>CM062639.1:2500-578125 GCA_025617555.3 Puccinia polysora
CTTTACAGGAAACTCAAAGCGTCAAAGTCAAAATTTGAGGCCAAAGTGTTGAATTCAAAGCGTCAAAGTCAAAGGTCAAAGTCAAAGTCAAAGGTTGAAGTCAAAGCGTCAAAGTCAAAGGTTGGAGTCCCTGTCAAAACGTCGTTTAAGGGCAAATTCCAGGAGAGGGGTTGAGACAGACAAATTCCGCAGGATGTACCTTTGGAAACGCGGAGGCCACACACTGTTTAGCTCTATTCCACGCATGCCCACAAATATTGTAGGTAGTGTTGTCCAGGAGATGGAATGGTTGCGGATGGATGGAATGGGTCTATTGGAATATAGAGGTGGGTAGTAATCAAGGGGAAGGAATGAGTATAATGTCACAACTGCCCCTGGCGTGCAAGGGGCTGAAGGCACAGGCACTACTGCTCACAGAACTCAGGATAGAGATCAAGAGATTGATTGCATATGAGGAAGAGATGTGGAGTAGGACAATGATGAGGAGAAGAATCCAGGAGTAAGGCTCTGAAGGATTGTGATGAGGGAATCCTGTAAGAGTAACACCAGAGGGATAGGTGAGATGAGTAAGGTAGGCTGGTTGGTTTTTTTGTGCTGAGATGACACCTATTGAATGGGGGACTAACCAATAAGAAGTAGTATACTAATTCCTTGGGGGAATCAGTCCAAGAGGAGAAGAGGGGCCAGTACATGTGAGAGCTGAGAGGAGGCCTTGAGGATTGGATGACTGGTGCTGGGCTGGGCTCAGTTTACATCCAAAAGAAAATATGATTCACAATGTATTCACCATGGGGGAAAATAAATGTCACTTGGAATTCCAAAATGAAAAAACCTGAATTCACTTGGATGTTCACATTGATTCAACTGGTACTTAATTGAAATTTCCTATGAAATAAAAATTTACAATTGAATATTGTGTATTTTTATAACCCAGCTCTAATTTCAGTGATCAATATTTTCCGCAATGCAATTGCAGTTTCATTCAGATTAATTTCAGTCTTCATAAAAAAAATTACCACAGTTTATCTTGTATCAATTCTTTTGTACAATGAGCAAGTCTATATTACAAATTTCATGCACCTTTTCCCAGTCTTTTTCCCAGGTTTCACATCTGTTTGTGTTGCTGAAAAATAAGCTAAACATCAATTTTAGTTTATTCTTCATCACACTAATCACCATGAAAAAAAAGGCTGCACCTGCCGGCAGGCGTAGCACCTGAAACTTGTTTTGACTTGGTTTTGACTCTGAGAAAACTCTGTTTCTAACTTGAGTTGGAACCTGAGAAAAGTTGTTTGTATCAGTTCTTGAGGATTCCATGTAATTCTAGTGCATGCATGGAATACGGAAGATTTGAAATTATGGGGAAATTCAATTTTATGTAAAGTGATAGAGGAGTGAAGCAGTGCGGTTTCACACCTGACACATAAAAGTTACTACCTGGGTTGGATAAGTCAAGATTTTGATGCTTTTTTTCTTTCTATTTCCTATTAGATCATTAAAAGAGGTTTGAGGGTCCTTTTGTTTTTTTGTTACTTTGTGGTTGAAAAAAATTGTATTTTTTGAACGGATTAAATTCAGTTTTTAATATCTTCTTTTTCTTCTTGCAAAATGTAATAAATCTCAATTTGATGTAGGAAATTGAAATGTCAATCTAAATTTTAACTGAAGATTCAAAAATCTACTCAGACATGTTGGAAATATTGTACCACATAGATATTGAGCTCAGTTATACATTTCAAATAAATCAATTTGAAATTGAAATAATTGAAGAGTTTCACATTTTATTCTACAAAATGAATGAATTTACAAAAAGAAAACCATTTCCTTGAATGATTTTATTTCTCTAATATCTTTTTGCAGAAACTTTGTTTTTAATATTTCTGATAATATTGGAAGCTCAAAATAATTAATCTAGTGATATTGATTTGTTTTATTTAGCAGGAATTAATTAATTAATAAAATTTTCTAAAATTTAGAGCTTTTGATATTGTTTTCTGGGTGACAACAGAGGAAATATAGAACTACTTGGAATTAAATTTATTCAAACCAACATGAGGTTTCAAGTGATTTTGCTAATCTTTCTAGTTCATCCTCTACTGGCTTCATCTCAAAAACCAATTTCTCTGTCCAATTTAATGTGGCAAGAAATAGAGGGCAGTAACAATTAGAAGCGAGGGATTCACATGGTTTCATCTGATAATTTGGGACTATTTCATCATAATTTCTTCCATATTCTACTTGTTTTTTAGCTTGAAGTTCACCTTTCATCTCAGATAAATAGTTGAGAGTGTTTTTATCAAGATTATGAAGAAATTGTGAATAAATTTTGATTCTCCAATACACTTGGACAGATTGATATTTCCCCTCATTGTCTTCTTCTGTATCTGAGCAGCATTCCTTACTAGGGAGAAGGCATTTTGTCAAATCCTTTCCCATATGGTGCTCTGCAGTGGCCAAGCGGTTTCTGTATATCTTGCAGATTCAAGACCAAAATTTTAGCTAAGAGGATTTAGAAAATGGAGAGAAATCTTAAGCTTACTCTGTGTTTAACTCTAGACCTAGGCTTCTTGTTACGTGTCCTAGGCTTCATGTAATTATCCTTCTGCCCACGTAGCCAACATTCTAGTAGGCCAAAGAGGATGTCCTTCTTGCAAAACTCAATATCAAGTGGATAATTTGTGAATGCATCATTGTCCTCAGCATTTAATCAATGTTTTATTATCACTTCTGACAATATTTGGTCCCACTTTGTTGAATTATGATGGTCCTATTGGAAAGTTGGAACATGTATGCCATATCTTTCTAATTCTTTCTGGCATTGCTCTTTGAACTTTCCAGGAATGCTCTTCTTCCCTCCATAGAGGTCTTTATCGGTTGTTTCCATGTTGAAAAAGTTGTTGTTTGGGTCAATTGTATTGATGCTTTTTGAGTTTAAAACTTGTACTTGATCTTCAGTTTGCGGGGGAAGAACCCTGTCTCCTCGAGATTTCATGTTCAAAATAGTCTTTACATAGTCACGTAGGCATAGACTTATGGGGTCATTGGAATTTGGCAAATTTTCTGCTACTTCCTTGTTTAATGTGCAAGTTTTGATGGATTTTGAACTATGAGGAGGTCTTCAATCCATGTAATAATATAGGGAAGTCTTCAACTAGCACTTGAAAAGGTTGTGGGGTTATTTGAAGTGTAGATTTTGTGTAGGGAGAGAATTTGCAGGCAATTGAATCTGAAGTTATTGGCTATTGAATATGATGAATTTTGAGAGATTATAAAGGGTTCATGTACAAATTGAATATCTCAAATTGGATATGCATCTACTCTATAATTCAATTCAAGCATGTGAGGCAAATTCTACATTGTGCAATGAAAAAAAATATTGTCAGAAGGAAGAAATGTTTGGGAACTACAACTTGGATTTTGATAAAAATGACCATATTTTTTATTCATGGTTTGCTTTACCATTGATCTTGATTGAGATGATTATTTTTTATCATTTTAAATGATGTCAGGAATAATAATTATTCAGTTCCCTTAACAGGGGAAAAGAATTAATCCAAAAATAGATTGAGACTTATTATTAAGTTTTACAGTTGAAATAATTTTATAGATTTTACAATGAAATTCAAGAGCTTGCTGTTGCAAACCAAGTATTTCCTTGGTTCATTTATTTAAAATCAAGAAGAAACCTATTATGAAAAATAGAAATTTTCGCAAATTACTGGGATGAGCACTTAAGTTGTTGCAAATTTCACCTCCATTTTTTAAATCCACGGTATGATCAAGAGGATCAATTTTACCCAGGTTTAGTATTGAAATTGATGAAATGCTTTTATCATTTTTTACATGGGGAGTCAAATTTCAATTGTTGATTGGTATGAAAATGCTTGAAAAAAAAATGCTTCCTCTAATGCAATTGAGAGGTGCAATTTTGATCCAACTTGCAGTAAAATCTGATTGTGAATCTGTTTTGATATCTGCTACAGGTAAAGAAAATATTAAAAGTTTTCTTAATAAATGAATATTTCTGGTTTTGAATGCAAATTTACAAGGATTCATCTGAAATTTTGAGTGCTTAAATTCTCCCTAATTGAAAAGAGGGCCAAGGTAATATTCTTAAATCAAAAATAGTATGAAAACTTCATTTCTTGATCATTTACCACATTTTAAATAAAATGTTTGCAATTGAAAGTAGATAGAATTTAATTTTTTGATAAAAATCAGGTTCTTACTTCATTTCATGTATTGAAACCATTTCATCTTATTTGGTTAAACATGACTTTGGAAGATTAAACTGAAATCTCTTGAGACGTATCAAACCTGACTGCATAAATAAACACAAATCTTACCACCTTTCCACTGGTGTTTACCTTCATGTGTAGGTTGGAGTTCATGAGAGGACAATATTTCACAAAAAGAGTTCAAGTACCTTGCAGCGCTAGGAACTTGATTTTTCAACTTTTATTTTTGTTTTAAGCCAAATATGATTGAATTTCTTTACAAAGAGAGCTGCTTATGAAAAATTGGTTCTTTTGTTTAAAGTCATAGTGAATTTTTCAAGATTCTTTTGAGATTGAAATCAGGTGATCTCATCCAAAAATACTTTGATTTGATACCTTTGAGGTAGCAAACCCCATTCATTGGAAAAATCCATGAATTTTAATAGGATTAAACAATTCATTTTATAAGGAAACCAATGACAATAAATCTGATTGGATTTTGCCACATATCAAAACATGAATTGGACTTGAAAATTTAAAGATTATCAAAAGTTCAGACACTCCATAGTTGACAAACTTCCATGTATTATTGATTTTTTCATGAAACAAAGATGAGGTTTTCTTTCCTCATTGCATAAAAAGGCCTTTTCTAGAATTGACTTTGAGATAAGGCACTTATTATTCTCTTTTCTCATCAACCCTTGTGTTATAATTGAAAAGAGGTGGAATTTTCTTGAAAGATCAAGTAGAGAATCCAATAATTGTGAAAATTACTGGTAATCATTGATGAGAAACATCTAAAAGTCCATTGGAATTGAACTTCTATTGACCACCAATGGAACAGCTGTAAAAGAAATAGAAATTAATGATAAATCTGATATGATTTTTGAAGCATAAGTACTTACACCCTTCAAGGAATTCACGCCTCTCAATCCAAAGGTGCCAGAAATTTGGTATTAATTGTTCTGGAATATGCAATTCTAAGGCTTCCCTGTCAATTATTCTTTGAAGTCTGCAAACCCAAACTCTTTCATTCTACTCTTCATGCATCCAGATTTCACTTGGTGCCCAAATTTCAGGACATGGCTCAATTTTTTCCTTGAGTTCATGATCAATATGTTGGTGTGTTTCTTCCAACCATTCTTTTTTTTTGTGGGATAATAGAACCATCTTCTTTGCTTGAGGTTTCAGGGGTATTGGGAGCAATTGGTGGATTGGATATGTGTTTTCTGTGAGGTATGAGTTGGTTTGATAAGTTGGGTACAATCAATTTTGGTTTGATGTTTATAGGAAATGAAAAGGAAATATACTATTGCATGACTTCAAATTGAATATTGCATATATAAAAAACTTATGCATAGATTTTATGGAGATCTTCATTGGTGCTAGGCATTATATGCATTAAATAGAATAATTGAAGAGTATTACATACTGTATTACTTTAATAATGATTTGACGGATTTTAAGAAATTCCTGTGGCATTTTGAAGCAGAAATGTTGAATATTATTGGATCTATGGGTTTGGAGATCATATGGAAATTGGAATGAAGTTTCCTTGGTTGATTCATTTCTTAAGAAATGAATGATTGGTTGATAAATGAAGGTATTGTGAATCACTGATGTTGATAACCAAACAAAAATCACAGCTAAACTTAAAATTAGGAAAGAGAGATATTTGCATGGATTTGGATATATTTATTTATTTGATTAATATTGTGTACACTCAAACCAGCCATGATATGATCCCTTGCTTTGTTTTATTTCTTTTAAGAAACCAATCATAATATTGAACAGCAGTTTTTGGAGATATCCAGTAATTTTTAAGCAGGGTGCCCTGCACACTTGCCTTGAGTTGCATTCCAAAAGCAAAAACTTCCAAGGATGTTTATTGTGTTGTGGCAATTGACTCTTTGGTAAGTTGATATCAAAAATAATAATTTCTGAAGAACTGTCATTATTAATTTTTCTGACTGGTATTTCCTTACAAAACAGGAGGAAATATAAAAGGACACATGGACTGATTTTTTATGGTACTAGATATTGGTAAAAGATGAAATCAGAGGAATTGGTATTGTGTCACATATCTATCAAAAATACATGTATAAGGTATAGAATTCAAAGATAGAAATTAGATTTGATCTCAGAAAACTGAAGCATCAAACCTGACGGAAAATTGGAAATCTCTGTTTGCACCACTTATTTGAAATGATCATTATCTAAAAATTTGATTATTCTAATTTTGGAACTTTGTACCATTGGAAATCATGGCCCATGATGTACAATTCCAATCATAACCACTGAAAAGTTGTTCAATCAAAGTATGGTCTTACAGTTAAATGAAGAATTCTCAATCCTTCCTTTTATGTAATGAATTTCAATTCAATCTATGCATTGCATAAATATTCTGCATGAATCTTCTGATTTCATCCAGAAATCAATTTGATGTTTGACTCCAAAACCTCAACAAAGTCAAAACAGGTTTCAATCACAAACCTAGGTGCTACACCTGCCAGCAGGTGCAGCCTTTTTTTTCATGGTGAATATGGATAGAAAATAACAATTAATCTCAAAATTTTCATAGGGGTTTTGTGAAAAACATACTAATTTGATACCACTCAGGAATTTTAATCAGAAAGAATATGAATGATACCAAATAAAAAACTATAAAATATATGGGGGATCACATTTCCAAACCGTATGCCAAGAATCAAATTAGCAAGCCCCAAAATCTATCTTGATAAAAAGATTCATTTTTTGAGGGTTGGAAAAGACCAATGTCAAACCCCTTCAAAAGCAATTCAGTCCCCGGTGTTGGCTCTGCAACTTAACCATAAGTTGCATTGTGCCTTGCCTCTCACACCAGGCACAGGGCCCTCCTCCCCAAATTTGGGGCATTATGAACTGGTATAAATTTAAATTTATACATTATTGGGAACATGCTACAAATGCAGCACACATATTACTACAAAATTTCAGCAATATAAATTGCATAAATTTCCTTTACAGAACTATATGATATATAGAACAAGCATGATTACTAAATTTTCTGTCACACCAAGGCTTGACACAAAGCCCAGATGGCATCAACTAACAGTAGAAGGATAACTGTTACCTGAAGAGATCCAAGATGGATCAGGCTAAAGATTCAGAAAAATGGATTAAAGACTCCAAGTTGGGTGAAGAACTGTCACACAGAGGCTTGACACAAATACAGGGTGGGATTAATTAACAGTAGAAAGAAGACTATTACGGGAAGAGATCTGAATTGGGTCAGGCTGAAGGTTCAGCAAAACAGAGTAAAGACTCCAAGGTGGTCAAAGACCCAAAAAGGACTCAAGATGAGTCAGTATGGTAGAAGTAGGAAGGGTACTCGTACTCCAGAAGGAGTGGACTGAGAGCTAGGGTCAAAAAAAGAAGAGTTGATTCAATAAGAAAAGACTATTGAGTGAAGAAAGTGTGGAGTTTATATAGTGCTAGTTACAAACTGTGATACTATTTTTTTGTAACATGTTAATGGTATCTGAGAGGCTGACTAATCCAATGTATTATATAATCACAACTACATCAGTTTCACAAGTATGAAAAAATCCTCCTGCAAAGAACAGGTGTGCTTCTGAACACCATGAAAGAAAAAGAAGAAAAAAACAATTGAAAAAATTACTCTTGAGCTGGAGAGGCCACAAGAGTTGAGGTGATACATGTTAAGGTAAGAGAATCTTGGATGTCCAACTGATGAGGATATTAGAATCAGACTGTACTGTAGCAAAGCCAAGTAAGGATGCATTAAGGCAAAACCAGTTTCAAGCCTGAAGTATTGCAGTAGTGGAGAGTGGATAATAAGCCTACAAAGTGCTTGAGCAAGTAGTAATAGGAGGAAATTTACATCTAAATTCAATAAAGCTACAACCCAGATTACCAGGAGGGACCTGGCCACTATAGGTGGCTTTTACTTTGAGGGAATCATACTGGATGGTGAAAGTGCAAGGTCCTGGAAAATAATGGTTTAAACAGACAACTAGAGAGCCCCTCACAAGGGGCCTGAGGCACTTGATGACTAATAAACCATGGCAGAAACTATATCAATAAGTGACAAGGTGAGGCCATATGGAGTAAGCCAACAAGAGAGTATTGATAAGCCAATAATGGACTGGTCAGGTGACATCAGTTAGGTGACATGTAACAATAGTTAAGGAGAGTGAGGCAATGAGCCAAAAACCAATATCCAACATCCTCCCTTGCAAATTGCCAAGAGACAATTAAAGCTAAGAAACTTGATAGACATTACCCTGCACCAAGATTGAGCAACAATGTTGCAAACAAAGTTGAAAACTATTAGCGGTTGAATTTGAAATAGATAGTTCAAATCTGGTTGAAAGTTGAATTGGGAAATCTAAGCCACAAGATGGTAAGCGCAGGTGATGTTGCAAAAGATTGGTGCAAGCAATGCAGCAAGAGATTAGCGCAAGCTAAGTTGCAAGATAGGCACAATCAAGGTTTCCAGATAGGTGCAAACAAGGTTGCAAGGTGATAAATGCAAGCAAAGTTGTAGATATTAGCAAGAAAAGCTTTGAGATCAGTGCAAACTAAGTTGCAAGAACAGAGAAAGTGATGTTGCAAGTTGAGAAGCGCGCAACGTTGTAAGACAAGTGAGAGAGCTAGACTGATAAATCAGAATGGGGCCAAGCTTCAAGCGTTGGGACCAATAATTGCCGGAAAATTAGTGCTTGAGAGTTGATGAGGATAGAAGCGGCCAAGTAGCAGTCCTTTTATCAAGCTTCAAAGGAGGAAAATCCAGATACTACACAATCAAATAAATGATACCGTAACGCAGCAAGATGAGAAGTAAGTAAACTTGCATGATGGGATGCGGCTGAAGTTGCAAGATGAGCAAGGTTGCAGGTTAAGCCGCAAGAAAGGTTGTAAACAAGATAAGCCAATCACAGTTGCAAGATAGGTGCAAATGAGGTTGCAAGTGTAGAATTTATATTCTGAATTCAACTAAGAGAGAGAGTAAGAAGACATGCGCTGCATACAAATGAATGAGAATGATACATTGGCTCTTAACTAAGAGCAAAGGAGTCAAAAGTTTCAGAAAGAAGCAGAAATGATATTAAAGAATAGGTAGGAAAGGAAGGCTAAATAGAGAAAGAATAAATTAAAGGATATGCCAATGAAATGATGGAAATATCCCTTGAAAATGAGAGTTTATTGAAGCAAATGGGAGATGGGCAATGAGAGGCAAAGTTTGGGAGCTGGCTCTGTTGGAGATAGATTGGTATGTGAATCAGAGATCTGTTTAGGAGAGGGTTTAAAGGTGGATGATTTGTTGAATGGTGCAGGTGTGCACAATTTAGGGTGTAAGGCAATATTAAGATATTAGAGTCATTTTAGATAATTATGTGAGGTCTGGAGTTAATGAGGACTGAGGATGGTTTGTTAATTGGAAGCAGCACACTCATGGTGGCTTTTATGACCATGAGTTTCCTCTTTGGTAGATAGCGTTTTAGCCATTGATCTCAGCAGAAAAGAGGATGACAATGAGGTGTTTGGGTACATTGAACTGAGGATTTAGTTCTTGTAATGGTCAGAATTAGAATATCAGAGCTTGTTGCGCCTTCATAGTGAAGAATGACCTTTGGATGCAGCAGAGTGTTATTATTACTTGGTGCCTGGTCTATGCCATTTGTAGATGCTGTTTCTGGCTCTCTTATGGGCATGGTCAGGAGATGGTTGGAAAGCAACCTTTATGAACTCATCTTGACAGCAAGGAGAGTGCAAGCAATCTTGCAAGTTGAGTGCAAACAAGGTTGCAAGAGAGAAGAGCAAGCAATATTGCTAGATGGTGAGCAAAAAATGTCACAGAATGACCGTGAGCAAAGTATAGATGAATATTGAGTGAAATTGAGAGCAAGGTGCAAGATGGGTAGCAATTGATGTCACAAAGCAAAAGCAAGCAAGGTTGCATAATGAGCCAATCAATATTGCAATCAAGTTCAAGTTGGAGGTGGAGCTGTTGACATGTTTCTAGGCAATGAACAAGGTGGAAAACTAGTAGCAATCAAGGTCTCAAAAGAAAGTTCAAGCATGATTTCAAAGTGAGGTGCAAACAATGTTGCAGGATGACCACAAGCAATGCTGTGAGATAAACACTAGCAATCTTGTGAAAGAGTTACCAAGAGATAGAGCCAAAATTAAGGTGGAGTTTCAGGCAGATAGAGAAAGGAATAAAATGGTGTCCCGGCTGAGTGGATGCCAGTATTTAATTTGGAATATTGAGGAATCAGGGGATTGAGAGGGGTTGGAGACAAGGTTGTAAGCCAATGGGTCAGAAAGAGGAGCAAACAATATTGCGGCAAGCCAACTTTCAAGTGACCACAATGAAGGGTTCCAACATGAGGGGGAGCTGATGAGATGGAGGAGAACAAGAAAATTGTGGAGTAGCTGATGGAGGAGATGAATGGATGGCAAGGGTGACAGGGCAGGCCAAATGAATGGACCCCCCCCAAAGGATGATTGCAATTGATCATGTTAGTTGAGATGCAAGGTTGAAAAGTGACTGAGGTTGTGAATGAGGTTGCAGGTGAAGATTTCAAAAAATGTTGCAGACGTGGATGAAAGGGGATTTAGATTGGATTGAAGAAGGAAAATCTTGAAGCAAGTGATCTTGCAGTCAAGGTGCAAGCAAAGTTGCAAGTGGAAGCGCAAGCAAGGTTGCAAGCAAGGTCACAATTTGTTGAAGGATGTGATGGAAAAGAAGTAGAAAGAGAGGATTGGGTGAATTTGAGATGAAATCAAGGTTGCCATTGAGGTAGCCAGCAAGGTTGCCATTGAGGTAGCAAGAGAAGTGACAGAAAAGTGATCAGGAATGTGCAAACAATGTTGCAGATTATTGAGAAAGGCAATTGATGCAGCCAGCAAGAAGACAATAAGGAAGCATGGGATGGAATGTCAAACAGGGAAAGTGTTGATGGGATCAAAGGAATTTGCACCAAAATGTTAGTGTTTGGATGCATGCATCCAAAAACTAACATTTTTGCGCAACTTCCATACTTTAATCCAAGTTGCACCAAAATCCTCCTGTTTGGATGCATGCATCCAAACACAAACATGTTGGTGCAACTTCCATGCTTTGATACATGTTGCACCAAAATCCTCCTGTTTGGATGCATGCATCCAAACACTAAAATTTTGGTGAAACTTCCATGCTTTAATCCATGTTGCACCAACATCCTCCTGTTTGGATGCATGAATCCAAACACTAACATTTTGGTGCAACTTCCATGCTTTGCTTCATGTTGCACCCAAATCCTCTTATTTGGATGCATGCATTGTAGCACCGTGATTTGTGTTGAAATACACTTTGGTGAGAGTGTAGCACAGTGAGGAGTGTTGAAATTCACTTGAGTGGGAGTTTAGAAGGGTGAGGTGTGTTCAATATTAGGTTAGAAGTGTTGATATCCACTTTGATGAGAGTTTAGCAGGGTGAGGAGTGTTGAAAATTAGGTAAAAATTTGGAACATTCACTTTTTTCATGGTTGGAAGGGTGAGCAGTGTGAGAAATTGGGTAACAATTGTTCAAATTCACTTTGGTGAGGGTGTGCAGGGTGAGGAGTGTTGAAGTCCACTTGGGTGCGGGTGTGGCAGGTTGAGGTGTTCTCCAAATCAAGTGAGGAATGTTCAAAAGTTGGTGAGGTGTGTTCAAAATTGAGTGTGGTTTTCAAAACATTAAGTGAATTGTGGTTTAATCATTTACATATTCTGGTGGTGTTTAATTTAACCTTGGTGTTGGGGTCAAGTCACCTGGACCACACTTGGGTTCTGTCAGCCCAAATTTTCATGCCTGGCCTACTATATGGGAGTGGACATCACTGCACTGGCAATGTTGAAACTAAAACCACATAAGAGTGTAGTCCCTCCTCTGCCCACCCTCTCATGTAGATGAAATACACACTATGATGAGTCTGTAAAGTAACTTCACTCTTTTTATAAGAAACAAGTTTCTTTTATCAAATTGTAAGTCTAAGATATTGTCAAACAAACATTGTTGGGAAGTTGCTCTGGTTAATATTAGTTGGCCTTTGCATTCTGGAGACATTGGTTCACTTGCACAAATGAGTCCATTAAGGAAAACGTGAAATGTGTGGGCTTTTTTTTGTCAATAGTGTTTGTTTCTTTGGGCTGTGGCTATGCCATGATCAATGGGCATTCCTTCCTACATCTGATTTGAAGTCAAATAGGCTTGAATCAAAAATTAATGCAGACAGGAAATGGCATAAATATACAGGGGGGGCATTTTGAATTTGTACAAATGATTGTTTGAGGCTTTGACTGAAAATCCAAACTTTTAGCCTTTGAACATAGGTTTAAATTGGAATGATTGTAGTGACAGAAATAGAAGTGTTTTTTTTTTGAGATTATGAGTAAAGAGAATCTTCTGAAAAAAGAATCCCAACCAGAATGATACATATTTTAGCGCAGAAAGCCAACTCAATAAAACATGTGGATCAAATAATGCATGCATAATAGAGGCAAATAAGGCAGCTCCTCAGGTGAGTATTGAGAAAGCATATAATAAACCCTGAAAGGAGAAAGCTATTTAAAATATATGATTGTTGTGGGTTAAACACATTAGCACCTTTCATGCAGAAAATTGATTGATATGAAGTAAATGGAACACAATAACCCCATCTAGGATGGGAGAATGAGGAAGAATAATATTTATCTTAGAAAGGAAAATTTACCACCACATGCCTTGACAGTTGTTGAGGAGTTTGTTGAAATCAGTTGGTGCTCTCAACTGAATTGTAGATTTGCCTTGCTTTTCTTCTGGAAGTCTAAGCCTGGATGTCTTGTTTTATCCTAAAATGATTCTTCTTCCTATTACTATTTATGAGTGCGGCCTTGGGTTTGTTTCAATCTCCCATGTGACACATTTAGGAAGATATCTATTCAAATTCTAAATTTCCTGGCAGAGATTTCCATGTTTTTTACATGGAATAAATTTTTGCAGAATGAAACAAAAGGCTTTTCTGTAAAACCCTATCCATAAAAGCTAAAATATTTTAGTTAACTGTGAGTTTATTTGAGGTGGTTCCATTGTGAAATTATATGAGGGAGATATGTGCATTGAAAAATACTCCTGGGTCATTCAAAATCCCTTGAGTTGGTCAAGAGTAATCCAAGGGAAGGAATTCTATGGCCTTCATGTGCTTAATTAAGGGTTTTTTACAAGGTAGAAAACCCATGTTGCCAGCCCTGAGATGGGTTAGCTAACTGTAAGGATTAGCTTGAAGAGGGGATCCTTGGAAAATGTGTGATTGCACTTCTTTACCCACAAGTAAAGTGGGGCCTGTGCCCCAGGTGCGCCACCAAAAAAAAAGTGAACTGTGAGCTGATTTGAAGTGATTCACTTGTGATTTCATAGTGACACTGGTGGAAACTTTTGTAAAAGCATTTTTACATTTATTTTTAGTAAAACACTAGGCAGGGTGTAACACTCATCTCTGAAAAGAAAATTCCTTGCAATTTTGCTATAACTTGCTTTATTTTTTTCTCTGTTTATTTATATATTTTTTTTTTGGGATCTCTGTTTATTTATATATTTTTTTGTTGGGATAAATTCAGCACCAATTTCATTTGACATAGGGAGGGCATTTATGTTTTCATGTATTGAAACTCACATCTGTTACATAGAATCTTGATGGCCTGCAATCTTGGCCGCTAAAAAATGCCAACTCTATGCACAACTTCACATCATCCCCTCCCCAATGGTTCAATCCCCCTCCCCCTTCCCCATCCCATCCCATCCCATTCCACTTTCAACAGGTGAGGTTGCACTAACAAACCACCACCCCCAACCCTTGTCAAGCAGGGATCTGTCAAAACAACAATTGTGGGACCTGCTCCCCAACTTATTGATAACTGTTGCGCAGGTCCAATTTATTGCATCAAGGGCGCAAAATTGGTTTTCAACAGTTATCCACCCTTGCTTGCCTTGACAACTTGTCAGAGTTGTCAAGTATTTTATCAAGGCAAGGGTAGATGCTTCTATAACCATTTTGATTTTTCCAAAAAAAAAAACTCCTTTGAAAATCAATTTTCTTGAAAAAAAATCAACAGGTTTCACAAAATTGATTTCTTCCAGAAATACTCCTTGTTTTATCTTGGTGGAAATGGCAGAATTAAATGTTCATGATTTGGGAAATACTGGTGAATTCTAATTTCCAAAAAGGTGAAATCAAGGTGATTCTCATTTTCAGCAGAAGTGAAATCTCCTGGACTTTTGTTTTCCATAAAGATGGAACCCAGAAGAAATATTCTATACAGCATTGTGAAAAATTGAATCAAACATTGTGAATTCATGGGGAACATTTTGATACTTATGGGGGACAAAAGTGGCCCCAAAAGTGACTTCATGTCACTGGTCAGCCAGAGACCCCAATTTGGACCTGGTGAAAAACACACAAGAAAAAACAAGTTCAACTTGTGTTAAGCTGATACCATCATAAGGATTAAAATACTCCTTATGATGGAATCAGCCCAATACAAGTTGAACTGAATTACCATTAAATCTCATTTAAAACACTCAATATAATGAGGTTAACTCAAAAAACTCAACATAATGATGTTCAAAATTTGATAATCCTTTATATTAACAGAACTTGTTAGCTGCATTAGAATTACAATTCATATGAAACCCAATGATGAAATGAAATCAAAGTCTATAATCTCTATAATCTTGATTACATTTGCAGTTGATCTTTGAGATGATCAACCCAACCAGAGGCTTTTTTAGAAATCAAGGAACGCAGTTCTGCTACAATGGGCGCATTTGGAATCATTTATCCCTCAAGTACTAATAAAACCCAGTGGCTATTGTTTACAAAGGAGATGAAAATTGGATCTGATTGATCAGTAACACCATTTTTCATTGGAGTATAAGTATCACATGACTCCAATGAAATGAAACATATAGGTCTGGAATATGTGTCTGCTATGATTTGAATCATATCTAAGTTAGCCAGCCATTTTGAGGAGGGAATCTTTTCATTGATGTCTTCAAAATCAAGTCTTTGTTTAATCTTTTCAACCTGCTTTGCACCACCAAGCATCTTAATGTAGAATGGTTTATGTTTCTCCAATGTTTGTATCATTTCTTTTCTCACTTTAAACTAACCATGTTCTTCATCAACAAGAGAATTAGAAATGACTTTAAATCTGCCATCCCCATCTTCAATTGGATCCCAAACCTCACCCAAGAACTTATGGAATTCCTGGGTATTTGATTGAGGTATTTCATGTTTGGTTCCTCTTATCAAAACTAACTTAGTATTCATTTTTTTAATCACATCATTCAAATGAATACTTGCCAAAGATGAGCTTCTGGTTGAGCTTTGATGCATGTTTTCTTCCTCTGCAGAGGATTCTGATTCCAAATTAAGTGATCCCAATTCACTTTGAGTCTTTTCCTCTGAACTATGAAATTCTGATTCAGATTCTGTCAAATTTGACTAAAAATTCATCATAAGTCAGTAACTAAGTTCATTAAACCAAAAAAATGAACATATCCCAAAAGATAAGACTTACAATCTTTTGTCTTTTCTTATTTGGAGCCCTTCTAGTCCTTTTTTCCCCCTTGAGTTTTTTTCAACATTCTCAAACCAAGATGGTTCTTGCCACATATCTGTCAATTTTGGCCCCCCCCTACTTGATTGGAAGACTTTAGGTTCAATTCTTAGATTCAATCAATATTTTGTAATCTTCCAAATGATATAATTCAATAGGCCGCTTTGCTCATGATCTTCAGATTCCAAGATCATTGCATTCACTTTTTCACCTAACTGAGCAATGCTTAGCATTTTGTTGACATTGAACTTGAAAAATTCAAAAGGATAAACCATTAGTGAATTAGGAATCATTAATCAAAAAGCATTCATCAAAAAGAATTAATCACATAGTGATTTGAACAATCCAACTTAAGTCAACTTACAGAACTAGAATTGCAAGGGTCACAGTCCAACCTCCACTGAGGATGAACCTCTTTGGGTACCACTGATCCTCTGAATGCTAGACAGTCACCTATTTGGTGGGAACAGGGAAAACCCATAGTCTTGGAATATGACTTGGTGCACACTTTGCCATCATGATCACGTTTGAATTTCCCAAATTGTTCCCTCATATAATGAATTGCCTCTAAAGAAAATGTGTAACCCAATGGTAAAAGTTCAGGTGGAAGAACTGTCCCTAACTTAATTTGAGAGTTATAAAGTGATGCATGAACCAATTTAATTTGATTCAAGACTGTTCTGTCAAGGCTTTTCCAAAAATCTAACATGTTTCCTGAAGATTTTGCAAGGAATTGTTTGAGAGTTGCATGGGCCCCTTCAACCCAAGCTGTTGTTTTTTTCCAAAATCTGGGTTTATACAATTCCACACTTTGAAAAACATCTCTTTGATAAGGAAAATTTCATTTTCCATATACTCAAGTACATCCTCATGGTCTTTCAAGGAACACTATACAAGTCAAAAGGTCAGAACCCAAAACTAGGAAGAATAAGAAGCAGTAATTTGGACCTACTCTGAGTTCCGCATCATTCACCTTGGCCTCCTCCTTGGTCTTTGAAGCCCCATACTTTTCCCACAGAGTCATAAAGCTTTTCCATCCTTCAACATCATTAACAAAGCGCGCTTTAAAGTTTTCTTGTATGTTTTTAGACAAGTGCCAAGTGCAACATTGTCTTGATGACTCAGGGAAATTAGATTGAATAGCAAAAATCAGAGCTTTTTCAAGGTCCATCACTTTGGAAGTCTCTCAGGTTCAGAAGAAAACTCCTTTAATGAATTTACAGAACAACTGTAGAACTCAAACATTTCTTTTGTTATAAAAAAAGAGCTTTTGTGCAAGTTTTCTGATTGGCTGTCAATCCTACAACATGCAATTGTGGGATTTTGTACTTATTTGTCTTACAAGTACAATCCAAAATATCAATACAATGGAATTGTTTTGAAAGCCTTACTGCCCAGGATGTGCTAAGTACAGGGCCTCCAAGTGCCCCCCTCTACTGAAATTTGACCAGCAAATTCAACTTGTTTCTTCAAGCTGTTCATAGATTACCTCCATAACACTTTTCCCCTTTAGTTCTGCAAGCATTAACTTCTGCTTAGTGTTATAGATTGTTTGGCCATCAACATAATCCCCTGCATCAATCTTGCTCAATTTCCTCTTAAACTGAAATGTATTGAGCCCATCATTCATGCCTTCTATTAGATTGTCTAAGGCCATCCCCAAGATTCTCCTCAGTTGAGGATGCACAGAGGGATGTTCAGATTGTTGATGGTTATGTTGGGTTTCTTTGTCGGAGAGTTGCCACAAGGGGTCTGCCTTTGTGCAACTTGCATGGATTAAAACTTGCACCCAACCTTCCTTGTGTGAGTTTGTCTAGACCATTTGGTAAGAGGTTGTCCTGAATAGGAACCATGGCAATCACAGGCCAAATCCACATATTTATCTTTCTTTGAGTTAAAAACCATCAGAGAGTAACCATGCTTCATAGCCCATGTTTGACAATAGTTTTGGGCCTCTTCCCCAGTAGGAAAATTTCTCACAGGAGGTGGTTCAAGTGGATCTTTCACCAATTAAATGGTTAGTTTTTTTAGTTTCATAGTTAAAGGCACCCCATGTGTTAGTTTGAATCAAATTTAATCTGGCAAAGACCACTGTAACATAAAATGTTACTCACAACCAGAGGTTTCATCCCACTGTGAAACATTTTTTTCCTCAATTGTCACCCTTGATGAGGATGCAATTTGGGCTTCCAATGTTTCATTACCCAAATCCTTTTTTTCTTTTTCCAAAGCTTTGTTGATTGCACTATCAATGTAGACCTTCCATGCAGCCATGTCAGAAGAAGGAGGGCTTGCCACCGTTCCCATGCAAAAAAATTCAATGGTATACTTCAGTATTCAATCCAAATTTCAATTGAACAAACAAAGTTTGCTCACTTTTGAGTTGAGAAAGAATTGTTTGCAGGTTTTTATATTATTTCAATTTTCACTTTACTTTCACTTTAATTTAACTTTACAGTCACTTTGTAATCACTAGGTGTGGAACAACAGTCCCACAAAGTACGCGTTGATGCCAAATTTGGGTTGAGGGAACAGAAGTGTGGTCCAGGGGGTGCTCAAAATTCTGGAACAACTTCCAGGTGTTGCGCACCCCCAAAAATGGCAGTTTTGAGCCATTTACCCCCGTACACGGCTCCAAATTGCTATTTGGGGGGTAAAAAGCTCCTATACAACCCCCTGGGGGTTGCGCATGTTTGGAATGGCCCTTTGTTGTTGTCTATGGGCCCCCACGGCTCATTTGAGACATGTAGGGCCCTACACAACTCCCACACAACTGGAGTCATGAATTTATCATCAACCAAACTTTTATTATTGTTTCCCTTAATTTATTTGTTTTATGCTTTGAATTTCCAAATTTTTATTCAATATTCTGAGCTTTGAGACATTCCTCTATACTTCAGTCAAATTGTTACATATGCATGATGTATGCATCCAGGTTTCAGCATGTTCCTGCAGTACCTGGCCGTCAGGAAAGGTGAATTTGTTTTTGATGTGTGCAGGCTTGACAGCTGCATGCAGGAATCTGTCATCAGATGCCAGCATAATATTGTATGTGGGTTTCTAGACAGGTCCCTACATATTGAGTTCCAGGCGTGTGTAACCATGCTGTATGGATGTGGGACTGTGCACAGGAATTTTGAAACAACAAAAATATGCCGGTAACTCCTAAAATATGCACAACAACTCAATTCTGAGTGAATTTCAGGTGTGAAATCTATACATGAAATTACATGTGATGTATTAAAATTTCCAAAAAGTGCAATAGTGTGCCATGATCTTTTGGTTGGTGTGGAGACTCCTGTGGGATTATATAAATATAAAGTAGCAAATAGCTTGCTGGCAGTCCTTGAAGGGGTATTTAGTATTACTCCTACTCCTTTAGAGTATTGAAAATACTAAGGGTGGTTTTGAATTTCTTGCCCTTCTAGTACTATAGTAATTCTGCACCATAATTTATTTAAATTAATTGCTGGTTTCTTTGAGACTTAAGATAGGTCTCAGATCAGACCTAGATTATTTATTGATTGTTATTGGTAGGGTTTTTTTGAAGAATAGACCAGATATATTGGTTTATTGGTTATTTATTGATCAGATATATTTGATCTTAACCAGTATCCCAATGTTAAAGGGTTCAAGGTTTTTATCAAGGGGGTGGTTCAGGGGAAGACCCAAGGATGGGTTTACCCACAGGGGTCTGGGTAGAGGGAAGGTTGTTAGCTTCTTTTTTTTTGCTCTCTTTCTTTGTAAGGGTAATTTATTTATTAATGGGTGGTTTTTCTTTAATCTGGTGCTGAATATTTAGGTCACAGAATAACCCTTATTCAAGCACCTGGTGGGTGGTTTAATTGATTAAAGATGGGTTAAAACTTGGTCTCTGATTTCCTTTTTCTTTATAATTGGTTCACTAATAATTTTTATCTGGGTAGGTACCACAGATGGTTACTGATGGGTTGATGGCCCAGAGGGCCTGATATCTGAGGAGAGGTGGGTGATGATGCGGATGATGGGCCAGATGGCATGATATGGGTTGATAGGATAGGCCATGTGGCATGATGATACAACTTGGATAGGGCAGAGAGGCCCTCCTTAAGTAGAAAATTCCTGCGCCCAGGGGTGCTCAAGGCTTCCCCTGAGGGTTCACCCTGTCCTGGTGAGGAAAAGTGAGATACAATTGCATGAGACATTTTTGCTGGTGGGGAAAAGCTTGTACAGTTACATGTGGCATTTCTGCTGGTTGGAAAAAGGCTGGTACAGGGGTTTCATGCATGCACAGCCCTTCATAAACTGCTGTGAAGTTCAGGTAAGTTAAATTGCTGTGATTTACTGGTGGTTTGTTTAGTGCTACTTGATTCTACCTACATGTATTGCTGTGCAATACTGGTGGTTTGTTTGGTTCTTCTTGAGACTGTTTTGGTTTCCTCCTGCATATATTGCTCCTGTATACTTCTGCAAAGCCTCTTGTATATATATTTGCATGCTTGTTTGGTTCTTCTTGAGACTGGTCTGACTTCCTCCTGCATATATTGTTCCTGTATTGCTCCTGCACAACCTCTTGTATGTATATTGTCCCTGTATTCTGGGTTAGGTAATTGGGTCTGACTGCTTGAACTGCCTCCTGTACCTGTATCTTTGTATGTCACTGGATCTGGACTGGTTGCACTGCCTCCTGGATCTGTATTTCTGTATGCTGATAAGATGACTGGATCTGGACTGGTTTCACTTCCTCCTATGTCTGTATTTATGTATTCTGGCTGAGGTGAAAGGGTCTGACAGATTGCACTGCCTCCTGTACCTGTATTGCTGTATTCTGGCTGAGGTGACAGGCTTGTATGGTCCTGGTGTTGAGGGTAAGCTGTTACTGGTATTTACTTGAGGGTTTACAAGGTATGTCTTATGTCTTCTACAGAGATGTGACACCTGGTTGGGTATGAGTTTGCCACAGTTGGAGGTTTGTTGGACTGTATCTTCTAATCCAGGAGGGATAGAGGGGTACTTTGGCTGAGTGACTATAGGTTATTTGTGATTTAGAAGCCATTTCTGAGGTTAATTTGAGGGTTTGAGCTGTTGTTAAACTAGAATAGTGAGTCTGATGGCTATAGGACAGGTTTGGACTACCACATTGGTTATTTTCTTCTAAAATTATTCAAAAATATAAGGAGTTGGAATTCAAGGTTGGGGTCAGTGAGTGACCCTACCTTACTTTAGATGAGGAATCCAAATTTGTGAGTATTTCTCACTCTCTTTATTTTTATGATTTATTTTTATTTTTATGATTTTTTTTTATTTTTATTCTACTTTGACAGGTTGCTCTGTACAAGTAGGAAGCTGACAACATGCCACACCTTCATGGAAAGGTCCATTACCCAATCCTTCAAGAAACTGCCTAAAGCCCAATTGGTGAACATGTAATACCATGGGGCATCCCAGCTCCAGCAACATTCATCCCTCCTCAATTCCTCTTCTCAGTTCTCACATACACTTGCCTCTCTTCCCTTGTTGGACTGTTTCCCCTTAAGGAATTAGTATACTACTTCTTATTGGTTAGTCCCTTCCAATAGGTGTCATATAAGCACAAGAAAGCCAGCCCAGCCTACCTAATCCCTCTCACCTATCCCTCTGTTCTTGCTCTTATAGGATTGAACCTTCAACCTCTTTCAGAGCCTTACTCCTGTTTTCTCTTCCTTATTACCATTGTCATTACTGCTCCTCTACTTATTACAATTTATCTCAATTCTCAACCCTGATTTCTGTGAGAAGTAGTGCTTGTGCCTTCAGCCCCTTGCACGCCAGGGGAATTTGTGAAAAAGAGTCATATATATTTTTTTTCATATCATTATTATATATTTTTTGCTTTTTTTTTGAATCAGAGAATATATAAGGAAGAAGAAATAAATTTAACATATTATATATACATATTTTTTTTGAAGGAAGATTTTGTTAAATTGAAGGATTATTTTTGGTTCTTTAAGGATAGAGTGTGTGGAAGTCTTGAAGGAAGGTAGGGCAGTTGGTGTGATTAGAGTCCATAGAGAGTGAATTCCAGGGAGCATTTGGAATTTGGTAAAGTTTGAAGGCGTCCAAGCCACTTGTGGTGACCAGGTTTGATTCTGCTGCAAAGTTGAAAAGAAGAGAAATAATGTTTGATAGAAGAATTCATATTTACCCAATGTAAATCTCTTTTGACTAGATCAATTTTCTTGTCTTGTCCAAGGTGACCAGAAAGTGGAGAGTTGTGTTTTTGTCAAATTATCTCAAGTTTGAAATGTTCATCTTCCTTGGGTATTGTAATTCTATCCTGAAAAATAATTAGACCAGTGTCTTGATCTTGAAGATAACTCTTTACTTTTTCCTTTTTATGTAACTTCTGAATCATGAGTTGGGTTGATTTTTGGGGAATCTGGGATTGATTTTAGTTTTCCAAGTGTCCATCAAACTGTCAGCTCTCTGATACTTTCAGCTCTCTGATACCAGGAACCTTACAGTCCTTTAGCTAAAGAGAGTGATACAAATATTGGAATAACTATATTCCAAAAATAAACACTGAAAGAGCTCAAATAATTAATACTTCAAGAGCTTGTGAAAGTTTTAATTGGTTTGGTTAGAAGGGTTTTTAATATGCTATGAAAAGAGGGGCCACAGTATTATACTACTGGCAATCTTTATAGACAGAAAACCCCTCTTCAAGGGGCATCCTTAGGCAGTTTAATAACCTTGGAATGAATGATGGGTTCCTTATGTTCAATGGTGAATGAGGTCCTAATTCCAAATGTTCCTTCACTCTTCTTTCCATTTCATTTCATTTCATCTCCTGTCTTCTTCACCTCTTGTCTCCAACGGTGTGAGTTGTAGTGCGTCTTCTCCTGTACTTGCGCCCAGAGAGCTTCCCACTGCCAATGGGCACGCACCTGCACGTGACCCTTTTGTACCAGCACTGGCTTGGAACCAGGATTCTCTTCCCTTGTGCGGTTCCATAACTGTACCATCTACATCCTGAGTTCTGAGCTGGGTGAGCTTTCTTCCATTTCTCTCTTAGTCTTTTATTGCCCTGCTGATCATTTCCTGCTCCTATTCTCCTCAATCCTCTAGCTACTGTGCTGGGTGTGGTGTTTTCCTGCTAACTCGTGGCTTTGAGCCTTTTCTTTTCAGCCTAATTGCAACAGATTTACAGTCCCAATCGCACAATCTCAATCCAACCAGAACAGGCTCCTAGCCATGATGGACCAAGAAGACAGCCCTAAACTTAACATCCCGCTCCTCACTGAATCCAACTTCCCCAATTGGTTTATACGCTTGAAGAGCTACCTCAGAAGAAAGGGACTTCTTGAACTCATTTAGGGTTATGGCCCCACTGATGCTAGCACTCCTACCCAAAAGAGAAAGATATATGAGGCCTGTGACATCATCATTCAGCACCTAGGCAATATTGCATTTGACGCTGTAGTGAGCAGCTCAAACAAATCTAATCCTTGTGCCATTCTGGAAGCTATCCACAAGAGATACGCCTCTCAATTGTCCAACAACCATGTCCGCCTCTGGCTAAATTTCATACGCTACCAATACAAGGGGGACCTTTCTCAATACATCAACAATTTCCATAAGTTAATGAATAAGCTCTCTGCGGTCAAACTTGACGTCCCTCAAGACATCCTCAGCTACACCATCCTGGCCAAACTCCCCACCACTTTCCACCCCATAGTCAACACTCTTCTTCTGAACAGCAGAATGCTGACCAACTTGACAGCAGTGCTCAACAAACTCAGGGAGGTTCTCCACCTGGAAACCTCTTGAAAGGAAGAGACACCTGAACAAGCAGAGGACATCTCCTCTACTGCCCTGCACAAATCCGCATCTCAAAAGAAGTCAAGAACTAAACACCCATGCTCCAAAGGCAAACACAACCCACTGGCAAATCACCCAGAAGGCCAATGCTGGTTCCTCCACCCAGAATTGTGTCCTAATCACTCCTCCTCTAGAGCGCTCTTTCATCTCGACTCGGCAACTGCTTCAACTGATGCAACCAGCCCAACCAATCCAGAACCACCTCAAGCTTTCCTGAATGCACAGTTGTACTTCAAGGTCACTAAAAATCAAACACCGCTTCTTCCTGTGCTTGATTTAGGAGCTACGCATCACATTGTCAACTCTCCTTGCCTGCTCTGGGAATCAACACCAATAAATCTGAAAGTGGGCACAGCAGCAGAATGCACTGCACTTCTGGCCACAGCCATGGGTAAGGCCACGCTTTGCAATCACCTGGGAAAAGAAATCCAACTAGACAACCTACTCCTGGTTCCTTCTCTGAATTGCTTTCTTGTCTCTCTCCCTCGAATTGCCTCAAAGTCAGCCATCATCAATCAAATTGGTCATTCTGGATATGATATCTCCCTGGATCATTTCTTGTTTGTGGGCACCACCAGAAATCACTTGGTCAAACTTTGTGACACTAAGTTCAAGAGCTCCTTTAAGAGCTGTGTGCTCCTCAAGGAATCTCAAGTTGTTCCATGGCACCTCCAACTGGGACACCCTCACAATGCTGCCCTTAAAACTCTCTTTCCTGGGATCCCCTCTCATTCCAACTGCAACATCATCAAGAGCTGCAAAATGACGGCCACCCCATTTAATGGGCACTTCAAACCAGCCGCTCACTGTCTGGAAATAATCTACCTTGATCTTGTTGGCCCCTTTCTGGTCCTGACAAATGGCAGCTGCAATTACTTCCTCACTGTCATAAACCAATTCTTGGGCTTCAAGTTGGTCTCTTTCCTTTGCTTCAAAGATCAAGCTCCAGCGGCCATAAAGAACTTCATAAATCAATCAGAAAGGCTGCTCAGTGCCAAAGTTGCCACAGTTGTGTTGGAAAATGGGGGAAAATTTGTGAATGAGGAGCTTGGTGGGTAATTTAAGCTTCATGGCATCAATCATCATCTGGCTCCAGCATACACCCCTGAGGAAAACGGTCTAGCTGAAAGAACAAATCGCTCCATTCTAGATAAAGCCTGATGCTTACTGGTGCAACTTGCTCTCAGCCATTTGCATTCAACACCAGACGTGGGGCTCACTTTCTCAAGAAAACCGCACCAGACTGGACTCAGCTTGTATGTGGACGCCAACTGGGCCATGTACCCAACCACCAGAAGGTTGATCAGTGGCTTTATTGTCCTGTGGAACAATAACGTGATCAGATGGAAATCACAAAAGCAACCAACCATTACGCTGTCCACCACCAAAGCCAAATACAAGGTGGTGGTGGAAGATGTGAAGGAGATTCTCTGGCTCAAATTGCTAATGGAGAAAGTGCTCAAATCAACAATCAAGACGCCCATCATTGTCCATGAGGACAACAATGGTTGTGTTAAACTTGCAACCAACTCCGCTAATCATGCCAGCTTTTGAAAAAAACACATGGAACTACGGTTCCATTTCCTTAGGGAAGAAGTGGAAAAAGGAACTATTGCCATCAAAAAAATTGAATCCAAGGGCAATCCAGCGGACTTCCTCACCAAGCCAGTCCTGCGTCTCTCTCTGCAACAACAACTCAAGCAAATCAATTTGGGGTGCATTGTGCCAGAAGCTTGAAGGCAGATAGGGTGTTGAATGGTGAATGAGGTCCTAATGCCAAATGTTCCTTCACTCTTCTTTCCATTTCATTTCAGTTCATCTCCTGTCTTCTTCACCTCTTGTCTCCAACGGTGTGAGTTGTAGTGCGTCTTCTCCTATACTTGCGCCCAGAGAGCTTCCCACTGCCAATGGGCGTGCACCTGCGCATGACCCTTTTGTACCAGCACCGGCTTGGAACCAGGATGCTCTTCCCTTGTGCGGTTCCATAAATTTACCATCTATATCCTGAGTTCTGAGCTGGGCAAGCTGTCTTCCATTTCTCTCTTAGTCTTTTATTGCCCTGCTGATCATTTCCTGCTCCTACTCTCCTCAATCCTCTAGCTACTGTGCTGGGTGTGGTCTTGTTCTGCTAACTTGTGGCTTTGAGCCTTTTCTATTCAGCCTAACTGCAACACCTTGTAAGGACTTGTCCACTAGTATGGCCGGGCAAAACAGAAAAATGGCCAAGTCAGGAAGGGAAAAACTTACTCTGAGCAATAATTCCACATAAAGCCTGCAAAGATTCAGGTAAAGGGTTTCAGAGCAGTTGGGTTTGATTGCTTGAATATACATTAATGAATCAGGTTGATTGTTTTAAGAGATAATAATAATACTAGAGAATAAGTCATAAATCGCTTGCTTATCTCCTTATAAGCACTTGATAAACAATGGCAAGGTGTCTGATTGATAATAATAATTCCTAGTAAACTGATGGGGAATAATGGATCCAAAGAGATCTGTATAAATACCTTTTTGGGGTGATAATGAGCTTCTCAGGGCACGTAGAGAGGATTCTTCTCTTGGGCTGAGGCTGTTAGGCCATTCAGGGAAGTTTTAGCAGGTCCAATTGGTGCTGTGAATCAGCTGTCCTCAGATCTGCTGGAGTTCTGTACTATTTCAGCCACAGGATCTTTTAATGTGTTAATGGCGTAATTCTGATCATCCTGCACTTATCCTTAATTTTTACTATTAATATTGGTTGAAAGTAGACAGATGTGGGTATTAATTGATTTTCCATCACCTGATGAGCATGTAGGTAATTTCCATACTTTTTATGGCCACTCCTTGTAGTTTTTTGTGGTCTTCAAAGATCAGGATCTGTTTGTTTTGTGGTAACCTTCAATATTTGATTTATTATTTAAGATATTTTTAAATTAATTTTTTAATATTTTTATCAAAGTTTTAAGGTTTTTACACCATTTGAAATGCATATTTCACCTTATTAAATATGCCAGGTAAACCCTACTACGTTGTAGCTCCTGTGAGAGGTTCCTGCTTCTCAGATTTGTCACAACTGATCCTGATGCAGGGATCAGTCCATTCAGATGGGCGTGGGGTAGGGTCTGCTGCATGGATGGAAAACTTGGCTGCGTGCAGGACTTCTATACACAGGAGAGTGATGCTTAGGGGTTGTATAGGGAGGCAAGGCTGCACCTGGGAATTGCGACATAACACATTTCCGCGTGTAACTCCTAAAATATACACAAAACCTCAATTCTGACTGAATCTTAGATGTCAAAGCTATACGTGAATATACATTTGAAACATTAAATTGGTCAAAAGGTGCCATATTGGTTCTGTGACTTTTTGATCAATTTTCATTTAATTATTTAAACTATGAAGGAGTCATATTTCAAGGGTGGAGTCAGTGAGTGACCCTACCTTATTATGGGTAGGGAATTGGATTATGAAATAATATTTATGTATTTCCAACTCCTTAATATTTCATTTTCATTTTCATTTTGATTTTCTATTTTTTGTTACTTTGACAGGTTTTGCTGTACATAGTAGCTAGCCAACAGATGACAGGAAACTTGCAGTCCATTAGTTACAGAGACTGATAAAAATAATGGAATAATAATAATAATAATATTCAAAAGATATAGAATTAAAAAAATCAAATAACAAATATGTTAAGGGCTGGTGCAAGGTTTAATTGGTCTGGTTAAAAAGTTCCTCAATTTGTTATAAAAAGAGGGGCCACAGTATTATACTACTGGAGATCTTTACAGATAGACAACCTCTCTTCAAGGGACCTCCTTAGGCAGTTTAAGAGCCTTGGAATGAATAATGGGTGCCTTATAAGGACTTATCCACTGATATGGCCAGGAAAAACAGCACAATGGCCAAGGCAGGAAAGGAAACACTCACTGTGAGTCAATAATCCACAAAAAATCTTGCAAAGATTCAGGTAAAGGGTTGCAGGGCAGATGGGGTTGATTGCCAGACTGAAATTTAACGAATCAGGTTGATTGTTTTTGAGAAATAATAATAATATTGCAGACTAATTCAAAAATCACTTGCTTATCTCTTTATTAGCACTAAATTGAAAATTACATGGGGTCTGATTGATAATAATAAATTCCTGGTAAAACTGATGGGGAATAATGGATCCAAAGAGGTCTGTATAAATAACTTTTTGGGTGATAATGAGCTTTGCAGGGGACATAGAGAGGGTTCCACTCATGGGCTGAGGCTTGTAAGCAATTCAGGGAAGGTTTAGAACTTCCAATTGGTGCTGTGAATCAGCTGTACTCAGATCTTCTGGATTTCTGTACTATTTTAGCCACAGGATCTGTTAATCTGTTCATAGTGTAATTTTGATCATTCTGCACTTATCCTTCATTTGTAATACAAATATTGGTTTAAAGTAGACACATGTTGATATTTATTGTTTTTCCATTATCTTCTGAGAGGGTAGGTAATTTTCAATAATTTTTAAGGCCACTCCTTGTAGTGTTTTGTGGTCTTCAAATATTGGGATCTGTTTGTTTTGTGGTAACCTCCAATACTTCATTTATTATTTAAAATACCTTAAAATCAATTTTGTAATATCCCTATTTAGGTTTTAAGATTTTCAGACCATTTTTAATGCGTATTTCACATTATTAAATATGCCAGGTAAACCCTAACAGTTTGTAGCTCTTGTGAGCGGTACCTGAGGTCAGATTTTTCACAACTGATCCTGATGCGGGGATCAGGCCATTCAGATGTGCCCGGGGTATAATCCGCTGTATGCATGGAAGAATTGGCTTCCTGTGGGTGTGTGATGCTACAGGTGTGTATGGGTTGCTTAGGGAAGCAGGAATGCGCACAGGAATTGTGAAATAACACAGTTCCATGCTTAACTTGTAAAATATACACAACACCTCAATTCTGACTGAATTGTAGGTGTGAAATGTTGGGATCACTGAGGATACGCAGAGGAGAGATCATAAAGAAGGATGAATTTCAGAGACAAAAAAAACAGAAGGAATAGAACAGAGAGGAAGAGGACATATGAAATAAGGAAATAGAGAACAGACTTACCTGAGGATATGCAGAGGAGAGATCAGAAAGAAGGATGAGGGAAAAGCCTTCAGTCTGACTCTGCCTCTGTCCTCAGGTATTAGTAGATGGATAGGTGTCACAGACATTGTGACATGGTTCATGAAAATGACAGATGGGCACGGGTGAGGAATGGATGGAGACAGAGGATGTGAATGGAAGAGTAACAGATGTTAGAAGTACAAGTAGAGATATGTATCTGATGAAGGAATAGAAACATGAATTGGTGTAAAGAAGAGGAAACAGAAGAGAAGGAAACAATTTCAGTGGCATCAGATAGAATTACTCCAACATGAAACCTATACATGACAATATACGCCATGAAAAAAATGGCTGCACCTGCTGGCAGGTGTAGCACCTGGAACATGTTTTGGGTTGGTTTTTACTCTGTCAAAATTTTATTTTTAACTTCAGTAGGAACCTGAAAAAAATTTGTTTGTACTATTTCTTGAGTATTCCAAGTAATTCTAGTGCATGCATGGAATATAAAAGATTTGGAATTATGGGGAAACAAATCTCATGTAAACTAATAAGGGAGTAGTTCCATCAACCATAATATGTGAGATTCAACCACTTTGAAACAACAAACCCAGCAATTTGGCAAAATTGCAAATATAATGAATTTTCTTTTTTCTCTTTCAATGTTCTAAATGTTTTCTGTTTCTTTTTTTTTAAACTGTGATTTTAGTTCAATCTTATTTCTGAATAAAATCCAGCTTAGGTGTTGATTATTTTTTGGTTTTCATAAAAATCATCTCAATCAGAATTTTACCACTGGGATACACTTCAAAATCCCAAGCTCTACTCAAAGTTCATAAAAAATATTAGCTATTTTTTGATATATCATATAGTTTCCAAAATAGCTGAAAAATTACATTTGAAAAGAAATCAAATCAAAACTAAAACCTCAATGAATTTGTACTTTTTACAAAAATGATTAATCAAAAAAATTAAAAAAAAGATTTCAGAATTGATTCAATATTGCTGACATCTTCTTTCTCTCTCAAAATTAGAAATATATCAGAGAGAATCTAAGACTAATGAGTGTATCTTCAATTTTTTTTATTATTTTACTGATATTTTTTTGAAAGAACTGGAGAGATATTTTCAAGGAAATTAGTATTTTGAAGAACTTTTGTGTGATAAGGCTTTAGCAGATAAAGAAATATTAATAAATAATTTCCTTAAAACCAAAGTGCAGTTTCCAGTGAGCTAGCTAATATCTCCAGTCTATCCTCTACTGGCTTCATTTCCAAAACCAATTTCTCTGTTGAAGTTAATCTTTCAAGGAATATAGGACAGTAAAAATTAGAAGGTAGGCCTTCACAAGGTTTCATCTCATAATTTGGAACTATTTCATAATAAGTTCTTTCATATTCTACGTTTCTTTTAGCATGAATTTCACCCTGCATCTCAGAAAAATAGTTTAGAGGGTTGTTATCAAGGTTGTGTAAAATTTTTGAATATGTTTTGCTTCTCCAGTATAGTTGAACAGAATGATATTTTCCTTGATTTTCTTCCTCAGTATCAGAGCAACAATCCACCCAAGGAAGAAGATTTCTGGCCAAATAATTTCCCAAATGGTGTTTTGGGGTTGCTAAGCAGTTTATGTAAATCTTTTTCATTCAATGTAGGAATCCTCAGCTCACAGTAGTAGGAAATTCAGAGGAATTTTAGGCTCACTCTGTGTTTAACTCTAGATCTGGGCTTCTTTTTACAAGTTCAAGGCTTAATGTACTTGTCCTTTTGCCCACGTAGCCATTGTTCAAGAGGTCCAAAAATTATTTCCTTTTTGCAAAATCCAACATCAAGTGCATAATTGGTAAATGCACCATTCTTCTTAGCATGGAAACAATGCTTGATGATCACTTCTGACAGGAATTTGTCCCACTTTGTAAAATTACGGCAGTACCATTGGAAAGTTGGAGCTTTCATGCAAAAGCTTTGCAACTCTTTCTGACATTGCTCTTTGAACTTTCCAGGTATTCTTTTTTTCCCACCATAGAGGTTGGTGTCAGTTTTTTGCAGGGTGAAAAAAAGATTTTTTTTATAAATTGATCCAAGTTGTTTCAAATTCAACTCATGTACTTCATCTTCAGAGGGTGGTGGTGGAACCATGTTTCCACAAGGTTCCATCTTCAAAAAAGTTTTGATGTAGTCCCATAGGCATAGACTTATGGGGTCATTAAATTTGGGCAAATGTTCAGCTACTTCTTTATTAAGTGTTATGTTTTTGATGGATTTTAAACTAAGAGAAGCCCTCAAACCCATTTTTTGGTGAAAAAGATGTTAGATAACCCTTTTGGTCAATTTGGGGAGTTGTTGAGTGATTTATCTGTTAGGGAAAAGATAAAATACAAATGATTGGATCTGAGCACATCCAACAGTAAATCTGGTTACTTGTGGTATTTTATGAAGAGTTCAGATTCATAATGAACAATGTGAATTCATTATCAATATTATTAAAAATGAAAAATTCATTATATGAGACAGTGGATCCATCTTTTATTGAAAGAAAAAAAATTGTGTCAGGCAGAAAATAGTTTGAGTGATCCTTAAAGTTGGACAATGGCTGCATTTGAAATTTGCATCTCCCTTGAAAGTAAATCTTTTTTTAGAATATTATATTTTAAATTTATTATTAATTTTATGAATCAAACATCTTTAAATGCCCTCATAGGGTAAAATAATTCATCACCAAATAATATTTAAATTCTCAACCTGAGTTTGAGTGATGAAATGATAAAATGGCTTTTGTATGAACTTAGAATGATCATTTTTCCAAAATTTAATGTTCCCATTTTAAATTCATAAATACCCATTGGAATATCCAATTGAAACCGGGTATTTCAAAAAATGACTTGGATGAGCAGAGAAATTGGTATAAAAAAAATCTCCACTATTTCCCTCCACAACTTCTCCCAATCCCATTCACTATAACCCTCCATATCCTCCACATCCTGCAGATCTTACTTGTCCAGAATGAAATTGACTATCTGCCAAACCCAGTCTACATTGTTTGCGCCTTCACTTTTGGCTGCATTCTCAAACCGTTACAGCAACCAGTGGACATCCTCCAGACAAAACCTAACTGCGGGATAGTCCCTTGGCCTAATCTTTGCTCAGCTAACCTGCTGCTCCTTGGGCAACTCTGCTACCTCATATGTTGTTTTTATACCCATGGTTTCCCTCATTGGCAGCCCCATTTGACTTGTGGTCTGAACCAGGGCACTTTGAAAGGCTGGTGCACTGCCAGATTCTGCCTTCCAATGGGTCAGAAGAGATTTTCTCATTCTGGCCTTGTAATATCCAATCATCATTGTCATATTGAGGGTAAAAAAAGAAAAAAATATAACTCTGTGGATGGTACCAGGTTTAAACAGAGAAAAGGACTTTCCCGGCCAGACCCCCAATTTGTGGAAAGAGATTTTGTGTTCCATGAAATTATCTGCAAAAACCTTACTCTAAGTTCTGGAAAGCCCAAAGCCCTTGAGTTACCCTCCTATACCTCTGCAAATCTAAATATAATCCGCTTCCGTGAGGAAATTTACTATGGCCCACAGTGGTTTAAGAATCACTCCCAACCCCTATTCCGTTACCCGCAATACTATCCTGCCCTTGATGGTAACCACTAAAGCTCAATTGCAAGGAAGTAATAGTAAATAAACAACACGGAATTCTCAACAAGCTCCACACTTGAACTATTTCCTAATTAAGACTCCAAGCACTCAAGCTTGTAATCACTCCTTTCAAAGCAGAAAAAAATAGAAAACTCCTTTATTGTACGCTGTCTAAGATAATATCCTCCAACAATCTACAATAATATTCTTATAATTTGATAAATTCTCTTCTTCTTGATTAATCAATACACCCCTCCCTTCCAGTAATGAAATTTCCTCATTATATATATACAACTCAAAAAATGAACTACTCCAAAAATAATTTAAACTAAAAAAGAACAACCCCTCCTCTAACCACCTCCGTGCATTCTGCACTGATCCTCCTTACCAATATTCCAATGTTTTCTCCAATTGGATTACTTGCAGTAGGTTTGGTGATCATGTTTCCAATTTTCCCTAACAGTTGAGTTGTGCCAATGCATAACTAACAACAGATCCCCATTGATCTTCCTTAGGGGATCACTCCCAATCCGGCATGCAGCATTACTATGGCTCCCCAACAATCCACATGCCGCCTCCTCATCTTCATTGTTGATTTCCCCATTCTCCCGCAACCTCAGTGCATAATCCATAATTGGGCCTAGTCTCTACTACTTAGCTCTGATCAATCACTTCTGCACTTGTAAATTCATAGTCATGGATGGGAAGTTATGTTCCACCGTGTTTGTTGAACGCAAAAGGCAAAAACTACGGCCCATCCTTGTCATTTTGCCATGGAAAGCACATGCCAAACCAATGCTGAGCCCCTGACTTTTGTACTCTGGATTAAAAAGTCTGCCAATGCGCTCCTGCTGAGCCTATCTTGCTGTGGACTTCCAACCACCGCTGAGCCGCTCTGAGTTGAATTTCAAGTGCTGAGCCTACTTGCCTCCATGTCTATAAATAACCACCACACCCGTGTGGAAAATGTAAGAGAGAGATACTCCCCTTTGTTGTACCCAAGTTTTGGAAGCAATGGTGTCAGTATCTGTAAGGATAAGGATGCCCCTTTGTAGAGAGAGAGAGAGAGGTTTAAAAGATGATGAATTGCTTTCCATGCCGCAATGCCCCCAATCCTCCTCCAAGCTGGGGTTGAGAGAGCAGACTTCATTCCCTCACTTGCAACCCTAACATAAGTACAAGCGCAAAAAAAGTCCAACAACAAATGGAGAAGAAACCCTGAAAGCAGAACCCTAGGCTAATCCCAACCCTTTCCCATATTGCAACAATCCCCAAGCCTGCCTACCGTTACACACACCTGGTTTGTCCTTCTCATGACGCAAACCTCCGCCGCGCACCACTTGGAGCCCCCCCATTGTCTGTATCTGCCTGCCTCACCACGTGATTCCCTGCCCAGTGGGTTGGCCTACCCCACTCCTATAACCCCAAATTCCCCACTCTACCTTCCATGAATAACTGCCCCGCAAACCTGGTTGGGCTGGCTTCATCCTTGGGTCTGCAGTGTCCAAGTAAGCTGCAACCCAGCACACCCAGTTAAGCCCAACCCATGCCCAGTATGCTGAGCCCCACTGTGCCTACTGCTGAGCCGGCTGTGGCTGCTGCTGAGACCGCACACATCCCAAATGCTGGGCCTGACCTACCTGATGCTGAACGCACAAAACGCAGCACGGTTCCTGATCCAAGGCTATTTAACAACACCAAATCCCTCCCCAACTTGAGTTCTGTCACCAGTGGTCTTCCCATTGCTACCTTGACCAACTTTGCGTCTTCCCATACCAACCAACCCCTTCCTTGCACTCCTCCTCACACACCTCCAACAGCTCTCCTTGTCTGCCAACATGATACCCTGCCACTTCTGTGCTTGGAACAGGCACGTGTGTTCAATCATCCCTGGCCATTGCGCGTGCACTGCCTGCCGTTGTGGCCACTGCCACTGCTTTTTCAGCAAGGTAATTCCCCGGGCTCCTCACCAATCTGGCTCTTGCCCCAGGCTGCGCAAGAGGGCTCTCCTGGACCTGTTTTTGGTTTTGGACAACAACACAATCTCAGAGGACTCATGGACTCCACCAGGCTTGCCCCTTTGCTGCGCTCCTCCAAGTGAGGCTTGTGACTCTGCCTTGCCCCTCTGCCCTGCGGGAACCCCCCCAGAAGGAGTACTTCCCAAGCTTCATGGCTTACCAGGCCGCCCTGAAATACTGGGCCAATTGTGTCCAAGGTACCCAAGGCGCAAGGGACCCAGGCATCAAGGAGATTCCCAGATGGCGCGCGGCTCCCCCTCTGGTGCCTCTTTCAATCCCGCAGCTCACTCCTGCTCCAGCACCGGATCCTGACCCAACGTATTTGTTGAACTCAGAAGAGAGGCCATAACCCCACAGGCCACTCATCCGCTGCCACCATCTCCAATTGCAATTGCGTTGTTGCCTCCTCCTGAACCAAGCCCCCTGAGCAGTCCTCCAGAAGCCCTGTTTTTGCCACCGGCCTCCCCTCTTCCAAGCACGCCCAAGATTCTGGAGATCCCCACTGTGATGGCCCTCTCAGGGGCCAACTTTGAGAACTTTTCTGAACAGTTGAACTTGATTTTGTGCAACTTTCTCACAGCTCCCGGTGCTCAATCCTTGGAGTCCCTACTTAAGCTCCTGGCATCATTCTGGGCCTTGTTGGCATCATTGCGGGATGAAATTGAGGAAATGATTAAAATGGCTTAGACGCCTTGCCCCCCCCTCTTCTCTCTACTCCCTTCTCTTTTTATCCGCCTCTTTCTGAGCTATTAAAGAAATACATGTTTCCTGCGCGTGTGTTCCTACTTAAGCTAGTATTCCTGTGAGAACAACCCAATTCCCTGAGTGAGTGAGTGAGAAAACCTGAGTCCCAATTTGCCCCAGGCTCAATTGCGCAACCGCGAGTCCTGCCAACACACTTTGAGCCTGGGCCTCCGTTGTGGAGACTCCTTTGGGATTGGGTAAAGTTTAGCAAATAGCTTGCTGGCAGTCACTTGAGGGGGAATTTAGTACTAGAACTATTTATAAGATAGATGAATACTAAGGGTGGTTTTGAATTGCCTGCCCCTCTGAGTACTATAGTAGTCTCACAACAATAAAAGAAAAGAGAAATGGTGGCTGATTTTCAAATAGAGTTGCTACTATAGTAGTCTCTATCAGACCTAGGATCAATGTATTCAAGCTTGATGAGGAAGAAATGGTGGAACAAATAGGTGACCTGGTGGATAGAAGCTGAGTGAGGGAAGAATCCTTTCTCTAGTCTTATCCTTTATATATTTTTTTATATTTATTTTATTGGTTACTGATTGATACTCCTTTGATGTTACATGTGATGATTGATAAAGTTGAAATTGTTGAGCCTATACTTGATACTGATGATGGTTGATGATGATGATGATGATGATGATGATGGATAATGTTGATTATGGATGATGATGATGATGGATGAGGTAGGTGATGATGATTGTTGATGATGGTGATGGATGATGATGATGGTTGAGGTAGGTGATGATGATTGTTGATGATGATGATGGATGATGATGATGATGATGATGGATGAGGATGATGATGGGTGATAATGATGATGGATGTTGATGATGGATGGTGTTGATGATGATGATGGTCAAGGTATGTGGTAATGGTTGGTGATGATGATTGATATAAGGGTTGGTCATTGTTTATGATAAGGGTTTAATATCTTTTATAAGGGTTTGATATCTTTTATAAGGGTTTAATATTTTATATAAGGGGTTAATATTTTATATAAGGCTTTAATACCCTTTATAAGGGTGGCCACCCCAGGCTGGGTGCCTGGGGGGATGTGATGGGACCTGGATGGGGGAGAGAGGCCCTCTATTTATAGAAAATCCTGCCCTCAGGGCTTCCCCCTGAGGGTCTCCCTGGTACAGTGAATACATTTCATGAGGAATTTTGGCTGGTCAGAGGAGGAGGCTGTGCAAGATCTACATGCATGTACACCCTTGCATGCATTTCTGTGCTGCATTAATACAGGTGCCCCCTGCATAAGTCACTTCTTTATAGTGGTGGTTGGTCATTGGTTTGGTCTTTCATGCAGTGTCTTGCATATATTTCTTCTGTATACAGCTGCAGGTTTGTTGCTGCATGCAGATCCTTGCATATATTACTGCTGTATATTTCTGCAGGTTTGTTTGGTACTGCATGCAGGGTCTTGCATATACTAATTATGTATATTGCTGCAGGTTTGTTTGGGTGGTGTATGGGTTTAATGTATGTGGTATGTACTTGAAGTCTTCCAGAGTATGTCCATATATGTCTTTCACTGAGCTGTGACACCTGATTGGGCAGTATCTTCTAATCCATGAGAGATACAGGGGTACTTTGGCTGGGTTAATATAGGTTATTTTTGGTGTAAAATCTATTTTTGAGGTTATTTTGAGGATTAGAGCAGTCCTTCTACCAGAAAAGTGAGTCTGATGGCTATAGGTTAGGTTTTGGTTTACCACACTGTGCGTAACGGCAAGTTCCATGAGGTACCTGGACCACCCAATACAAAATGCCACACACTTTGCCCATACCTTTCCTACAAAATAAAACAGAAAAAAAGCCGCCAGCGTGCGCGCATAACCACTGGAGAGAAAAATACAATAAGGGAAACAAAAATTCTGGGGTGCCTAGTCATTTCGGCTGTGAACCTGCTAGGACACCCCCTCACCAAATCAAGCTTTCCCTGCGCGTTGTGAGACTCCTAATTGGATAATGGTTAATTTAGAAAATAGCTTGCTGGCAGTCTTTGAAGGGGAATTCAGTATTACTTCTACTCCTTTAGAGTATTAGTAAACTGAGGGGGTTTTGAATTGCCTGCCCTTCTAAACTATAGTAAGTCTTCCAATATTTTTTATTGGTGGCTTGTTTGTTTTTAGAGTTAATATAGCTCTCAGATCAACCTATGATTAATTATTAGCTGTGGGTTGTTAGGATTGGTTTTGAAGAGTGGACCAGATGTGTTAGGGTTATTGGTCACTCAGATATATGTGATCTTAACCAATATCCCAACTTTAAAGGGTTCAAGGCTTTATCAAAGGGATGGTTCAGGAGAGGACCCAAGGATGGGTTTACCCACAGGGGGCTGGGTAGGGGAAAGGTTGGTAGTTTCTTCTGGTTGTGCTCTCTTTCTTTATGAGAGTTATTTATTTATTGATTTGTGGTTCTTCTTTAATCTGGTGCTGAATATTTAGGTCACAGAAGAACCCTTATTCAAGCACCTGTTGGGTGGTTTCATTGGTTAAAGATGGGTAATAACTTGGTTTCTGATTTCTTGTTTCCTTTTAAAACTGATTCACTGATACTATTTATCTGGGTAGTTACCACAGATGGTTAGGATTTCAGGCTTTCCCTTCCTCCCTAACTCCCCCCCAGCTTGGCAGCTTTCCCCAGTTGCTTGCAGCTGTCTACTCTGCCAAAGGGGTGCTTGAAGCGGGGGCTCCTCAGAGGCCAAAAATTTCAAGCCCACCAGTTATTCCATTGATTTCAAAGCTGCACTGCCACCCCCAGAATCCATGTTGTCCCCCTCCATTTCATCAAAAGAGGTGGATCCATGGGCAAAGAAGAACTTCACATGCAAAGCTGCAGCCTTCCATTTAAGAGGTGTCCCTTCCAACTCCTCAAGCTGATAACTCCAGCCCATGAACTTAGAGGCCACGTGGAATGGGCCATTCCATTGGTTAGCCAAAAGCCACCCCCACTGAGACTCCAGACTCCAATTGTACAGCAGTACAAGGTCCCTTTTTTGCAATGGGTTGCGGAGGCAGTGGGAACAGCACTTGTCCCAGTACCATAATGATGCCGTTTGGGTCTTCTGTAGTTGCTCCGCAGCCTTTGCCAATGTTTCCTTGCACCTAAGGAGCTGCTTGGCGCATGCCTTGATAAGATCTGCGGAGGTCTTGAACTTCCAACAGTCAATGGCCAAGAACATTTCCAACTCAATGTCCAACAGAAGAACGGGCTGCTTCCCAAAGAGTAGCTCATAGGGTGGGTAACCCTTCAATTGCTTCAAAAGACATCCAATCCGCAAAGAGAACTACCCAAAGCGCCTCCTTCCACTTCTTGCCATCCTCCCTGCACATCTTCACCAAGGCATCCTTGATGGGTTGATTTCCCCACTCAATCATCCCTGTGCCTTCTGGATAGTACTCCGTCACGCAGCCAAACTTTGCCCTGCAACTCTGAACCCATTCCATCAAGTGGCCAAAAAACTCCATACTTCTGTTCACTGTGATCAGACAGAGCAATCCATAGCGTGTGAACAAATCTTCCTCCAAGAACTGGGCAACCATTTCTGCCAAAAACTTCACCAAGGAGTGCACCTTCACCAATCCTGACAGGTTTTCCTGCACAAAAAGCAAGTAGACAAACTTCCACACTTTGACATGCACCAAATCAAGAGAAACCCATCCAAACAACGCATCCTCCCCTGTTGGGTGAACAACCTCCTTAGGCAACCTGGAAATCTGCCGCTGACAGGCTTTGCACAACTTCACCCACTCTTGGACCACAAGCACAACCCCTGGCCACCACAATTGCGCCTTCACCCTCCTCTGTTTCTCAATTTTGCCCTGGTGACCAAGGTTTTCATGCAAACACCTCAGGATCACTTCCTGATCCGTCCTAGATTTTGAAACCACAAGAGGGATGGGAGAACCCCAATGCCACAATTTCCCCTCCTGGAGGTAGAAGTTTACCACACCCCTCCTTGCCCATTGGATGACCGTATTTTTCCTGCCTTCAGGGAACCAGAGATCCTGCAAATAATAACACAGGACCACGTAACATCCAGACTGAAGCAGTGGCAAGCAAACCCCTAACTATACCACTCCTACCCAAAAAACCGGAGATTCCATGTCCAAAGGCTCTGCTCCTTTGTATGGATCCTCCTGAGGATAACTCAACAGTGCATCTGGCATTTTAAACACCTTTCCTGGAATGTGCACCACACTAAAGGAAAATAGCTGAAGGAATGCTACCCACCTAGTCATTGGCGCATTTGGCAGCATTGGGGAGTTTATCATTTGCACTAGGGCCTCCGTGTCCACCAAGACCTCAAAATGAACACCCCATAAGAGGTCCTGAAGCCTCTGCAAAACTCTAACTTTGGCTGAGAATAGCAACTCTCCGTTGCAGTAAAGGTTACCAACTCGTAGAGCACCAGCCAATCTTTCCCATCCTTCTATTGCGTCAGGACACCCCCTGCGCCAAACTTGCTAGAGTTGACTGCCAGTTGTATTCCTCCGGTTTTGTAGTCAAGGTCCCAGAGGACAATGTTGCACCCAACAATCTCCTTGAGCTTTGAAAAGGCATTTTTGCACCTGGTAATCCATTCCCACCTTGCACCCTTCTGTTTTAAGGCTTGCAGGGGACTTGTCACCTCCGCAAACCGCTCAATGAACATGCGGTGTAAGACTCCAAACGGTGCTAAGCCGTGGCAGTTCTGTGGAGGGGAAAGGTGCTGTTTAGGCTGCCCTCCTAGGAGTTACAATAATATTTAAATGTAACCGGAATCAAGGTCCAGAACCTTATGGATGAGAAATCAAACTAAGAGAAGAGGATAAGAGTTGTCGGTAGCGATGGAAACAACACTATCTGAGACAAGATGGTGCAGGGAAAGACTTGAACAAATAAGTCAAGGTTTGTTCAGAGTTCAATAGAACAAGGCAGTTGTAAGTAACAACGCCCACAAGCTAATAACTCTGGTCGTCAGCAGCTGATTAGGAAAGATCAACTCAATCCCAACCAACCTCCAGGTTCTCAATGAACCTGCCCAACTCTCCGCAATCAAGCGCTTGAAGGGTACCAGATAACTGTGGGAGGCTGAAAAAAACAAAAGCAATTTGTTTATGAAGCTCTAGAAGCAAATCAATAATGAATTTGAGCAAGAATATCCCAACACTTCTCAAGGAACTCAAGAATAGCGTGGCGAAATTCAACCTCAAAGAAGAAGGGAGGTATAACACTCCAGGTTTTAAGCTTAATAAAACCTCTTCAATCAAACGTGATTGGCTCCAGAAAGATGATCAAGGAGAGATCAGGACCAGTATGGTCGGAAAAAGGGATCAGAGTGGTATAACACACTCAAGAATTCAGGAAGACAGGAATTCTTCTTCAACCAGCAAAGCTATTGGTTGGTGATAAGGATCAAGGTCACAAAGGACTGAGTTTGAGTATGGAGGCTCAAAGGATCAAGGGGCAATCATAGATATACCCGGATAATTTGCTCAGATAAGTGGGGAAGGATGCCCACGGATAAATTGTTTATGATGATGGGATGCTAGGATGCTGCCCTGCTGGGATGATGAGATGATGGACCAAAAGGCAGGGGAGAGCCCCTCCTTATATGGGCAGGAGGCCCTGTTAGACTATATACAACGGATTCTACAATAGAGCGGAAAAGGGAAGGCAACCATGTGGTCGCTCGCGTTGGTCAAGGATCTGCCAAATGCTTGCGGGTGCGGTCGGGATGGATTCAGTAGATCATGGATGAGCGCCGCGCGACGGTAGCAATGAGGAGATTGGGAGGCGCAACAACAAAGACAAAGACACGCAACAACAAGATGAGGACGTGCTATAACAACAGCGGAGATGACAAGCAACACGGATAAAGGATGCGCGACGCGCGCGGATGAAAGGAGCGCGGCGCGGCGCGGATAATGGAAGCGCAGCGCGGCGCGGCGCGCGATGCGGATAATGGAAGCGCAGCGCGGCGCGGCGCGGCGCGCGCGCGGGTAAATAATAGTTGGATGAGCCTGAGGATAAGTTGTTCAGCCGGGCGGTAAGTTTGCGCAACAGTTTATGAATTGAGGTCTTAAGGCGGCCAGGGTGTCCAGGATGGGGCACCACAGCGGACATAGCTACACAACCCCAGGAACTGAAGAATATGCAACACCATCCGCAGAGTTGGCCACTCAAGAAACTTGTTCCGCTTCTTCTCCGCAATTTGCCTTCCATCCAAAGCCACCACATGCCCCAAGACCTCAAGGGCCAGAAAGCAAAACACCAGTTTATTTCAAAATACCATAAGTCCCGCTTCCTTGATCCAGAACAGGACCTGTTCTAGCGTCACTGCGTATTCCCAAATGAGCCAAAGGAATGTAGAAGCCTCCATAATCTGTCCTCAGGCCCTTGATACTGGTGTTGTTGTTGGAGTCAAAGATTGGATCATGGATTCTTACTCAACTCAGAAAGTTGAGGACCGGATTTGTAAGAAACAAAGTCGATCAAAGAAGTTGACAGTCTTGAGATCTAAACAAGCAATTGTTTTGATCTTTGACGAGGCTGATGGTTACGACGATGTTGAGAAAGTTAAAGGGGGAGAGTCAGTCAAAGATGAGATTGAGTGAGGGCTGAGGGAATAGGGAGTCATCCCATCTCACCCCCTCGCCAAAAGAGTTGGAGGCCTGTTTGAGGGACAAGACCATTGAAGGCGGACCAGCAGAAAGAAAGATAGAAGATAGAGGGAAGGAAATATTGTGGTCAAAGTTGAGTTGATTGATTGTAGCAAGAGTGTAGGGTTGATCAATCTTGAGTTGATCATTGATGGTGATGACTGGATGATTGAGAGGGACAGTTGAGAGAGCAACCGGACTGGGCACTTGGCCGAGCCAAAGTGATTTGTTGGGTTTGCTGTTGTGAGTGTATTGATGGTTGTGATGGCAGGTTAGGGATGAAATGGTCAATTGATGGCGAGCGTCAATGCTGGAGACAAGGGGATGATGCCTCATCTCATCTCACCCCCTTGCCAAAAGACTAGAGTACTGGTTTTCAGGATGAGAGTTCTGAAGGCGGGTTATAACTGTTGAGTGACCGCAATAAAGGGTTCCGACATGAGGTTTGAGTCAAGTTCAACAAAAATGGAAGTGGATGTAAGACCGATGAAGTTATTGAAGCAATAACAGATGTTGAAGTTGGAGAGCAATCAAGATGTAGGGAACATCACGATTGACTGGATGAAGATGACGGTTGGGGGCATTGGAAGATCAAGGAACTAAAGGATCAAGCCTGAGGTAGCAACAGGGTTGAGATAAGGGTAAGTAAGACCAATGAAGGTCACTAATTGAGGGTGGTCAACAGGATAGGTCGGATGGGAAGGTAGATACGGTCAGTAATAGAAAGACAGTAGTGCTACTCGGGAAGACCATAGAGGTGACTAATCGAGGTGATCAATAGGATCAGTTTGGATAAGAAGGCAGATACAATCAGTAATAGAAAGACAGTAGAGCTACCAGACTAAGAGGATTTACTAGAAGCAAAACAGAGACAGCACAATAGATGGTGCTCTGGGCTCATAACCTGTTGGAGTCAATGATTGGATCATGGATTCTTACTCAACTCAGAAAGTTGAGGACCGGATTTGTAAGAAACAAAGTTGATCGAAGAAGTTGAAGAGGGGAAGTTGACAGTCTTGAGATCTAAACAAGCAATTGTTTTGATCTTTGACGAGGCTGATGGTTACAAAGATTTTGAGAAAGTTAAAGGGGGAGAGTCGGTCAAAGATGAGATTGAGTGAGGGCTGAGGGAATAGGGAGTCATCCCATCTGTTGTCAATGAAGCTCTGAACACCCTCCAGAAGATCTTTGCACAGTGTTCACGGTGTCTGGGCTTGGTACACCTCCACCAAGTTATTTGCGCCTTGCGGCAGCTGTGTCAGCTGCATCCTCCCCAATCCAGTCTCAAATGCAGTCAAGGACGCAAATTGGGATGAAGTTCCTGCTGGTTGTAACCACCCATAACACCCGGGCCTGGGCATTGAGTCCAAGAATTCCTCCACCTGTGTCACGGATAGTGAACAATTTAAGATTCTGCAGATCATGAAAAATCCTTAGCAACTTTCTATCTTGCTTGAGGACCGCAAAGATGGGAGTGGAGTAACTCAACATGGATTGCTCATAGAGACCTGTCCTCACGCACTTGTGCACCAACTCCAGAGAGGGTTCCCAAACGCTCTGGGCAATTTGAATTGGCTTGAGTGGAACTGTGGGGATAATGTATGGGTCACCAATTTTAACTTTCAGCAGCCTGTGCTTGTCTGGGCCAAAGGCAAGGGCCTTCTCCCGCAGTACCATAACAGACACCAATAAATCCCTTGCTTCCATGCTTAACCATCCGGTGGGTCCAAAGTTAAGGTCACCAACCAGCTCATTGGTGATATAGGCCAATTGTGTTACCCAATTGGACTTCTTCAAGGGCCTCTCCCACAGATCCCAGGACCAAGAAATTGGGTGCAAGGGTCCATTAAGTCCCTGCAGCATTGGCTTGTTCCGTGGCCGGACCTTCCGTGCCACCGGCTTTTACTTGCTAGCGTTACACCTTTCCATCCGCACCAAACTGTTGTCATTGTAAGTCCTAGCAATAACCAAACCAGGGCTTTTGCCTTTTCTCACAACTGTGGCACAATGATAGGGTTTTTTTCAGCTTGCTACTATTGCAGATCAAGCTGCAAAAGTAACAAAAATAACATGAAAATAATAATAATATAATTAAACTAAGAAGGAGTAGGAAAACAATAAATATTATTACAGAAATGGAGTTTTCGCCCAAAATTAGGTAGGGTCACTCACTGACCCCACCCTTGAAATCCAACTCCTTATATTTTTAAATAATTAAGGAAAGAAAGACCAAAATACCATGGCTCCACTATTGAGCTTTTTGGTCAATTAAATCTTTCACACGTATTGTCACGTATAGGTTTCACACCTAAAATTCAGTTGGAATTGAGGTGTTGTGTTTATTTTAGGAGTTATGGACGGAAATGTGTTTTGTCACAATTCCCGCACGCAGCCACAGCAGCCAATGCACCAGCGCGCAGCTGAGATACAGCCCTGTCACTCCGTCAAAGTTGTGTATGCAGCCCCAGGCCTCTGACAAGTACGCAGCCACAGGACTGCAGGTTGACAGAGTGACAGGCCTCCTGAGAGGCTTAGGTACTGCGTAAACATGCTACAACCAACACAGGAACATTCTACATATGTAATAAATGTTCCCCTGGATAGTAGATAGTCTAAAAGTACATAATATTATATAAGAATACTTAAATAACCCTTATACGTATTTTTTATGAAATATAATTCAAAGTACCAAGAATTTCAAAAATAAGACAATGACAACTTCTAAAAATATATTAAAATACTTTAATATACTTTTATGAAAATTTCTAGACGTAAATATCTTTGTGACATACTAAGAAACCTAATGATGTAAAAATATTACATGAATTCCCATGACTTATATTTTTAAGTAATTATTTTTAGTAAATCAACTGGAACTCAAAAATAAGCAGTAAAATCAATATCATGACTTTACTCCAGTTATTCAATACATAATGAGATCTCACCTGAAATCAGGATGTCCTTAGAGATTTCTATTTAAATAATTATTAAATTACTGGGAACATTTACTAAGGATAATTAATTAAATAATACATAAATAGGACAGATTAGTGTTATTCACACGTCCTAATATCAATTATAAAGTAGAATAATTCCCATACCCTGAGGAAGTAGATGCTACCCGTGCTATAGCACCAAGAACATGTGATAGGCTACCACTGGTTACCCTGCTAGCCTTAGTGTCCATCCCTTTGAGGCCCTGTAACCCTCAGAAGGATAGTATTGGGACTCCAAAAGCTATAAATAAAGAGCTCTTTTGAGGATATTGATGGGCAGAGAACCAGTTATATTTATATCCAGACACCATGCCAAAGTAATCGAGTACTTATAAGAGATAAGTAAGTGATTTATGGCTAATTCTGATCAATAATACCCGTCCTCAACCTCTTTTTTATCAATTCAAACTGCTGAACAACCTTATAACCCCAGTATACAGGTTTAAATCATCAGTGCATGTCCCAAACAGATACCCAAAGGATTTAATAATACACCTGTCAGTTTTATTATCCTTTCTCTGCCATGGCAGCTTGGTTACAAGGCCCTGAAACTTCACTGTGTATTTTATATACATATTATCTTTGGGCAAAATATCCTTTAAACTAAAGAGCCCAAAGTAACCAGGACTATGTGTTTTCATTCTGAAATCCCTGAATAGAGGTGTTAAAGATCCCCAATAAAATTTTGGCCCCTCTATAAAAATATTTAATAATCAATTTATTCCTATTGATTTATAACAATAAACCATAACCAAACCAATTAACCTTGCAATAAGATTAATCCAAATATTTTACGGATTTCTGCTGCATTTATTAAATAATATATTTATTATTTAATCTATCATCTCTGGTAGCTAAAAGATAGCAAGGGTCTTGGCATCCAGGAGGCTGACAGTTTTTGAAGCATAGAACCTCCTGGAGATGCATACTGAAGAAGGGAACTTACTTCTGCCGTCCACCCTTCCCACACCGCTTCCTTTCCCACCTGAGCCTTGCTAGTCAACCGCCAGTGTGAAGCTGGAGCTTTCTCCGCACGGTCAACGCGGTTGACTAGGCATAATCCTCCATGGGGTGACCCTTACGTTCTTCCCCCGTTGGACTTGTTGCCGGTCTCCGCACCCATTTCCCCCTTCTGTGGTTGCAGATCGTTGTCTCAAACCATGCCCCGCACAAATCCTCAACTTTTAGTGCTTCCATACATGCCTAGGAATTGAAGACCATTTGAGCACAAAACCCAAACATGAACAGATGCCCCAAAATCATTTTGCTGCATTCCACCAAAAGGAACAAAAGAGGCTTCCAAACCTTTGCAACCTCCAACTCCTTTGCCTCTACCACCCCATCCACACAAAATTCTCCGCCATTTGACACCCAAATTCAAATTGCGCACTTCCTCTGTACCAGGCCAAGCTTTTCCACAAATCTTGAAGGAAGCAGGTTGACCATGGAGCTTCTATCCACCATTGCCCATACCTTCTGGTGCTCAATTTTCATTGCAACATAGGAAAGCAGAACCAATATAGACTTCAAACGGCGCAGCTTGCGTTCCACCTCCTCCTCCACTATGTTTACCCACTGGAACATTGTTGGAACCCGGCCTTTCCCAGACTCCTTAAATGCTTTAACCATCTTGTTGACAACCACCAGGGACACCACCACTAATTCTTGTAGGTTTAGAGGTATTTGAAAGTTGTTCTTTTTAAAGTTCTGACCCTCTCTCTCTCTCTCTCTCTCTCAGATCTGTATTCTCATATTTCATTGTTAAAGTTCTGACCCTCTCTCTCTCTCTCTCTCTCAGATCTGTATTCTTGTATTTCATTGTTTTCATCCTTCTCATACCTTTGATTTCTTTCCAATCTCTTTGTTACTCATTTGATTTCAATTCAATCTCTTTGTTACTCAATCTCCATTACTTACTTTCTTCTTTGTAAAGCGCACTTGTGTACAACGCTCACTTTCATGCCTGCGTGCTATTTCCTCTCTTACGGGTGTCACTCCCACTCTTGCAATCATCATGTCTCCAAAAAATGAATGAACTGCTCGAGCCCATGAAGAAAATCACTATTTGATTCAACCTTTATCTCTTATTGGAACGACCAACCAACTTTGATCAATCAATTATCTCTCAACTCAATCAATCAATCTAGCCAATCAATCCAATCCACTGTACAAGTCCAATCAACTATTCAGTCCTACATTCAACATCTATCATCATCCAATCCTTCAACCCATCACAAAAAGCATCCAGTCAGATCATGGTAAGAACCTTACCTTGCAACTTTTCAATCAGTGCAGGAGCTTACTATTCAACTCTCAGTTCCTCTCTCCTTAATCAGTTATTCTGAACTGGCACTGCAACTCCTACCCTGGCTGCTTCTCCAAGTCTCTCCCTCTTAACTCCTTCATATAAGACTTGCTCTTCTCAGCCAGCTTGTTCTCTGTTGTTCACTTCTTTCCTGCCATCTCATGTATGGCTGTTCATTCTCATTCTTACACTTGTCATCTCTTTCTGAAATTCAGCTTGGTCTTGGTTGCCAATCCAAATTATCACACGGTTAAAATCCTGCGCCAATTGAGACAATGGATTGACTGGGGAGCTCACCAACACCAGGACCAGGGGGGGACTACACCAATTACAAATCCCTAGCAATCAAGTCACTCATTGGATCTACTCCTCTGTTAACTGCTGATAATTACAGCATGTGGATGAAGAAATTCAAAAAACTTTTCAAACTACAAGGAATACTCAATATTATGAATGGGAATCACTCTACCTGTCTTAATGAGGACACAAATCAAGAATTTTTAGCTCACATCCTTGCCAAACTTGATGCAAATTCCTACAACAATATTATTGACAAAACCAAAAAAGATAATGCTAAGCTGATTTAGATCTCAACCCAAGAAAATTTTGCGTTGTCCCAATCTGCAAATAGGGCTTGTTTTTTCAACGGCTTCTTGCATCTCTTGATGGACAGTAATATTGAAACATTTGTAACAATGGTAAAGATTTATCTCAAGAAAATGACCAAAGTTGGCATTGAAATTCCCTCAGATATCATTGCCTACCTTTTTTTATTCAAGTTTCCCTCTTTGATGCAACACATGAAGTCCCAAATCATGCACTCCACTACAGCTATGAAAGTTGATGTTGTTCTCAACCATCTGATACAACACAAAAACAAATTGATTGCAGAAGGAGAACAAGTCAAGCCTGTGAATGTTGCTCTACACAGAGGACCTCAATGCAAAAATGGCAAGCACAACCCAGAAGTGATGTTGCATTCAGCTAGTTTATGTTGGTTTGAATTTCCCAAGCTCAAACCCACAAATGTCCTGAATCAAGGATCAAAGAAATTCAAGCCAAAAGCCAAAGACAAAGCGCATTTTTGCAGCTTCTTCTGCAGACTCAGCTCAAACTCGTTAACTGAACCTGTCCTTTGACAATGTTTTATAATAGAATCAGTCTTCTCTATCCATATGATAGTTGATTGAGATTCCTTCACTACCTTTGAGAAGAGCAATGGACAAATACAAACTGGAAAAAAAGATGCGGCTATTGCAATTGAGGGAAGTGGCAGTGCAGCTCTGGCCACCAAAGCCGCCAATCTGATCTTATCTAACGCCGCCTGGGTACCTGGGTTGATGGTCAATCTGATATTGTTAGGTGCGCTTATGAGTCAAGGAGCTAACCTCCAGGTCAAAATAAGAAATCTTCCCCACACCTTCAAACTCACCACCAAAGGTGTACCATTACTACCCGGTTCTATCATCAACAACTTGTTTGTAATTTCCATGGCCAATAAGACAAGAAAATCCTTTACTCCTGTGCAGAGCTATCTGCAATTCATCAATCTCTAGGCCATGCCAGTCTATCAAGAATGGAAAAGTTCCTCAACATGAAGCTCTCTGAATCACAGAGAAATTTTTTCCAATGCCTCAGTTGCGATAAAGACAAAATAACCCGTGTGCCATTCAACCATCAACAGGAGAATGCTCAAAGTTGCTTTGAAAAGATCCATCTCAATCTCATTGGACCTATCAACCCCATGTCAAAAGATGGATACCAATACGTTCTCACTCTCATAGACTTGCACTCTGGGTATATTGACGGTTTTCCTCTCAGATCCAAAAGCAATACTGCCAATATTCTTGTCTTTGTGATTGAAAATCAAAACCAGAAATTGGGTCAATACCCCAGGGACCTTTGCTCTGACAGGGGTGGCAAATTTGTGAATTGGAAGCTCCAAGACTACTACAAGAATCACCACATCAACCAAATCATCAGTGAGCCTTATCATTCTCAACACAACAGTTGTGTGGAAAGGGCAAAAAGGACCATAATGGAAGCTGTTTGAGCAACCTTTTTGGACTCAATCATTCCTAAATCATGCTGGCACAAGGTTCTCAAAGGCTGCTGCCTCATGTTAAATAAAATCCCAAAACTGAAAGGAGAGGATTCTCCCTGGAAGAAAATGCATCAAAGCCAACTTCCAGATAATTATGTCAAACCCATCGGCACAAGCCTGACCTATAGGATGAACAATGCCAACATCAATTCCAAACTTAGCAAAAAAGGGGCCTCCGGAGTGCTCCTGGGATTCAATCTGTTGTTACTCTCTTATAAGATTCTTACTTTGAACAGTGTGGTGCCCCATCCTGGACACCCTGGCCAGTGCGGAGATTTTAATTTTTTTATGATTTTTCCTTATCATCATTCATAAGGCATTGTTATCAAAAAAAAAAAAAAAAAAAAAAAAAACAAAAACAAAAAAAAAAAAAAAAAAAAAAAAACCATCCTGGCCTGTAACTTGGCTCGCCACTAGCACTCCCCTCACTCTCCCCTTGCACCCTAGTGTTTGCCGGCAAATCAGATCACCACCACTCATCCCCCATCCCCTTTGCTTACTCTCTCTCCAATGACTTGTCCCTCCAACAATTGCTTGGCTCAACTGGAACTTCAAAAGGATAACCTTAGAATTCAATCACTCAAGCTCAAGTTCAAGTACCAAGCAAGCCACTGAATTAAAAGCTTACAAAAAAAGAAAAAAAAACAATCCTAGACGAGGCGGTCAAGAACGCCCAATCTGATCCCAACAATCAACCATGGCTCTATCAATTACAAGAGAAACAAGCCAGTCACAATGGCTGTTAGAAATCCATTGAATCCTCCATCAATCAACTCGTTCAACAGATTGATTCTCACACTTGCGCCTAGAAAATCTTGATCATCAAATCCCTCATTTCCAAGGGCATCTTTGATCCACCTCCAACCAAACACTTTAACACCTCTTCCTCCTCTCCATTGCATACCCCCCCCACCACCTCAATCAAAACGATTGAGAAATGCATGGAGAACGAACAAAGCAAGCAAGAAGAATTGTTCCAATCACTCAAGCAGAGATTCAAATACTATTAAACCTTTGTTTCCCAACGTATTGAAACCCTGGAATCTAAGCTTCAGGATTACACCCATCCCTGAACCTTGCTCAGCTTGCTTCCTAGACTCTCAGCCCCATCCAATCTAACATCATCTCCACCTACAACCTTCCATCCTTTCTTGAGCGGCCTTCCATCAATCCTTTCCACCTCTAGCTCACCGGCCTCCCGCGCGGCTTTGTCCGTTGCCCGCGTGGGTCTCTTGCGTTGCCGGTGCCCGTCAGACACCTGCCGGCGGTCATCCGCGGCCTTGGCAGTCGCCTGGGCCCATCAGGATGCCCGCGGGTGTCCCTCTTTGGTTTTTTTTTCCTCGGAGTGCTTTTTTGTTTTTTTTTTCTTCCTTTTCTTTTGTTTTCTCATGACACTGATCCTTATTAAAAAAAAAAAAAAAAAAAAAAAAAAAAAAAAAAATTATCCGCTCCCATTTGTAAATCTCTCTTGTAAATATTCTACAGGCCTCTGGCATATAAAAGGAGGGGCTCTCCCCTGCTTTTTCTGGATATCATATCATCATAGAAATTCATCCATGGGAGTGTGTGCCTATGTTCCCCCCACCGTGAAATTAAGATCCTGATCCTTATCCTGGGTATATCTTGTATTTCCCCCTGATCCATTCTTGACCCTTAGTATTTGCCCCTCAGTGGCCTGATCCTTACCACCAACCAATAGCCTTGCTGGTTGAAGAAAAATTCTGTCTGTTGGAATTTTTTTGAGTGTGTTATACCACTCCTTATCTTCTTTGGAGTTGCATTCTGCCAGCCTACTCTTGAGTCCCTTGAGAAGTGTTGAGGTTATCCTTGCTTCAAATCAGTTAATGTTTGCTTTTAGAGCTTCTTAACATCGTTCTTTGTCTTTTACAGCCACCCTCAGTTATCTGGTACCCTTCAAGCGCTTGATTGCAGAGAGTTGGGCAGGTTCATTGAGAACCTGGAGGTTGCTTGGGTTTGAGTTGATCATTCCCAATCTTCTGCTGACAACCAGAGTTATTAGCTTGTGGGTGTTGTTTACATACAACAGCTTTTGTTACTTGAACTCTAAACAGACTTTAACTTCTTTTGTGCAAGTTTTTCCCTGCATAATCTTGTCTCAGATAGTGCTGTTCCATTGCTACCAAACTATTATCATCTTTATCCTCTACTCCTTGATTCCTCATTTACCAGGTTCTGGACCTTGATCTTGATTACATCTAAATATTTTTGTAACACTCAGGAGGGCAGCCTAAACAGCACCTTTCCCCTCCACAGAACTGCCACGGCCTAGCACCGTTTGGAGTCTTACACCGGCAATATTATCAACACTAAGCATGTCAAGTTCAACAATCAAGAATCAACACCAATCCTCAGCATAGATGACTCCATCAGTAGCCAACTGATTGTCTCTTTGAATGTAGACCAAACCCCCGGTTTTTCTCCACTTGATCCTCCAACTACAGTCAATCTTTTTACAAAATCACCTACTCCTGCTATCAAGGTTGAGTCAGATGACAATGAATTTAACAATCTTTCTGACTTGGACTTGGCAGTCAAAGAAAATTTTAGGCCAAATCTGAGAAATTGCAATAATTTGACCAAACAGGATTGCTACAAGTTCATTTCTGAGACAATTCCTTTTTCACTTGCCAAAGCTATGACCATTCCAGGTTGGAAAGAGTTGGCACTAAGGGAGTTCAAAACAATTGAGGACCAGGACGTCTGGGAGGATTTCAATGAAAAATTTGTCACTAATCCTCTCAACACCGTTCCCGTCTTCAAGATTAAGCACAATGCTCATGGTGAAGCACCAATTCTCAAAACTAGATTGTGCGTGCAAGGTTTTAATCAGCAGTATGGGCTGGAATATTTAGAGACCTACGCACCCACTGGGAAGGTAGCTTCTTTGAGAGCAGTACTGACTTACGTAGCTGATAGAAACCTGGACATGCTTCAACTTGATGTGAAGGGCGCTTTTCTACACTCCAAACTTGACAAAAAGGTCTTCATCAAAACCCCTCTTGGTTGTGGTTGATCTTCCAAATTCTTGCGGCTCAAGAGATCACTGTACAGGTTGAAACAAGCGCCACGGAACTGGTACCAAGTGCTAAGAAAATGGATCAAAGCCCAGGGTTTCCAAGAGTCTGCATGCAATCCATGTATATACGTTGGTGACAAAAAAACAAGTGTAATACTTCTTCATGTTGAGGATCTTCTAGTCGCCGGAAACATTGATCAATTCAAAGAGAAATTTCTCAACAAATTCAAACACTCCTCCGCGCACAAGCCAAACACCCTCCTTGGGATGAAGATAGAAAGAAAAGATGGCCTTATTCATCTGTCACTCCCGCTTCACATTGAAAAAGGGATTGCAGAACTCAACCTTCAACAAATTTGGCCAGTATCAACTCCTCTCACCCCTGGCCTTCATCTTGGTAAGGCTTTATTAGAAGATCAAAATCAGTTCCTTGCTCTGAAGGTCAACTATTGCTACCTCATTGGACGGCTTACTTTCATTGCTGGACTCTCCAGGCCCAATATCAGCTTTTCTGTTTCTAGCCTGGCAAGACACTCTGAATAACCCAGTATCAGCCATTGGAAAGAAGTTTTACATGTCTGGAGGTCTCTGAGTGACACTAAGGATATGACCTTAATGCTGGGACCGCAATATATATCTGATTGAATATTATGCTTCAGCAATGCCACATGGGCAGACAATCCTGAATCAAGAGTCTCTCAGAGTGGCTTTATCTGCTCCTTCAAGGGCAGTCTGCTGTATTGGACCAGCAGGTGTCACCAATTCATAACACACTCCTTGACTGAATCCAAATGTGTTGCACTGTCTAGCTGCCATCTTGAATCTCATTGGTTACAACAACTCATCAAGGATATTTATGAAAGCTGGTTCAAGTGTCCGCTTCACCTGATAGACAATAAGGGACTTGACAATAAGATTAATAAATTTGGTTCCAACTCAAAAGCAAAACATATCAACATCAAAACCAAAAGCCTTTGGGACAACTTTCAACATAAAATGATTGAATTCAAGTTGATCATGTCTCAATCAATGACGGCGGACACACTCAAAAATGCGGCCAACAAAATGTCAGTCACTAGGCTTGTAAATGCCTTCAGCTCTCTTTTTCACTGATCTCCAAGTTGTGGGGGCGTTTTAAAGTTCTGACCCTCTCTCTCTCTCTAAGATCTGTATTCTTGTATTTCATTGTTTTCATCCTTCTCATACCTTTGATTTCTTTCCAATCTCTTTGTTACTTGTTTCATTTCAATTCAATCTCTTTGTTACTCAATCTCCATTACTTACTGTCTTCTTTGTAAAGCGCACTCGCGTGCAACGCTCACTTTCATGCCTGCGCACTATGTCCGCTCTTATGGGTGTCACTCCCCCTCTTGCAATCATCATGTCTCCAACAAATGAATGAACCGCTTGAGCCCATGAAGACAACTGCTATTTGATTCAACCTCTATCTCTTATTGGAACAACCAACCAACTTTGATCAATCAATTATCTCTCAACTCAATCAATCAATCAATATCAATCAATCAATCTAGCCAATCAATCCAATCCACTGTACAAGTCCAATCAACTCTTCAGTCCTACATTCAACATCTATCATCATTCAATCCTTCAACCCATCACAAAAAGCATCCAGTCAGATCATGGTAAGAACCTTACCTGGCAACTTGTTGATCAGTGCAGGAGCTTACTATTCAACTCTCAGTTCCTCTCTCCTTAATCAGTTATTCTGAACTGGCACTGCAACTCCTACCCTGGCTGCTTCTCCAAGTCTCTCCCTCTTAAATCCTTCATATAAGACTTGCTTGTCTCAACCAGCTTGTTCTCTGTTGTTCACTTCTTTCCTGTCATCTCATGTATGGCTGTTCATTCTCATTCTTACACTTGTGATCTCTTTCTGAAATTCAGCTTGGTCTTGGTTGCCAATCCAAATTCTCACAGTTCCCCATCACCCTTTGGACAATATCCATGGCCTTTCTATTCCCTGAAAGATTAGTTTCCAATCCATCCCCATTGGTGCACACATAGCTGGCTTTGGCGCCAATGACCGCTCCTTAAAATCAATTTCCATTGCAATTTGTTTGTCTGCCGCCAACGCCCTCACCTTGGCCTCTACCCTTGGGGCTTCCCATGTCCCGGGCGCAGTGACAATTCCAAGCAATACCCAAGAGGTGTTGGCCGGCACCTTTGCGCGCTCCCGTACTTGTACCATGAGAGGCAGCTGGTCTCTAGTCAAATTCACCTATTCTCCCAATTGGAATATATATGTCAAGCCGGATGTGCAAACCAGCCCTTTGTTCATGTCCCAAGTGAGGTGGTTGAATATTGACTTCCAGTGCCCCTTTTCCATGCAATACATACAGGTGCCCAACCCAAACAACCCGGAGGGCCCATTGGAGGCTGGAACCCTTCCACCATATGAGGTGGTGATGCGTGCAGTTGAGAAGGAGCCACAGGAGCCGTTGGAGCTGTCAGAGCTGTTGTCATGTTGAGGAAGATTCTTATTTCTTGAAAAATCTCCAATATCTTTCCCGCCAATGGTCCTGGAGCTTTTTGAGACGCCGCAGCATGGGAGGGTGTTGGTGGTTGCACGTGTCAGCCTCCTGGATGCCAAGACCCTTTCTATCCTTTAGCTACCAGAGGTGATAGAGTAAATAATGAATATATTATTCAATAAATGCAGCAAAAATCCGTAGAATATTTTGATTAAGCTTATTGCAAGGTTAAATGGTTTGGTTATTGTTTATTTTTTTGAATCAATATGAATAAATTGATTATTAAATATTTATAGAGGGGCCACAATTATATTGGGGATCTTTAACACCTCTCTTCAGGGATTTCAGTATGAAAACACGTAGTCCTGGTTACTTTGGGCTCTTTAGTTTAAAGAATATTTTACCCAAAGATAATATGTATATAAAATAAAAAATGGAGTGGTAGGGCCTTTTAGCCAAGCTACCACGACAGAGAAAGGATAATAAGACTCACTGGTATGTTATTAAATCCTTTGGGTATCTGTTTGAGACGTGTCCTGATGGGTTAAACCTGTATACTGGGGTTATAAGGTTGTTCAGCAGTTTTAATTGATAAAAAGAGGTTTGAGGACAGATATTACCAATCAGAAATTGCCATAAATCACTTACTTATCTCTTATAAGTACTTGATTACCTTGGCACGGCATCTGGATATAAATATTACTGGGTCTCTGCCCATCAATATCCTCAAAAGAGCTCTTTATTCATAGCTTTTGGAGTCCCAATATGGTCCTTCTGAGGGTTGTAGGTGCTCAAAGGGATGGACAATAAGGCTAGCAGGGTAAACAGAGGTAGCCTGTCATGTGTTCTTGGTGCTATAGCACGGGTAGCATCTAATTCCTCAGGGTATGGGAATTATTCTACCTTATAATAGACATTAGGATGTGTGAATAACACTAATCTGTCCTATTTATGTATTATTTAATTAATTATCCTTAGTAAATTTTCCCAGTAATTTAATAATTATATTAATAGACATTTCTACGGACATCTTGATGTCAGGTAAGTTCTCATTATGTATTATATAACTGGAGTAAAAGTCATAATATTGATTTTACTCTTTATTTTAGAGTTCCAGTTGATTTATTAAGATAATTACTTAAAAATATAAGTTATGTGAATTCTTGTAATTATTTTACATCATTATTTTCCTTAGTATGTCACAAAGATAATGATGTCTAGCAATTCCCATAAAAGTATATTGAAGTATTTTAATATATTTTTTGAAGTTGTCATTGTCTTATTTTCGACATTCTTGGTACTTTGCATTATATTAAGTAAAAAATAGGTGTAAGGATTATTTATGTATTTTTATATAATATTTTGTATTTTTAGACAGTCTACTATCCACGGGAACATTCATTACATATTTAGAAAGTTCCCGTGTATGTTGTAGCCTGTTTACGCGGTACCTGAGCCTCTCAGGCCGCCTGTCACTCTGTCAACCCGTAGTCCCGCGGCTGCATACCTGTCAGAGGCCCGGGGCTGCGTACACAACCTCGATGGGGTGACAAGGCTGTATCTCAGCCGCGCGCGGGTGCATTGGCTGCCGCGGCTGCGTGCAGGAATTGTGACAAAACACATTTCCGTCCATAACTCCTAAAATATACACAACACCTCAATTCTGACTTAATTTTAGGTGTGAAACCTATATGTGACAATGTGTGTGAAATATTTAAATGGCCAAAAAGCTCAATAATGGAGCCATAGTATTTTGGTTTTTCTTTCCTTAATTATTTAAAAATATAAGGTGTTGGATTTCAAGGGTGGGGTCAGTGAGTGACCCTAGCTAATTTTGGGTGGAAAATCCATTTCTGTAATAATATTTATGGTTTTCCTACTCATTCTTAGGTTAATTGTATTATTATTATTTTTATTTTATTTTTGTTACTTTTGCAGCTTGCTCTGCAATAGTAGCAAGCTGACAGCACGGCTGAAGTTTGGGCAGGAGCAGGCACCCAGATGGTCACCAACTTTTGAGAGGCCGCCAGGTATTTTCTTTCTGTGTCCGCAATAAGCTTGTCCAGGTCAATTTTGCTCTCCACATCCTGACAGATGACTAAAAAGTTGGGGATAATTGCAATGCTCCCATCTAGAAACCTTTTGACCAAGCCATGATTTTACAGATACCATTACACTCCAGAAGGGAGTTGAGGCCTGATACCTCCCAAAAACGCCCGCTTCATGGCCCCTTTCTGCCCTGCAACAACTTTTTTCTTTGCAAAATACCCGTAGATAAGTTTGAATTTTGAAATTTACTCTACAAACCCCTTGTGCAATTTCACCCCCCGTTGACACTTGCTTCCTCCATGGCTTGCTCAAAATGGCTTTCCCAGAACCAAGGTTTGCGCTTTCCCCACCTTGCCAGAATCTCACCTTTCAACCTTCCCCAATCCTGCCTTTTGTACTCAAACATTTCCTCCACTTCCCGCAGTTTCTCCTGCTTGTTGATGATGAGGATGATAGTCCAAACCTTATCCGCGCCCGTTGTGCCTTCCAAGTCCGTAATGCCTTCAAACCTTGACAGAAATTGCTCCATGTCTGAAATGCTGAACCAGAGGTGAGGGAAATCCCTTGGCCTCAGCCACACCCAACAAGGAACTTCAGCCATCATTTCCAATGACTCCCCCTCTGATGGCAGAGCAAACCCGCAAATCCTAGGAGCGCAAGCAGTGTAGAGACTCCTGTGGGATTATATAAAATAAAAGTAGCAAATAGCTTGCTGGCAGTCCTTGAAGGGGAATTTAGTATTACTTCTACTCCTTTGGAGTGTTAGTATATACTAAGAGTGGTTTTTAATTGCCTGCCCTTCTAGTACTATAGTAAGTCTGCACAATAATTTATTTAAATTAATGGCTGGTTTCTTTGAGACTTAATATAGGTCTCAGATCAGACCTAGATTAATTATTAACTGTGATATTGGTAGGATTTGTTGAAGAGTAGACCAGATGTATTGGGCTATTGGTTAATTTATTGATCAGATATTTCTGATCTTAACCAATACCCCAATATTAAAGGGTTCAAGGGTTTATCAAAGGGCCGGTTTGGGAGAGGACCCAAGGATGGGTTTACCCACAGGGGGCTGGGCAGAGGGAAGGTTGGTAGTTTCTTTTTGTTGTGCTCTCTTTCTTTGTAAAGGGTTATTTATTAACTAATGGGTGGGGTTTCTTTAATATGGTGCTGAATATTTAGGTCACAGAAGAACCCTTATTCAAGCCCCTGGTGGGTGGTTTAATTGGTTAAAGATGGGTAATAACTTGGTTTCTGATTTCTTGTTTCCTTTTATAACTGATTCACTACTAATATTTTATCTGGGTAGGTACCACAGATAGATGGGTTGATGGGGTGAGTAGGGATGGGTGATAACTAGGCCAGATGGCATGAGATGGGATGTGCCAGATGGCATGAGGATACAACTTGGATAGGGCAGAGAGGCCCTCCTTAAATAGACAATCTGGTCCTCAGGGGATGCTCAGGGCTGCCCCTGAGGCTTCCCCTGTTACAGTGGGATACAGGTACATGAGACATTTTAGCTGGTTGGAAAAAGACATTGCATGAAACTGAGGGAATTCTTCTGGTTGGACAAAAGACACTGCATGAAACTGAGGCAATTCTGCTGGTTGGAGAAAGCTGGTACAGGGGTTTCATGCATGCACAGCCCTGCATAAATTGCTGTGAAGTGCAGATACAATGTATTCCTGTGCAGTACTAATGGTTGGTCTGGTGCTACTTGATACTTCCTACATGTGTTGCTGTGCATCCACTGGTGGTTTGTTTGGTGCTACTTGCTTCTACTGTCAGCCATGAGACATATATAGATGTCCAATTGTCTGCACAACTCATATGTCTACTTAGTACAGTGGTTAATTAATGACTCAGTGCTCTGCCTACAGAACACCCAGGTCTTGTGTTCAAGCCTCCATTGTGTCACTATTCTGATGTTATCAAGCATTTTGTATTTTTACAAATATTTTATAATATTATTTTATAGTATGTTTTTAACCTAGATTTTATCACATAAAACTTTGATAAATTATATTATAAGTTATGGAAGATCTTATAACTTAAATGTGAGTTGGAATCACCAGGATGCATCCATTTGGATGCACAATGAATTTCCATAAAGATTTCCCTCTGTGGAAATAATATTCTTTAATAAATTCCATTTACCATAACCCATACAGGGGTAAATTATTATTAATGTTCTGTTTTTCTCTCCTTCCAGCCTGTGGATAACTTTCAGGAACCCATAGAGGCTGGAAAAGCGTACACACAGAGGCCATTCAACTCAATTGGGGCATATAAACTCTGTGAGATCATCTGCCAAGAATGTACATACTAATATAAGCCATAGTATGGTTAAGAGTATGGTCTTAATCTTTAAACACATGCCAAGAGAGATCTGTTTTAGAGTTACATGATGATGTATACTCATTCTGAAGCCCTGAGAGCTTCCAATTGCCTGCTAACTAAGTTATTGGGATGATCTACAGTCTATATGATACCTGTTGGGGTGATTAGATTAAACTTTACATTGAAAATCACCCCCAATGAGTATGTAATTCTTGCTAATCATTGGGGAATATTACAAGGGGCTCTGAGCCACTGGAGAAGAAATCTAGGAAAGTGGTCTACTCCCCTGATGGTCCCCTGAGTCCCCTGAGGACTCATGTTAATATAAAAGAGGAGGGTCTTGCCCCTATAAGTCCTTTTCCTCATTGTATTTTTGAACCAGATATTGCATAGTTAACAAGCCCATTATACTTAATCAAGAAGATTGACTGGGGCCTTTTAATTTAATATCAAATCAATCCAACAATCAATAAGACAACTTCAAATTCGAGTTCAAGGTCCCTTTTGGAGTTGTAGCCCTCTCTGGCTACTATAAAGGGTGTGAGCTTCCAGGTGTAAGCAAATCTCCTTTGAGCTTTATTTATATAAAGCCAGGCCCCTTGCCTTTTATAAAGGTTTAAGGTGTGGCTATTTTGCTCCTAATACCGTAGTATTAGTTGAGTTGTACTGATATAAGCATTGAAATTAAGATAAAACTGACATATAACACTTGTTATTGTGTTATTTTGCAGGTATTTGTCACAGCTTGTTACAGCAATAGAGACAATACTCTGACATCTACCTTCATGTATTTCTTGTGCATTACTGGTGGTTTGTTTGTTGCTGTATGTTCTTGGCTGCCTGCATATATTGCTGGGTAGCCCTGTGGTACTTGTACTGGTGGGTTGTTTGTTATCACATGCTTCTGCCTACATAGATTGCTGTGAGGTTCTGAGTTTGTTTGGTACTGCATGGTTCTGGTTGAGACTGGATCCACTTCCTCCTGCCTATACTTTCCTTTATACTCCTGCATAGTGTTGTGTATGTGTATTTGCTTGCTTGTTTGGATCTGGTTGAGACTGGTTCCACTTCCTCCTTCCTATACTGTCCTGTATAATTCTGCATAGTCTTGTGTATGTGCATTTGCTTGTTTGTTTGGATCTGGTTGAGACTGGTTTCACTTCCTCCTGCCTATACTGTCCTGTATACTTCTGCATAGCCTTGTGTATGTGTATTTGAATGCATCCTGGGTGAGGTGACAGGAGCTGAACTAGTTGCACTGCCTCCTGTATCTGTATTGCTGTATTCTGGCTAAGGTGACAGGATTGGTGTATGGTTCTGGTGTTGAGGGTAGGCTGTTACTAGTATGTACTTGAGGGCTTGAAAGGTATGTCTTTATGCCTTCCACAGAGCTGTGACACCTGGTTGGGTATGAGTTTGCCACAGTTGAAGGGTTCTTGGGCTGTATCTTCTAATCCATGAGAGATAGAGGGGTACTTTGGCTGAGTGACTATAGGTTATTTGTGATGTAGAATCCATTTCTGAGGTTGCTTTGAGGGTTGGAGCTGTTGTTACACTAGAAAAGTGAGTCTGATGGCTATAGGACATGTTTGGTCTACCACAGCGGCTGGTGGCAGAGTCTGAGCTGGAACATTAGGAGTTGGTTGTAAGGGAAAAGTGGGTGGAATTTTTGATCCAAGTGAGGTTGTTGGAAGCATCCTGAGTACCTTTGAGAGACTTGAGACAAACAAAATTTCCCAGCCAGACCCCCAGATCTGGAAAATATAAGAGAGAGATACTCCCCTTAGTTGTCCCCAAGTTTTGGAAGCAATGGTCTCAGTGTCTTTAAGGATAAGGATGCCCCTTAGTAGAGAGAGAGAGAGAGGCTTAAAAGATGATGAATTCCTTCCTTTTCCTTTTCCTTTCAATGCCGCAATGCCCCCAATCCTCCTCAAAGCTGGGGTGGAGAGTGTGGACTTTATTCCCTCACTCTCAACCTTAACCTAAGTAAAAGAAAGACAACAGTCCAACAACAAATAGAGAAGAAACCCTGAAAGCAGAAACCTAGCCTAACCCTAACCCTTTCCCATACCGCAACAATCCCCAAGCCCGCCTACTGTTACACACACTAAGTTTTTCCTTCTCATGACATAACCCTCCGCCGCACCCTACTGGGATCCCCCCCGCGTTGTCTGTATCCGCCCAGCGCACCATGTGATTCCCTGCCCTGCAGTTTGGCCTGCCCTTGCGGGCACCTGCCCCGCTCCTATAACCCTGATTTCCCCGCAAACCTTGTTGGGCTGGCTTCATCCTTGGGTCCCTAGTGTCCAAGCAAACCACAACCCAGCACACCCAGTTAAGCTCAACCCAAACCCGGTATGCTGAGCCCTGCGGTGCCTACTTCTGAGCCTGCTGCAGCAACTGCTGAGACTGTGCGCATCCCAAATTCTGAGCCTGACCTACCTAATGCTGAGTGTGCCAACCGCCGCATGGTTCTCAATCCAAGGCTATTTAACAACACCACACCGGGTATAAAGCTGCAAGCTCCTGCAAGTGTTTAGATGATTTTCCCATTGATTCCAAAAGTTTTTACCTGAATTTATACCCTTAGAATACTACTATAATTCATTGCTTGAATAAATTTTTAGATTTAAATATTTCATCATCTTCCTCTCTTTGTTGCAAAAACTTTATTTGTTGAAATGAAAGATAGGTACCTAGTAGTGCTACCCAGGGTCTCTGAGGCAAGTGCTAGCAATTTCAGCTTTGAAAATTTGTGTTAAATTTTCCCTTAAATAGCAAGCCATTGGTCAAGAATCCAGAGGCATCCACTAGTGAAGTTCAAAGTCAAAGGTCTTCTCCTTGTGTGAATTATCACATCCCACCAGTTCTGGAGGTTGAATTCCTAGGGATACAGAACCTGGGTGAGTAGGGCTAGAGATTTACTGAATGAACGGTGTGGAATTCAGAAGAGGAATTCTCCTTTAATAGTTCCAAGTTTGGAATTTATTGATCCCTTGCATCTGTAAACCCTGAGTGAAACTGTTCACCCTTCAACTGAGAGATAGAGAATTGAGAGTAAAGATCCTTCCAAAACCTATGACAACCAATGTGATCCCTCCGTCCTCCCATGCTCCATGATACCTGGGTTGAGGGTTTGGCTTAAGTAGCCTACCCCTCAACCCTAACCTAAGTACAACCAGAAACAAGCAAGAATAATGAAATACAACCCCTAAGCACAGAACCTTAGCCTCAACCCTATCCTTCCCATCCCATAATCCACAACCCATATCCCATATCCCATGTCTGATATCCATCCGTATTACCCGCCTGCCATTACATCCACCCATTTTTTCCTTCTCATGACGCAAACTTGCGCTGATCCAAACTTGGAGCCCCCCACGCATGTCTACATCCACCCGACGCGCCATTCCAGATATCCAAGATATATCTGCGCAATCCGTCCAACCTGATCCAATCCATCCCACGCCTCCAGATGCTGAGCCCAATTTGACTGCTGCTGAGCCTGCAGTGCGACTTTCTGCAGCAAAGCCGCACCCATTGCTGAGTGCGCTTCCCCTGCTGAGCCCGCTGCTACTGCTGAGGGCGCATCGCGCAGCCATTCTGACTTGCGTCTAAAAAAGAACACCACATCCCCCCCCCCAACTTGAGTTCTGTCCCCAGAGATTCACCACTATCTCACCTGCCCCCACTATACCCAAGCTATACCACTTCCAACCGCAACCCTTCATCAGACCAAAGAAAGAAAAGAAAAAAAGAAACTTGTCCAACACCCTTCACCAATCATGTCCTGCACCTACTTCAGCCGGAATGGCCTTTTTTGCCGCATCCTTCCAGGCGGGCAGGCCTGTGTCCCGTGCCAAGCCAGACACCGCCACTGCTCCCTATTGGAGGGCATGCAGTGCAACTGCCCCCAAGGTAGCCCACACAAGAGGACCCGTTGCAACTCCTTCATGATCTTGAGCGATGAGGAGATCTTGACAAATGAGTGGACCCCACCCAGCTTGCCTCGCAATCTTCCACAACGTGCCCTGCAAAAACCTCCATTGGGAAAGAGCCACCACTTGGGATTGCTATTCCGCCAGGCTTGTCCTCCAAGGCATCAGGATTTTCCAAACTTTGTGGTTTTCCAGAAAGCTGCGCGGGTGCGGATGAATGTACCAGCAATGGACCCAAGGATTCCAAAATGTCTGGCCGCACCTCCTCCACCCCCACCAAGGCCAGCTCCACCTCTGCCATCTCTGCGTCTTCCCACTCCTCCAAGACCAACTCCTCCTCTGGCGTCATCTCCACCACCGCCATTGCCATCACCCGCTCCCAGGTCATCACCAGAGCCCGTGTGTGTGCCATCTCCCGTGGTGATTGAGTTTTCACCAGAACCCGCGGCCACTGCAACCCCTGCGGCTGCAACTCCCAAGATACTGGATATCCCCTTGGCAAGGCTTGAAACAATGGTAAAAAACATGGAAAAACTCCTCCAGAAATTCCTATTGGTTCCTTATGCGCACACCGCCAATGCGCAATGCAAGGTCCTGGCGGCTTTCTGATCCCTAGCCACGGCGGCTTGCGCGGACGCGCAGGATGTGATGAGGACTTGGCTGGCATAGGTGCATTTCCCCCCCTTTCTTCCTTCTTTAATCCATTCCATCTTGTCTTCATCCCCGCGCCCATTTGCAAATATATGGAATTTTGCCGCACCATCTTGAGTAGCCTTTGGGCTTTGTGAGACCCCTGAGAGAAATAAGAGCCATGCGCAAGATCTGCAAGAGTGAGAAGGATCCGCGCCACTGAGAGTATCCGGTGGGAGTAAGAACAACCGCACGCAAGATCCGTGCTTTTGAGAGCAACCCGCAAGAGCGCAGAATCCGTGAGACTGAGAAGTATCCGCTCAAGGTACCTGGACCGCCCCAGAAAAACTGCCACACAGTTCCCTGAAGTAATTGCATAACCGCAACACGGGCGGATTTAACAACAGAAGCGCTCCCCCAAGGTGAGGAGGTGGATCACGCAACCCAGACAACATTCCACCCAGAAATATCCATAAATCATTCATCAATTCCATCATTTTGCTAACCTCTTGGCTTGTTTTTGGAGGGTTTGCCTGAGCATGTTCTGTTTTTGAGGGGCCCTTGACGGGAGCTTGCGTTGGTGCCTCCAGGGTGTGGGAAATGGACTTCTATGGCCTGGTTGGGAACAACCTCACCGTTTCCTCCATCAGTTTCTCCAAGTTTAGCTTGCTTTCCACTGCACAACAAATGGCAAGGATGTCCTGAAGAAGTGCAATACTCCCATCCAACAACCTCTTCACCAAGTTTTTGTTGTACAGGTGCGGCTGCACCCGCACGCAGAGTGGGGGACTGAGTCCTCCCAAAAACGCCCTCTTCATTGCGCCTGTCTGTCCCAATATTAGCTTGTTCTTTGCCAGTTAGCAATAGATCCAATCAAACATTGCTACATGATCCCCCAATTCCGCCCGCATCTGGACTCTGCCATTTGCGCTTGCTTCCGCCGCGTCTTGCTCAAAGTTGCTTTCCCAAAACCAAGGTTTGCGCCTTCCCCACTGCACCAAGATTTCTGCCTTCATTTCTGGCCAATCAAGTGCCTCATACCCTTCCATCTCCTCCACATCCCAAAGCTTCTCTTTGTCTGTGATGAAGAGGACAACAAGCCAAGCCTTATCCAAACCCGTTGCACCTTCCGCATTGGTGATTCCTTCATGTTGCGCAAGGAATTGCTCAACGTCCTCAGTGATGAACTGGATGTGAGGATAGTCACGCAGCCTAATTCAAAAGCGCTTGTGATTGGTGCCATTGTTCGAAAAAGGGACACCATATCCTGCCCCTGATGATGGTTGCTTCCAAGAAGCCTGAGGAGCAGGAGGAAGAAGAGGTGTGGGGTTAATGTTAGATGACCCTGCAACCGTCAATGGGTGGTACTTGGACATTGCGCTTGCTAGTTTCAAGAGACAAGGAACAAAAGATTAATTCCCTGCCTGACCCCCAGATGTGGAATTCAGAAGAGGACTACTCCTTTAATAGTTCCAAGTTTGGAAGTTATTGATCCCTTGCATCTGTAAACCCTGAGTGCAACTGTTCACCCTTCAACTGAGAGATAGAGAATTGAGAGTAAAGATCCTTCCAAAACCTATGACAACCAATGTGATCCCTCCGTCCTCCCATGCTCCATGATACCTGGGTTGAGGGTGTGGCTTAAGTAGCCTACCCCTCAACCCTAACCTAAGTACAACCAGAAACAAGCAAGAATAATGAAATACAACCCCTAAGCACAGAACCTTAGCCTCAACCCTATCCTTCCCATCCCATAATCCACAACCCATATCCCATATCCCATGTCTGATATCCATCCGTATTACCCGCCTGCCATTACGTCCACCCGTTTTGTCCTTCTCATGACGCCGCCTTGCGCCGTGCCCAACTTGGAGCCCCCTGCGCATGTCCGCATCCGCCTGACGTGCCGTTCCAGATATCCAAGATATATCCGCGCAATCCGGATCCAAGTCTTGCAATGCGCAATCTGCAGGCAATCTGTCAAATCCAATCCAATCCATCCTGCGCCTCCAGATGCTGAGCCTGATTCAACTGCTGTTGAGCAAGCAGCACAACTTTCTGCAGCAAAGACACACCCATTACTGAGCCCACTGCTACTGCTGAGCGCGCAGCGCGCAGCCTATTCTTACTCCCGTCTATAAAAGACCACCACAACAGGATAAAAATTAATGATATTTTTTTTTTGTGCTTAGTCTTGCCAAAGTTTTGGAGATACACCAATAATACACCACCACCACCATATTTTGGGCCTTCAACCAAATTCCAGGTCAGCCAGATTAATAATGAAGTGTGAAGTGATGTGCAAAGTGAAGAACAAGTCATGGCAATATCCAAGGATACAAGAGAAGAAAAAAATTAAATGGGAAGAGAAAATGAAACAAGGCAGGAAAGAGGAGATGAAGGAAATGAAGGGAATGGAGAGGAGGAAGAAAACAAGGCAGGGCAAGAGGCAGGAATTGGAGCCAAGGCAGAAAGGGATGGAGTAGGAGTAAATGGGATGGAAGACAAAAGCAAGCAGAACCAAGTGTGATTTGTGGTACCAGTCAAGACTGATCCAAGAAGTCTAACTGGCAATTTTGGGGAGGGTTTGTTGCAAGTTCAAAGGAAGAGAGCCTATGAAGAGCTCTAGGAGGAGGATGAATGGAATGCCCAACCAAAGAGGGCTTGGACTGCAAAGTGCAAGCATATCTTTGATAAAAATTTAGTTATGCAGGTCCTTATCTTGCAAAGGATGTCAGGGGTGATGAAAAATGAGGATTTGGATGAATTCAAATGTTTGTTGATGGTTTGAACGGAAAATTGGGAGGAGGTGGAAAGAGAAATAAAGAAAACTTTGTAATTTTTATTTCTTTTTTTTTATTTGGCTTATTATTTTTATCAATATTATTTGTTCTATAATTTTTTTTTTAGAGATGAGAATTTTATTACTTGGAAAAATAAAATCAGATAACTGCAATAAGAGAAAGGAAAAATTTAAGAAAAGGAAATGGAATGGGAGATGTAATGAAAATTGTGATGGGAGTGGATGAGATGGGATAGAATGGAAGTGTGGAATGGGATTGGAAGGGATGGAATTAAGACTGGAAAGTTTTGCAAGGGTAGTTTGTTTGGAAATATCAAACCAAATCAGGAGAGTTGCAAAGGTGATGGGCTGGTTGCCACAAGGTGCAATCCTTGTTGGACTAGAATCCAGTCCATTCAACAAGTTATTGAAGTTCTCCTTTGCAGAGCCTGGAATCCAAAATACGGCTTAATTCCCATTCTAAATGATCTTGGACACTGACTGGTTCAGGAGGGGGATGAGTCTTGCCCAGGTATAGGACTTGAGTTGGCTCTAGGAGAGAAACATGAAAGACCGGGTTGATACCTTTCCGCTTTGCAGGTAATTTAAGTTTAAAAGCATTGGGAGAGATGAATTATTTGACTTTGAAGGGGAAACGTTTTCTTTAAGATAGTTTTTGGGTTGGGCAAGTACTGCAAATATTGTGAGCTTCAAGCCATACCTGATCTTCTACTGCAAAGGTTGGTGTGTAGTGCAAAGTTGGTCTGCTTGCTCCTTGTAGTGCTGGCTTGCTTCTTCAAGGTTGGGTTGGAATTGCAATTGAAGGGATTGAATTTGAGTAAGGTAATTGGTAGCAGGTTAAGAAGGTGCTACATGAATAGAAGCAAAATTTGGTTTTCTACCATAAAGAGTCTGGAAGGGCAACTGTTTGGTGGAGGCATGAGTGGAGTTGTTTTAGGCAAACTTGGCTAATGGGAGCCATTGCAATCATTCATGATGTTAATAGGCAACATACGTTTGAAGATACTGTTTGAGAATCAGATAAACTCGCTTGGTTTGCCCATCTGTTTCTGGGTGGTAAGCCATTGATAAATTGTGAGTGATCTTCAAATTTTGGCATAGCAAGGTCCAGAAGCTAGAGATTAACAAAGATCCCCAATCACTAACTATATTATCAGGAAGTCCATGTTTTGAAAATAGATATTCTACAAATAAATTAGCTAGGTCTTCCAAAGAGGAAGTTACAGTACAGCAAAGAAATAAAGCTATTTTCAAAAAGCAATCTACTAGTACTAAAATAGCATCATAACCACTAGAAATTGGTAATTTTGAAATGAAATACATTGAAAAGAAGTGCCAAGGAATAGTCTGGATTGGAAGAGGCTGGAGCAGCCCATACTTCTTGTGTGTTGAGGACTTGTTATGATTGAAATCATAGCATGTGATAACATAGTCTTTTACTTCCTTGGTCATACCAGGCCAATAGAAGTCTTGTGCAATCAATTGGTAGGTTTTATCCTGCCCATGATCACCAGCAAGCAGAGAGTCATGGCAAGACTTGAAGATATCAAACTGAATGCAAGGATTATCAGGTACTAATATAAAATCTTTATAAACTAAATATTCATTTTCATCAATACTATAGTCACTATCTGTTTAATTATAATGACTTCAAATAACCTCCTCTGTCTGTGTTATGCAACCTCTGACACTTGTCACTTTCCTGTCACAGTCTGACCATCTGGACTCTTCTACCATGCACTACTCTTCTCATCAAACTCTTCTCTTCTACCACTAATCACCTGTATTATTCCACATTCTTGAATTTAGCCAACCGTCACCAACATCCAATTCAATCAATCCTCCTACCCTTCACCTCATCACTCAACTTATTGGATTTTCCTCTTTTCTTTCTTTATCTCTATCTGTTTCTTTTCTTTACTCATCCTATCTTTCACTTGCTATACCTCAACTCTTACCTCAAGACCCTCAAGCTCCAACTAAATCAAGCTTGACTAAAAGCTCTATATGAACTCAGGGTGCTTCTCATATTTGGTGAGAAAGAGCTAATTCAGATCAAGTTTTCTCTTATGAAAGAGCATTTCTTCTTCTCTTTTTCTACCTTGATGAATCACATCTCTCAATCTCTTTCTTATGCTTCTAGAACTCTAGCCAGATTCTTTGTTTTCCTTCTACTCACACTTAGTTGTCATAGTCCATCTTACTCATTGATTAAATCAATCTTAACGGGTGTGTTGTTTGTAGATCTTTCCTTCTTTCTATTCAGTTTTTCTTCATTAGAATTCTATTTCTTTAATTAACACTCTCCTGTTTGTTATCCTGTTTCTGCTTTTATCAACAATTAACAAGAAATTCAACAAGCTCTCTTACACTATCTTATAATTTTGCACTTTTGCAAAGTTCATTACACTTGGGGCCATCTAGTTGAGCTTTCCAAAGTTTGGAAGCAATGTCTCAAAGGTGAGTGATGATCAAGCTGAGTTGGGCCAACTGATTAGAGAAGAGTGTCCTAATGTTTTTAGGGTTGTTATTGGCAAAGGTGCCCCCCCTGCTTAAATGTTGTCCCAACATGATAAAGCATCAGGGAATACTGCTTATTTCCCAGGGTGGTAATTAATTGTAAATTTGAAATTGGAGAGGTATTTGGCCCAACGTGCCTGTCTGCATATAAGGAATTTTGAGCTTATAAAGTATTTGAGGGAATTGTGATCAGTTGAAACCTCACAGGGTTCCATGAGACTCAAAAGTTATGAGTGCCATTTCTTTGAGAATTAAACAATTTTGAGAAGTTCCTTGTCATGAATCTTGTTATTAAGCTCTGAAGCAAGCAGTGTGCAAGAATCAAATGCTACAGGATGAAAGAGAGAAGAAGAGGAAGAAAACTGTAAGATTACTCCTGAAATTGCATATTTGCTTGTGTCTGTTTCCACAATAGTGCAAGCTAGCTTGTTAAAATGAGCAAGTATTGGGGCTGTAGTGAAGGCATTCTTCAGACTTTTGAACTCCAAAGCAGCTTGTTCTGTAAAAACAAAATGAGTGTCTTTTTGAAGAAGGTTAGTAAGATTCATGGCTTTTGTGGTGTAATGCTCAATAAACCTCCTGTAAAAATTACTGAAGCAAAGGAAAATTTGAAGGTATTTGACGGAGGAAGGTGCGGGCCAGTCCAGTATGCATTGGACTCTGGATGGGTCCATCAATAGTCCTTGCTGCAAAACTATGAAACCTAAAAATTGAAGAGAATGGGTATGAAATTTGCACTTAAAGGCTTATGCAAACAGGTTATTCTTTCAAAGTTGCTGCAGCACCTCTTGCACATGTGAAATTTGATACTGAAGAGTTTTTGAGTATACAAGTGTATTTTCAAGATAAACCACAAGGTATTTCTCTACAAGGTCAGAAAAATGTCATTGAAAAAATGTTGAAAAGTAGAAGGAGTGTTTCAGAGGCCAAAAGACATGACGGTATACTCATAACTGCCAAACTGTTTTCCCATTGCAGTAAAATATTCATGACCCTTTGCAATGAGAATTAGGTTATAGGCACCTCAAAGGTCTAACTTTGAGAAATAAGAAGCTCCATGCAAGAGAGTCAGGAGGTGCAACATAGGTGGTACTGGATAGGCATTCTTCCAGGCTACCTGGTTCAGTTTCCTTTAGTCAATGCAAAGGAAAAGGATGCTTTCTTTCTTTGGGACAAATAGGATTGGCCATTCATTATTCAAATTGCTTTGTCAAAGAAATCCTTTCAATACACTATCTGCAATGTCTTCTTGAAGTGTGGTTGATTCTTTCTCCACAAGAGAGTAAAATGGTCTGGGTGCTGGAGGTGGGTCAGTAAGTTCAATCCTGTGATCATAAGAAAATGAAGGAGGTAGTTTATCTGCTTTTACAGCAGAAAAGATGCCAGCAAAGTCATGGTAAACCACATGTAAAAACTCTTGAATGATTTCTAAATCTCCAATCTCATCATCTTTGAGCACCAGATTTGAAGTGCTTGCACAATGCAAGAGGATTAGTGATTTAAAAATACATCATTTGGTAGGCGCCTGTTTCTCTTCAAAGAAACAAGGAAGAGTTAAGTTGGAAAAATAAGTGATAAATCCTAAATCTGAAGAGGGAACTTGGGAATGAAGGTCAGGATATGGCAAATCTCCTGGCCAAAAATTTTCATACAACTCAATGACAGTGTCAGGTAGGCTGTTTATTTCATTTTTTACAGAAAGGTTAGTGTCCTGGGGTTTCAAGGTTCAAAGTTTAATTACTCCTTCTTGCCAATTCACATCTGGATTCCAGTAAACTAGGAAGTCATGGCCTAGAATAGTGTTGTCCATTCCGTGGATATTTAAGACAAATAAATCCTATTCTAATCTGGGAAAATTGGAAAATGCAAAGTTCCATTTTTCCTTTTGGGAAAACCAATGAGATGGTTAGGTTGCACTACTTACTAAATAGATGGGAAACTTATCTATCTTGGAATGTGTAAGATTTTTGGAAGGGTAAAAAGATGAAATTATAAAAGAAACATTAGTTCCAGAATCAAGTAAAACACAATAAGGAGTATTGTTGGAATGAAAGAGGACAAATCTTGAACTTTGAGCACCAAGTGACTTGCAAGCACAAAGATTGAATGGCTGTAATTTAGATAATGTGTAGTTTTCCTTGAAAGTATTAGAAAAACTACAAGCTAATTTTTTGGCTGTTTAGCTGCTTCACGCACTAGCCCCTTTGCACAACTATTGAAATCATTTCCTCCTCCACAATACATACATAACCCCTCCTTTTCCCTCCTTTGTTGTTCCTTCTTCTGGAGCATCCTGGTTTCCTTGTAGAGGAATTTTAGAGTTTTGAAAATGGATTTCCCCTTTGGGTTGGAGTTCAAGGTTTGATTTTGTATGGAATGTTTTGGGTTCTTCAAATTTTTCTTTGAAGAGTTGTCTTCCTTTAAAGCTGAGGTTGAGAATCCATGGTGTTTTTGAAAAGAGAGGTTCTTTTTGTTGTTATAATTATAGCCAGCAATTAGCTTAGGAAAATGAGCAGTATTTAAAGCAAAAGAAATGCTGGCAACTGGGTGTCAATAGTTGCTAATGGGGCTCTCACAATGGGGCAATACGTTGGATGAATTCAATTGGATGATAAATGAATGATGGAAAACAGCAGGGAGAAGAGCTCCTTAAGTAAAAAAGATTGGCCTCTTGTGAGCCCATGATACAACAAGCCAAAAGGCAAATTTTCCGCCCCAAAAGAGCTCTGCAGGCTCTATAGACCTTGTTACTTGGTTTGGACTACATCAGCCCGCATGGCGTCAGTCCCTGAACCCTTACAACCAGCCTATTCCGGTCCATTCTGGTGTTTCAACCGTTACAGGGCTGAACCAGCCCCTTGCTGTTCAGTCCCTTGGCTGGTTGTCCATTACAACCAGCCTTGGCATCCTTATTACCTTGCTTACGGGCTGGTTGCCTCATGCAGCCAGCCCCTGGCCCCTCAAATGGGCCAGGTGGGACGTAGGACTCCCCTGGGCCCGGTTTCAACCTCACTAGGGGGGGTGTAACTGGCGGACATGACGCCCCCCCTCTTTCTCTCAAATCCCTGGTGGGGGAAGTCAAATCCCCTCACCAGGGGCCCTGGGGGTTGATACCCCCAGGGAGTTGTCAAGGAATCATTGGGCTGGGGGTGGTCAAGTCCCCACAGCCCCTTTGCTCCTCCCCCTTGGTAAAGGGGGGGGGGGGGGAGAATGCCCCTCCTTGCGCTTTGCTCCGCGGTGGGAGGGTGATCAAATCCCCCCCACTGCCCAGTTGCACTCCTTTCAGCCGGATCTGTTTTCTTCCCTGGGCAGGAGGGTAGTCAGGTCCCCCCTGCCCTGACAGCCTGCCTCATTGCGGCCGGTCGCTGGCTGGTTCAACCCAGCCAGCCCACCCCCATCCCCCTTGCAATGGCAAGCGAGGGGAGGGGGAGGGAGCTGGGGCCACAAGCCCCTGCTCCCCCGGCGCTGGTTGCTGGGCACAACCAGCCAGGCCCGCGCGGGCCATTGGGCCCTGCGTGGGCCATACCAAGGGACACAAGTGGCCCCAAGCAGGCCGCGACACGGGCTGCAACACGGCGGAGGCCCCAATGGGCTGCCCAAGGCCCAAAATGTGAGAGATGACTACTTTGGCGGGCCAGCCCGTCTGGCCAAGTATGTCCAAAATAAAACTTGGGCCCAATTATGCCCATAAAAGCCCATCTGGCTGTATTTTCCCATATACCCCACCGGGCCCGTTAGGGCCCGTGTACCAATGGAACTATTTAACCCGTTTTGAGGCCAGTTTCCCCAAATCGGTGACATCCACATGGGCCCGTATGGTCCGTGTTTGTGTCCAATGGGCCGCAGAGGCCCATATGTGCATCCCATTTGGATTGCACTTATACGTAGCACACGCGTAAGTGCATACATATTTTACCAGTTGTGATAGCCATTATCAAGCTCAATCACCCAATTGATTAACTGCTGAAGGGAGGTTGTCTTATGTCCACCAACTGCAAGCTGTTCAATTAGGCATGCCAGTAAACCTTTTCAAAAGTGAAATAGAAGTGCTGCCCTTTTCCATTGGATGTGATACTGTAAGGTTTGGAAATGGGAGATATAAACAGAAACTCTACTATTCTTGTTCATAACTAAATTATTAAGCTTGTATTTGGTGTTTTGAACTTTGTTGGGGTTGCCAAACAGGGTGAACAGTTGTTGCTCAAACTATTCACAATTGTTGAGAATACAGGTTGGACTATTATTGGATCATGGTTTGAGATACAATTCAAACCACTACAAGACTCTTCCCCCTAGAAATGAAGATGCATACATAAATTTATTTCTATCAGAAGGGAAGTTGTTGGGATCATTTGAGAAGATGATTTTGCAGGACTGTAGGTAGGATCTAAGCTTATGGGAATGTTCCCCTGTAAAATGGTCAGGCTGCTTCATGCACAGAGTAAAGAAGCTAGGACCACTTGGACCAGATTGCAAGGCATTTTGATTGAGAGCCTGGATCCAGGTTGAGAGCAAGGTTGAGGCTTTGGTCTAGGGAGCACTAGTGCAAACCCTTGATCTACCACAAGTTGAGGTTTCATTGGAGGAATGTTTGGAATCTTTTATTTCCTCAAGAGGATCCACCAGAGCTTCCCATTGAGGAGGGAGAGGATAATCAAGAGGTTTAACCAAAGGAGATTTGGAAGAAGGAATGGGATCTAAAGGTTGTTGGGCCTGTGAAGCACTGGATCTCCCTACCCAACAAATATCATCATTGTAAGGGGTGAGGGAAGTGTTCCTGGTTGAGCAAGTAGGTGACATTGTAAAAGAAGAATCTATTATAGGTTGGAAAACTATGATAGAGGAGCTGAGTTAGTTAGTTTACTTTCACACAACCACCCCATGTACTATAGGGTAATCTTAGATGATTGTGAGCACAAAGGGAGAGGCTGAGTGCAAGGGACAATGCAAGGTAGCAAGGCTAACTGAAAAGTACAAACTTGAGATTTGGTGGCTCAACAAACAGCAAGAGGAAGAAGGTGTTCCAATGGGAAGGAACTAAAGCCAAGCCTGATGTGATGACTGGATTTAGCAAATGCAAGAACGTATGAAATTAACTAACTGAGGAGACAATCTTCAGGCAGGTAGCGCAGCCATTATAAGGTGATCTGAAGATGACCAGATAAAACCTGATGGATGGTAGATTACAGCTAGAGAGCGGTAAGGCAATGAATGACAGGAATGGAAAGGGAAAATGAAGTAACACTAGAGTTGTTTCCAAGGTTTTAGCATAGGTGCAAGACAATACAATATGAGTGTACAAGGAGGTAATGGATGAGACAGGAAGGAATGACTTGTGAGAACAATTCAAATGTGAAGATGTAGCTTATGCAGGGTAAGGGACTAGTCTAGTTGCAAACTATACAGTTGATGTGGCTATCCAGACATGAGTTCAAACTAGTGTGAGTGCATGACTAAGAATGGAAGTCCAAGGGTTGATGATATGCAGGGTAGAAGAGCAAAGCTCAAATGAGTTTTCAACCTGTATTGGAGTTAACTGCAAGCTTTGCAAGTATATACTGAGTCAGTCACCAAGATTGGAAGGTTGTTATGTAATCCAGAGGTAGTAAGCAGAAGGCACCATGGATGTTGTGCTTTATTCATGTGTCATCCTTTATGGACTGAGGTAGATGGTGCTGAGGAAAAGGATATGTCAAAGTGGGGGAGACAATAACCCTTAACCTTGGAGCATGACACAGCTAGATAGTTGAATTAAAAACCAGCTCTGAGAGTTTTTCTCTACAAGTTTTGGCTTACCTCCAGCACAATCTTGAACTAAAAATGAAATTTCTCAATTATTGAATGATCTTCATGTTTTTCAAAGAAGAATTGGAAGCATTGATAGATTAATTGCACAGATTGATATTTATTTCCATACATTACTTTGTGGGAAACAGTTTTTGTATCTATCAATTAGGCTTCAGCCTCAATATTTTGAATTCCAGTTGAAATCTAATCTATTGTGTGGATACCTACAGTTTAAAATTTTGTCAAGTTCCTTTGCCCTTTCATTAAAGTTGTAAAGAACGGTTCACACATGTATTACAAATTGCATGACTATAGGATAAGAAACCCAGATAAAGTTAAGTACATACAGTAGATTATAGAAATCTTTGTACATGTATGCTACTATAGGGTTTCCTCACTTGTATATAGACCAGTCTTCCCATCCTGGACGCGCTCTTCTCTTCATCAAAGTTGAAGACCGAGTTCTGGGACGGGTGGAGCTAACCCATCAGGTCATGATGGTCATGCAGGTGAGTAATTCATCAAAGTTGAAGACCAAGTTCCGGGACGGGTGGAGCTAACCCATCAGGTCATGATGGTCATGCAGATCCTTGCAGTCTAAGAAACATTATAGGTTAAAAGCCAGCCAAAGCCAAGGACATTTCTGGGCAGCCCTTGAGAAGGATAACCAACGCCAGTAGGGTGTGTAAATGGAATTATTTAGAGATATAACCCAAGATAGCAATCAATCAAGCAACAGAACCAGAACAGACAACTCTTCACTTTACTCAGCTGCGGAGGGACAATTCATCCCTCAAGACACCAACATGGACAGATCCACCAATATGACCATTGATTCATTGATGGAGGTCATATTGGACCTCCAGTCAAGGGTTGAACGGTCAGAACAAAACCAACCCCCCCACTTTCCAAACCCGGTCAACATGACACCTAGGTTAGACACGGCGCTGAAGAAGCTTATCAATGATCCTCTAGCTGTGCACAAAATGATGAACCCTGTCAAGACTGTGTTAGCCTTTGACGGTGCAAACTATGCTCAATGGGAAAGCGCCCTAGATCAGACTCTTTGCCATAGCTTCAAGAAGGATCACTCCTTCATGAACACCAAGAATCCGTTTGCAACTTTGGAAAGAGACCATCAAGATGCAGTGGCAATCCTACTTTGGAACACGATTGACAAAACACTTCTTGCCATGGTTGAAAGCTCTGGGATGGAGGAGGCTCAGCAGATGATGGACCTCCTTAAGCAAAAGTGTAGCAGAAGCAATTGCCAACACAAGCTCACCATTGTCAACCGTATGATCACAACCTTAAGCAACCGTTCAGGCTCCAACAACGCGTGGATCTTGGGCTGGCATAAAGTCATAGCTGACCTGAAGCGTGTTGATGTCAACATCAACAAGCTATATGGCCTACTCATGCAGGCAAGCATGACAGCGCCTCCTGGCATTGATCTTCAAAACTTCAAGTATGCGGTAAGCCAGGCGCTCAACAACTCTAACACCCCACCAACGTTTACCAAGGTCTCTACGGTCATCCAATCATGCGCAAACAAATTGAAAACCAGGACACACCTGCCAGCGGGGATGATACCATTGGACGTTGAGATGGCTGTGCAGGCCGTGAGCCACAAGTCAGTTGCAAAATACCTTCTGCCAGCAAGGAGAATGAACCAACAAGATAGCTGTAGCCCTGCATCAAGCGAACAACCTAATTGACTGTCAATTGACAAAGCCTTTTACTTCAAAGGCAGGACCCAGTCTGACTTGTTGCTCCCTAAGTTTGGGTACACCTGCCACTACTTCAAGAAGAGTGGTCACTGGTACGCCAACTGTGACAAGTTCTGGGATCATGTACAAATGGGAATCATACCAGCTCCGCCAGAAAATCATGCTGACAAAGGCTCCCAATATTTACCACCACCAAGGCCAACGGAAGTACCAACTCATGGGGGACATATACAACAACTAGACCTTGAATCTGTGAACAAAGGGGAAATATTGATTGACTTGGGCTTGTCTGCACACGTCAGTGGACCTTCTCCGTTTTTTAAGATCACACAAAAGCTAGACTCACCAGTAGCGCTGACGCTGGCCATTCCAACCAAATCCACCATTGTTTGGCACACTGGCAGATTGAGTATTCCAACCAAGATGGGGACAATGAATCTTGATGGCGTTTTCTTTTGCGAGGAGATTAAGGGGTCAATTTTGTCAAGTGGGAGGCTAGTTGATGAAGGATGGAAGTTGATCCATGAAGGGACTTCTTTGGCACTTGTAGATCAGAACTGTCATTGATTTGAGACAGTATTCAACAATTTTTGCTGGACTGTCAAAACTGATTGCAATGAAATTTGTCTCAAGGTGTCTCAACTCCCGTCGATGGATGCGTACACGTGGCACCTAAGATTGGGCCATGTTTCTGAAAAGGTGGTCCAACAATTTCTGCAAACTCACTTCCCAGATTTCTTGAAAGCTCCGTGGAAGTTGTATTTCTGTGAGTGATGCGTGACATCCAAAGCGCTTGACCGTAAGTCCCCAGGGGTGAGCTCAGAGATTGAGAGGACGGATCCCTTAAAGCTTTGCGTCACAGATGTGGCAGGCCCATTTGAGAAAGATCTCAATGGTGCGCAGTTCTGGCTGACCTTTTGGGATCATGCCTCCACTTATAGTTTTGGCGCGGCCTTGCAGAGTAGAAGCAAAGTACCGGCTAAGATCATGAGTTGGATCCATCACATTCAAAATACCATTGGGCAATTTCTGGCTTTTGTCTGATCCAACAATGCAGCTGAATTCATTGGTCCTCTACGTACCCAGCTTGACAAGCTTGGCGTCAAATTAGCACCAACCCCCCCTTTCCACCCTCAACAGAACAGTGAAGCCAAGAGGTTGAATAGGACTATTGGAGACGTGGCAAGGACTATGCTCAATGAAAGCCAGATGGCTGGACAATACTGGAGCTACGCATATCATAATGCAACCTACCTCCACAATTGCTTACCTAACACCCCAACCAATAGCTCAACCCCACTCTTTCTATTGTTTGGTCAGGATTCTAACCCCAATACCTTGTACCCATTTGGGGTGCGGGCAATTGTATACACACCAAAAGAGCAACGGACCTCAAAATTGGAGGAGCATGGTCAACACTGCCGGCTCCTGGCGTACCCGGTGGCTGGGGCAGGCTGGTTGTTCTGGTCACAGAAGGAGAGAAGAGTTATACGTTCCACATTGGCCGTTTTTCCCGATTTTTAGCACTTGCCAGTAATCGCGGAAGAGAAAAAGGGAAGCATCAAACACATTATGAATCAACTATCTCTGAAGCTTGGACAAGAACCAACTGATGAAATTGCAAAGCGGGAGCGGGAATTCATACAATTGATGCCCATCAAGCAAGACCATCACTTGCCACGGTCACTAGCGGAGGCACTCTGGGGTGAATTTGCAAAGCAATGGCAAGGTTCGGCGGAATACGAGGTCAATAAATTTGACAAGCTTGATGTCTGGGAACCTGTGAAGCCGCATCCGGGGATGAAGGTGTTAGGGATGCGTTGGGTACTGGCGAATAAAACGGACAAGGAGGGATGACTGATAGAAAGAAGATCACGTCTTGTTATGAAGGGATTTAATCAGCGGATGGGGATTGATTGTAATGAGACTTATCCTCCAACGGCTAGCTTGAACGTGCTGCGGATGATAATTGTGCTGGCATTATTGCGTGATCTCCCAATGGCCGCTTTTGACATAAGTTCGGCATACCTATATAGCCCCATCGACAAGGAACTTTACATACAACCGCCCGTGGAAGTCAGGCCAGAATGGAAGGGCATGGTCATGCGGTTGAAGAAGTCGGTATACGGAACAAAGCAAGCGGCTCAATGTTGGTGGAAATTCTTCAGTGGGATAATGGCATGGCTTGGATTTGCGGCGCAAGAACTGGAACCTTCACTATACTTATTGCGGAGTGGGAACGACTTTGTGATTGTATGGATGCACGTGGATGATGGTTTTGTTGTTGGATCGTCACGGGCGCTCTTGCAAAAGCTGCACAAGGGGATGGAAGAGCAGGTCAAACTAAAATGGCAAGACGACCCAAAGAAGATTGTTGGTGTTGCAATCAAACGTGCACCTGGCAGCGTCAAACTGTCCCAAACTGTATTGTCAAGACAAATTGTGGCCGACTACAATCGTGAGTCCCATCCCCGCCGCTGCCCACTACCGGAAGTTGGCCTGGAAATCAACAATGGTGATGCAGTGGACCCCGAGTTGTTCAAGCATTTTATTGGATCTCTGATGTATCTGGCAGCTGGTTCTTGTCCTGACTTGTCATTCCCCGTGAACCACCTATCAAGGTTTGCAAACAATCCTTTGGAGGCACATTGGAACGCCCTGGACCACTTGATTGGATCCCTCCGTGGCACATTATCCCACGCACTGGTAATACAACCCCGCAAAGAATCACTCACCTTGTGGAGCAACGCAAATTGGGGAGGGGAAGACGAGTGCTCAACGTCCGGTGTGGTGTCAATATATAGCCTCGGATCGGGAACTGCGTCGCGGCCTGCGTGCTCAGCATCTGGTAGGTCGGGGCTCAGCAGTTGGGGTGCGCGCGTTCTCAGCAGCGGCCGCTGCGGGCTCAGCAGTGGGCGCGGCGGGATCGAGCACGCGACTGCGGGCCGGGCCTGACTAAGGGAGGCGGGCCGCGACCCGCTTGGATGTCCGACTCATGGATGGAGCTGGGCCGACCAGGTTCTCGGAGCGGCTAGTCGGGGAAGGAAAAAGCGGGGCGACAGCGGGGCTATATGCATGGCAGCCGCGCGCAAGCGCGGGCCGGCCACGGGACGGGAAATTCACGACCGCGCGTCGGGTGGATGCGCGCAAGCGCGGTGAATCTTGGGTATCGCGCGGCGGAGGGCCGCGCCACGGAAAGACGAACCGGATGCGCGTATGGCAGGCGAGCTGGCGGGGGTAGGGTATGGGTATGGGTTTAGGGATGGGTTAGGGTTCTGGGTCTAGGTTTCCTTCTTCATGGTTGTCAGTCTGTCTTTGTGCTTGTACTTAGGTTAGGGTTGAGGGGGAGGGCTCAAATACCCTTCCCCTTGACTCCGGGTTGTAGGGGGAGGATGGGGGAAGGAGGAAGCGGGGGGAGCGGACTTAGAAAAAACGGAATCTCTCTCCTCTTCTCTCCTTTTTCTTTGGAACGGCTGCATCCAATCTCCTTACAGACGCTTTGATCAATAACTTCCGGAACTTGAGGACGACTTTGTGAGGGATAACCTCTAAAGTTTCCACATCTGGGGGTCTGGCCGGGAACAATCTTTCGTCAAAGTCTCTCGAAGGTACTCACGGATGCTACCAACAGCCGCTTCTCTTCCTTCCTCCTCCAACGGCTTCCGCGCTACTCCATGGATTTACCCGCATATTAGACTCAACATTGCGGAGGTGGAGCGATTCATCTCACGTTATGAAACAATCGCGGACTCTGAAGGCGTTTTGGATTTTGAGAAGGTGCGCCATGTCGTCCTGTTCATCGAGGACGCGGAAGCGCGTCGGGAAGTGGAGGAGATGGGAGGATACCTGAAACTGGATTGGCCGGAACTGAAGGAGGACATGCTGGCAAGATGGGGGAGGCGTGGTTCTTGCTTTCGGAAGGACGATCTCAAGCCATCCGCGGAATTGAGCTACAAGGCAGGCGCGGGCGACGGGACCCGGTTGCAAGCGGAAGTGGACTACGCGGAACTGGAGTACTACAGGGAAGAGTATGTTCCGGCCCCACCACCGGCAACCATCTCTTGGGCTAGCGAACTTGCAGAGGTGGCAAGGGGCCTTGAGGCCTATCTGGAGAGTATTCAGTCTCCCAGTGCATCTGCGCCCCGCATGTGCGCAAATGGGGAGGACGACGACCATTGGCGGACGGGAAAAAGGGACCAGAAAGTGGATTCAAACGCGGAATTGGTTTCCCCGGTGGGGGCTAAAAACGTGTTGGGGAAGCGGGATTCGATGGAACCGGTGCGGCCTACTGACAGGAAGCGGGCAAGGACAACGGAACGGGAAATTGATGCTCTGTGCGGACTGGGAATTGGCAAGCGGCGGACGGATCTTGCGAAGAAGGTACACGCGGCGGCGGAAGAGATGGACCACACGTGGGAGAATCGCGACCCGAGCCGGACCTCTTTGACGGCGGAGAGCGCGCATTTGGAAAGGGTAGTGGCAGCAACGGAAAGGACGGGCGCGCGTGGAAGTAACGGTGATGATGGGCGGACAAGACACAAGAGTCGGACGGCAAACCCGATTGATCCAAGGCCGGCAGAGACGGGGTGCGTGCTGGGGAAGCGGGTATCGGCGGGACCGGTTCAGTCTAACGGCGGGAAGCGAGCGAGGACAAAGCAAGAAGAGGATACTCCGCGCGGTTCAAGAGTTGGTGAACCTCGGATAAATCTGATGGGAGGTGGGGGACAAGTGGTGGTGGGAGCAGGTCATGTGTCGGGCGATCGTAACCAAGGCGAGACCCTTTCGACGGCGGAGGAGGCAGACGCCAAACGGGAAAGGGAAGCGCGCCGGGGCAGAGAATCGGACGGATCAGGCACCAACGGCATGGTTTGGAGGAATGCAGGGAGATCGGGCAACGGACGCGACCCTCATGGCATTGGCTGAAGCCACCAGCTGGGGACAGCAGCTAAGTTTGGGGGGGGAACTGGGGGATAGGGCGCGGGCGTGGCAATGGTATATAAAAAAAAAAAAAAAAAAAAAAAAAAAAAAAAAAAAAAAAAAAAAAAAAAAAAAAAAAAAAAAAAGAAGAAATCTTTCACCTTTTCTATCATTTCTCACTCGTCACTTTTTTTTTCTTATTTTCTCATTTTTTGGGCGCGGCGCGGATTGTCTCAACCTCGCGGCTTAGTTCTCACTCAGGCGCGGACGCGGCTCTCATTCTTGCCTTCACGATGCGCGCGGCGCGGCTTTTTCTCGGTAAAACAAATTCGCGCTTGAGACGTGTATTTCTCTCAATGAATAGGGAACGCGGTACAACAAAAGAAAGCGGATAAAAGAGGAAAGGGAGAAAGAAAAGGGGAAGAGGGGACGAGGCCGAGGCGCTTAAGCCATCTTCATCATTTCCTCCATTTCCGCCCTTGACGACGCCAGTAGAGCCCGGAATGACGCCAAGAGTTCACGCCGGGATTCCGAGGATTGGGCTCCGGGAGTCGCAAGGTATTGGCGGAGCATTGTAGTCAACCTTTCCGCGAAAACTTTGAAGCTGGCTGCCGGGAGCGCCATCACGACCGGAATCTCCGGGATCTCGGGAGAGTCGGTGGGAGGAGGGGCTGGTGCGGATGGGCACTCAGGGGATCCAACGGGAGAGTCCAGTCCGATAGGAGGCGATGACGAGATGACCACCGGCGACGCGGGCGGAGGAGTAGGGCCTCGCGGAGTCGGAGCAGCGGGCGGAGGAGTAGGGCCTCGTGGAGTCGGAGCAGCGGGCGGAGGAGTGGGGCCTCGCGGAGTCGGAGGAGCCGGAGCAGGGGGTGGAGGAGGAGCCGGGGCCGGAGCAGCGCGTCGCCTAAGGATTTCGTCGATTCGCGGGTCCCTCGCGCCTTGCGTAACCCGGACGCAATCCGCCCAAAATCGCAATGCCCTCCGATAAGCCGCAAAGTCCGGATAGTCATCCTTACGCGGTGGTCCCGCGCGGCGAAGCGGAGAAGAGGAGTTGCGGTCGGAGTGCGGACGAGGACGGCGGGGAGGTGATCCGGGTGGAGTCCACGACTCCTCCGAGATAGCGTCGTCATCCAAAACCACAAACGGGTCCGGACGAGCCCGCTTGCGCGGCTGAGGACGAGAGCCGGATTGGTTGGGGCCATGGGGTATACCCTTGCTAAGCGAGCAGCGGCGGTGTCCGCGGCGGCACGCGGAGCAGGCGCGGCGGTGTGGAAACTTTAGGGAGCAACTCCCTCAGAAGTCGTCCTCGAGTTCCGGAAGTTATTGATCAAAGCATCTGTAAGGAGATTGGATGCAGCCGTTCAAGAGAGAGAGAGAGGGAGAGAGAGAGAGAAACAATGAGATGAATTCCTTCCCTTCCAATCCAATCCAATCCGATGCCATAAAAGTGATATCCTAGAGTGCAGTCCAGTCCCTGAAGTCCTCCCCCCCCCTACAACCCAGAGTTGAGAGCAAAGTATTTAAGTCCTCCCTCTCAACCCTAACCTAAGTACAACCACAAGTAAGCAAGGATGATGAGATACAACCCCTAAGCACAGAACCCTAGCCCAATCCTACCCCTCCATCCATTGCCCCATAACCCATGCCCCTCAATATCAACGTACGCCCAGCTTGCCTGCCCGTGCCCGTCCGCCCATCAACCCGTTCCAGGTATCCGCGTACCCGCGTGACCCAATCCGCGCGCCTTGCAATGCGCGGTCCGCCTGGTCCACGCGAGCCGTCCGATCCGCGCAAGCTTTCCGATCCATGCAAGCCTTCCGACCCAAGCAAGCTTTGCAATCCACGCAAGCCTTCTGATCCGCGCAAGCTTTCCAATCCGCGCAAGCCTTCTGATCCGCGCAAGCCTTCCGATCCGCGCAAGCTTTCCGATCCGCGCAAGCCTTCCGATCCGCGCAAGCTTTCCGATCCGCGCAAGCTTTCCGATCCGCGCAAGCCTTCCAATCCGCGCAAGCTTTCCGATCCGCGCAATCCGTTGTCTCCCGTCTCCAGGTGCAGAGCCCAACCCAACCGCTGCTGGGCCTACGAGCGCGCCGCCTGCTGCCCTTTCCTGACTTGCGTCCATAAAAGAGCACCACAGCGGCCGGACCCAATAGAGCATTCAAGCCTGTTTCGGGCGCAGAAGTCGCAGCGGACCATGATGACGATGGAGTGGAGGGAGGGATGCGGAGCGGAGTTTAGAGTTGGTAGAGGGGGTAGGGCGCGAAGAACGGCAGAGGTGACAATGGGGAGGATCTCTGGGGACAGAACTCAAGTTGGGGGGGGATGTGGTGTCAATATATAGCCTCGGATCGGGAACTGCGTCGCGGCCTGCGCGCTCAGCATCTGGTAGGTTGGGGCTCAGCAGTTGGGGTGCGCGCGTTCTCAGCAGCGGCCGCTGCGGGCTCAGCAGTGGGCGCGGCAGGATCGAGCACGCGACTGCGGGCCGGGCCTGACTAAGGGAGGCGGGCCGCGACCCGCTTGGATGTCCGACTCATGGATGGAGCTGGGCCGACCGGGTTCTTGGAGCGGCTAGTTGGGGAAGGAAAAAGCGGGGCAACAGCGGGGCTATATGCGTGGCAGCCGCGCGCAAGCGCGGGCCGGCCACGGGACGGGAAATTCACGACAGCGCGTCGGGTGGATGCGCGCAAGCGCGGTGAATCTTGGGTATTGCGCGGCGGAGGGCCGCGCCACGAAAAGACGAACCGGATGCGCGTAATGACAGGCAAGCTGGCGGGGGTAGGGTATGGGTATGGGTTTAGGGATGGGTTAGGGTTCTGGGTCTAGGTTTCCTTCTTCATGGTTGTCAGTCTGTCTTTGTGCTTGTACTTAGGTTAGGGTTGAGGGGGAGGGCTCAAATACCCTTCCCCTTGACTCCGGGTTGTAGGGGGAGGATGGGGGAAGGAGGAAGCGGGGGGAGCAGACTTAGAAAAACGGAATCTCTCTCCTCTTCTCTCCTTTTTCTTTGGAACGGCTGCATCCAATCTCCTTACAGACGCTTTGATCAATAACTTCCGGAACTCGAGGACGACTTCGTGAGGGATAACCTCTAAAGTTTCCACACCGGTCACCTTATCACCTTTTGCGGGTGTCCAATAGCATGGGGGTTGAAACGGCAAACTTTGGTGGCGCTCTCAACCTGTGCGGCAGAGTACGTAGCGCTGTCAGATGGAACTCAACAGCTGGCATACCTGAGCAGCTTACTGAATGACATGGTAGATCCTGTCCCTCTGAGGATATTCTGCAATAACGAATTGGCTATCCTGATTGCTGGGGACAATACATCAAAGAAATGGACCAAGTATCCCTTGTGCGCTTTTTATCTTGTGAATGATTTTGTCAGGCGTCATAAGGTGAGTTTAAAGTGGACCAGTACTCATGATCAGAGAGCGGATGTATTGACCAAGCGTCTGGGACCCAATAAAATGTGCATTGCGTTGCAAGACTTGGGGGTGAAGAGCCAGAATTTGTAAAACGTGGGGGGGGGATGTAAAGAACGGTTCACACACGTATTACAAATTGCATGACTATAGGATAAGAAACCCAGATAAAGTTAAGTACATACAGTAGATTATAGACATATTTGTACATGTATGCTACTATAGGGTTTCCTCACTTGTATATAGACCAGTCTTCCCATCCCGGACGCGCTCTTCTCTTCATCGAAGTTGAAGACCAAGTTCCGGGACGGGTGGAGCTAACTCATCAGGTCATGATGGTCATGCAGATCCTTGCAGTCTAAGAAACATTATAAAAGTAATCCAATCAAAATCATACCTAGGGAATCTTTTTAAATTTGTTTTTTTCTATGGTATTTCTTATTTGACTCCAGGCTAAAAAAACTTATGAAATTTGAAGTAAATTTAAATTGACAGTTAAATTTACCCATTCAAGCATTCTGATCATGAAGTCAAGATATAGAAATATTTAGAATCGATTCAAACCTACTTTCAATTTGTCAAAATGCCAGCTGTAGTTCTTGGGTAATTCAAAGCCCATTTCAGTGACATTGAAAACCAATTTTTGCGACATTAATTTTTTTTTGTGACATCGATAAGATATCCCAGTTGCACAGAGCAGAGAATGTAGTGAGACTAAGATCTAATCCAGCACCCCCATTCCGGAATAAGATTGTATATACTCTTCAAAGTCTCCCGATGGGGGAGGAGGACATCACCACACGATGAGTTCATGAGAGGACTGGGTGTCAAGATCAAATATTATCACGAGGTCAAGAGATCGGTTTGATGAGACGAGATCGATCGAGGGAGGAGTTTGACACATGAAAGTAAATATATATTTATTTTTTTTTATTTTTTTTTTTTCTTAAAAAATGACACCAACATCTTATGGTAACTCAATAGAATTTTATCGAGATAGACGGACTCATGACACTCCCTAGTTAGAGATCCCTAGAATCGTTTCATCAACACCCACTTCCCATCCGATTCCATCGCCATCCTAGACTCGTCGTTCAACCCCTGTCAGCTTCAGCTCCTCTGACCACCCATCCATCCATCATCGACCATCTCATCAACATCACCATCAACATCACCATCACCATCACCATCACCATCACCATCACCATCACCATCACCATCACCTTTTCAATCGATCAGCAGCCCTCTCAATCCTTCAACCCTACTCTGGAACCACACCAACCGTCTAGAATACAGTCTTTCTCATCACTTCAAGTCTTTCGTATATTGATGATGGCTCTCAGGGCGTCTGGGGGTGTCTATGTAGGCTGTCAAGTCGTACCGGTCCCCATTCACTTCCCCTTCATCTCAACTGACTTGACTAACGACTCTCATCTTGCTCCTCTTCCCAATCCATCGATGACGATCCATTCACCACACCCTCTACCTCTGACTCATACATCATAGCAGCACATGACTACATCAACCCACCCAAACCCTCGAGGAACCATCCCGGCCTAATCCTCCTCTAAACCGTATTTCCCCCGAGTGACTCCTACCCCTCAATCAATCTACTCAACTCATCAGCTCCTCCCCATCTTGACTCAAACATCAAATCCAATCTCATCATCATGCCATCCGATTCATCAAGATCGTTGAGGATCAAAATCTTACTCCTCATCGATACCGCCTTCTTCTTCCTAGAACTGATCGGTAAGCCCTTTTGCTCCATGCTCCTATCGTTCCCCCTCCCCCTCCCATCCACCCATCCTTCATTCCCTAGCTCTTCCCCTCACTACCCCACTTCAGCTGACACTCATACTGTTTTCTCTTTCACTGATTTTTTTCTTTTTCTTTTTCTTTTTCAAGTCGGTTATTCCGTTGGCAGCTTGGCCCTCGTTGCCGATAGCTTTCATGTCCGTCGAAATCATCTGAGATCCCCCTCATGCTCCTTAACATTCTAACCGTTGGCGTCTTTCTATTCTTGATACCTGCATTCCATCGAACTCATAGATGTTAAACGATGGTCAGTTCAACCCGATTCTTCACGCTTCTCTCCTTCGTCTCATTCGTCCATCCTTTCGTCCCAGTCTGCTCTCTCCTGGTTGCCCTTTATGCTATCAAACTCGCCAAAGATTCGAAACGAAGTCATGAATATTCCTACGGTTGGCAACGTGCTGAGGTCCTAGGTCTGCAGCTAACTTCCTTGAAATTTCTTTTCCCTCGGTTTGTCAGCCTGAACTTTTTTTTTTTTTTTTCTCTCCTTCTCCTTGTCCCTCCTACGAATCTATAGGTGCCTTGGTCAACGGCGTATTCTTGATCTCCTTGTGCTTTTCCATCTTTATCGAAGCCATCCAACGCGTCTTCGAGCCAATCTGTTAGTGATTCACCCTTGACTTTTACTTCTCTCCCTTCTGTCCTCTCAGTTCAAACCCCCTTGACTCTTTTCACCAGCCATTTCCCATCCACCCCTAGTGGTCCTGGTCGGCTCTCTCGGGCTAGCTTCAAACATCGTTGGCCTACTTCTATTCCATGGTAAATGTCCTACCCTCGCTTCGAACTTGATCGCCGTGATTTCTCAACCGCTGAATGTTATCTAACTCACCCCTAGAACACGGTCATTCTCATGGCGGCGCACATTCCCATTCTCACTCCCATTCTCACGCTCATTCTCATTCCCACACCCACTCTAACTCGAAGCATTTGCCATCATCGTCTTCCGCCATCAAGCACGCCCCTCATCCTCAAGGTAGCATCGGGTCTACTCCTCAGACTGGCTTGGTGAATGAACGGTCCCCCCTCATGCTTTCAACTTCCATACCGCCAAGCTCCTCCCTTTCGCGTCAACCCTCGTCCAACTCAGTATCATCTTATAACTCAACTTCTCCTGATATGGGCACTCTCACCTCTGGTCAACGTCCCTCTCCTATGGATGAAATCTGTGTTCATCCCGCACAAACTAGAAACAACATTATGAGGGCGGCCGAATTACAACGTGATCAGCTCAGTCATCGCCACCACACCCACTCAGACCACCCCGCTCAGTCGAAGACCGATAGGACCGTCCATCCTAGAGAAACTCCTCAGGCTACTGATGATCTGGAATTTTCACATTCACATAACCACCATCATTCCCACGCAAACATGAATATGCGTGCCATCTTTTTGCATGCCCTAGGCGATGCCTTAGGTAACGTTGGAGTGATCGTGACCGGACTTTTAATCTGGCTTGTGCCCAAAATTACCCGGGGTGGATCTTCGGTTGGTAACGGATGGATCCTCTATGCCGATCCCGCGATCAGCTTGATGATCACTGGAATTATTTTTACTTCGGCAATCCCTTTAGGTACGCCCATCCATCTCGTCGTCCAGCTCAACATACGACCGAACTTTGCCTCGTACTAGTCTTCCCAGCGGCCCAAGTTTACAGGATTTATTGTAAATCGTCATTGTCCACAGTGAGGTCCGCTAGCTTAATTTTGCTCCAGGGCACTCCCTCTCACGTCGACTTGGGTAGGGTTCAAAAGTCAATCCAATCGATCAAAGGTGTTCTCCAGGTCCATGGTAAATGTTGCCTCCCTTTTTCCTGTCTGGTTCACCCAGCTTCTTTGAATACCTCGATTTCAAACTGACTTGATTTATCACATGTTTAGAACTTCACATTTGGAGCTTGTCGGAGCTCAAACTAGTTGCTTCTGTCCATGTGCTCATTGAAAATCAAGATAAGTTTGCTACCATTAGCCGTCAGATCAGAAAATGTTTGCATCATTATGGCATTCACTCCAGGTAACAATACCATCACTCTTTTTTTAACATTCAATTATTATGCTGATATCCTTTATTCCAGCACTATCCAACCGGAGGTTCTTCTAGAGGAACAAGTTAATATCCTTCGCGCCAAGTCGCTCATAAACTCGGCGGTTTCATCCGCTCACCCGTCTCCTATGGTTACGTCCGGCGATCTTCCTGATGTAAGATTTGAGCTGATCTCTTTTTAAATCTCCTTCTAATCTTCCATGTCATGTCCTCGAGTCTGTTCATTTGTATGACTGATCCATAGTTTGATGCTAACTCATACGACCTACTGCATGCCAAATTTTGCAGCTCGTCGACGCAGATGGATGCCTTGCGCAATGTGATGAAGCATGTGCTCAGGAAGCGTGTTGCCCTCCTGGCAGCCTTCTACCCATGACCTCTTCGGCAAACTCGAGAGCATCCAGAGCTAGTACTTGATTGAGCATTAATGTTTCATGCTCATTTGTTACTCTGCTACCGTAGATTCCTTCTTATTCTAATTGAGTGTTTGTTCATCAGTTCTCCTATGACTTGCAGATTTTTTCACCTGTTGGATTGGGATATCCGTTTCCCTTATAGAATGAGCTGTAAGCCCTGCCTACTGTATCTGTCAGTTGCCTGGTCTGTTATCTGTGCGAATCCATTCGTGTTTGATCCATTCGTTGTTTTCTCTATCACTACATTGAGCATTCATCAAGGCCTACCTTCGCATGTAATCTTGCCCATCGTTGATCTCAACTAATCATTGTGTCATTTTTGGTAAGGCTAGAAGTATCTGGCGCAACTCCCCTGTGCTCAGCATGTCCAAGCCCTTACTTGGACTTGACTGGAGCAGGTTGTTTGTTAAGTATGTTTTCTGTAGACTTAATGCTGCTCATGTTTTGGGGTCAATGTGATTTTTTGAGACAAATGTATACTCATTGAAGACTTGATGGATAAAGAGGAGCAAAGTGTGAATGCAACAGGTGTTGTGATATATTTTAGCCCAATGAAAAGGGTAAAAGAAAATATGGAGTACCTTGTGGGAAAATGTTGGCCACAGGAACAAGAAACTTGTACTAGATTCAGTCTCTCTGGAGAAATGGCAAAGAAGACCAGTTCATTGGACTGAAAAAATAGAACAAAGCATCAAAAATGAGTTGAACTCTGAAGAATAGACTTGTTTGTAAGAAGAGTACCATTTTTTCACCCTGTTGGCATCTTCCATTCATGCACAGTACTTTTCATCAGTGCTAACCATGCTTTTGAATAAATTGGAAACCAAAGCCAATTCTGAAACATCCATCAAAACTTGGTGAATGGACATATTGCAATCAGCAATTTGAGCGGTAGAGTAAAATAAATAATATTGATTGCTTGGATAACAAAAGTGTATGAATGTGAATGAATTGGTACAAATGATGGGGAGATGAGAGGGTCTTTTATATTGAAGATACCTCTTATTGAAAAACTGGGAATACAAGATGAACACAAGACAAATGTTATTTACAACATGAGGAGGAAAGCAATATTGCTTTCTTCCTCTTCAATTTAAAATCAATATTTATAAATCTTTTCTTTGGAGTAACACAAGGGACTGCTATGAACTTGAAATGTTCAATTGTGTTGATGGTCCTGCTTTTCTTATTCCAATTCGTCTTGGAATGCAACTTTCTTTTTCTTGGTGTCACTTCTGGAATAGCATTGAACCTGAAAGCTTTGGGTAACTTTCTTTTCTTGTCTTGATATGTTTTCTTTTTAGCCTTTGCTTTATTCATTTCATTATTAAGTAATAGGTGTGTTGCATCTATTCTTTTACTTTGCTTTTTTTCTTCATTAGAGCCATCATCCGGCTCCTCTGCTTGAGTCACCAGAATTAGACTGAGTCTCTGTGACATTTCTGTGTTGTGTTTCACAGGAATTGAATCCTTAATAACTTCCATGTTATTAAACATATTTACATAATTCTTTTTTTTCATTATGATCCAAATTTCCTCCTCTTTCCTTTGGTAATGGAGTTGGATTGATATCAGAAATATTTTCACATGTATTTCCCTCTACAGGTATTACATCCTCAAAAGGACACTGAATCATTTTATGTCCATTTATGGAAAAACCTCAAACAGGAGAAACTAATGTGGTTTGTGTATTGTATAAAAGCCCAGTAAGCAATTTTACCAGGAAAACTGTCCCCTCTTGCAAAAATCTTTTGAGGGGATGACTTTAGAAGTAAATGGAGAAAGCAGATTGCTTTTTCTTTTTGCATACTTTCCATACTTGCATTACAGAATTCCTGTCTCTTTACCACAAAGTGACATTTTGGTGCCGGGTCATTTGTCAGTCAACTCCCCCTTCACCCCTCCATAAATTTCATCCTCCACGCCAACAGTCAAAACTAACTTGGTGAGTTTTTTTTCTAATTGTTCATTGATTTCAGTTGCACTGAGATCTTCCCTCCACTCAGATATTGTCACCAAATTCAAACACTGTAAGCAAATTGGCAGATGCTAAATTTGACAAGAATGAAAACCTTCAACAAAACACCAACAACCTCTAAAAACAGCTTTGCAAATCTGATTCTAAAAAGCACTGGGCCACTGTCATCAGCCAAAGCCTGAATAATCTCAAAAAAGTCAATGCTGGGCCAATTTAGCCTTCTAAAGATCAAATCAAACCACATGAACCTATCAGAAAGGATTTAAATAATTTCATCCACACCCATTTTTGCAATGGAAAAATTGTTATAATTATGGCCAGCAATTAGCTTAGGCAAATGAGCAGTATTTAAAGCAAAAGAAATGCTGGACACCTTGTGTCAATAATTGCTTGATGGGCTCTCACAATGGGGCAATATGTTGGATGATATTGTTGATGAATTTGATTGGATGATGAATGGATGATGGACAACAGCAGGGAGAAGAGATCCTGAAGTAAAAAATATCGGCCTCTTGTGAGCCCATGATACAACAAGCCAAAAGGCAAATTTTCCGCCCCAAAAGAGCTCTACAGGCTCTACAGGCCTTGTTAATTGGTTTGGACTACATCAGCCCACATGGCATCAGTCCCTGTACCCTTACAACCAGCCTATTCTGGTTACTTCTGGTGTTTCCACCTCAATGGGGCTGAAACAGCCCCTTAACTGTTCAAAAACCAGGCTAGTTGTCTATTACAACAGGCCTGTTACCTCACATGCTGGCTGGTTGCCTCATGCAACCAGCCCCTGGCCATGCACATAGCCAGGAGGGACCCAGGACACACCTGGGTCCGGTCTCAGACACACTTGGGGGGGGGGGGGGTGTGACCAGTGGACATGCTGTCCCCCCCTCTTTCTCACAGGTCCCTGGAGGGGGCTTTCAAATCCCCCTACCAGGGGCCCTGGGGGTCAATACCCCCAGGGCATTGCTACGGTAAGTGGGCTGGAGGGTGGTCAGGTCCCCTGCAGCCCATTGCTCCTCCCCCTTGGTAAAGTGGGGGGGGAGAGCACCCCTTTGTTGGTGGGCGGGTGGTCAATTCCCCCCCACTGCTGGTTGCATCAATGCAACCAGCCTAGCCGCTACCTTTGGTGGGGGGGTGATCAAGTCCCCCCCACCATGACCTGTTGCTGGCTGGTTCAACCCAGCCAGCCTTCCCCCGCCCACTTGCAATGGGGAGCAAGGGGAGGGGGAGGAGCCAGGGCCGTTGGCCTCAGCCCCATGGCTCCAACAACTGGCCACCACCCTGCACGGTGTGGAAAAAAGAGAGGTTATACCCCTCCAAGTTGTCCTGAGGTTCCTGCAGTTATTGGTCTAAACGTCTGTAAGGAGATTGAATGAAATGAGTTTAAGAATAGAGAGAGTGATGACAAGATAAATTCCTCCCTTCCAATCCTTCCCATACCATTCCCTGGTGGTCCAGTGATTATGATATATGATATGTATAATGATCTATCCAACCCAGAGTTGAGAGTGAGGTATTTTGAGTCCTCCCTCTCAACCCTAGCCTAGGTACAACCACAAGCAAAAAGATAGATGAAATATGACCCTAAGTACAGAACCCTAGCTCCACCCTAACCCTACCCCATACCACCCACCCCATCCAAAACCCTCTCCATTGATATTCCGTATGTCCAGTTTGTCCTTCTCATGGCGCAGCCCTCCACCACGCCCTACTCGGAGCCCCCCGGGTTTTATATGTCCACGCGCATCCGCAGATCCCGCAATCCGTGAGTCAGACCGTGCTTATGCCCACGCAAACCTTGGATCCCGCAATCTGTGGGTCGGCCCATGCTTATGCCTGCGCAAACCTCCCCAGTGCATATAACCCCTGACCGCCCCGCCCTTGCCTTCCAGACTAGCCACCCAAGAGCTTGGTTGGGCCGGCTCCATCACTTGGTCCGCGTTCCCTGGGCGGGTTGCCGCCTGGAGCCCCCCAGAGTAGGCCCAACCCCCACCTGGTGCTAAGAACCGCAATCCCTGCTGCTGAGCCCTCATCCGCTGCTGCTGAGCCCTCATCCGCTGCTGCTGAGCCCGCAGCAGGCACTGCTGAGACCGCGTGCACCCCAAATGCTGAGCTCAACCTACCCAACTGCTGAGTGCGCAGCCCGCATCACAGCTCCCAATCCCAGGTTATAAATACAACACCACATCCCCCCCAAGTTGAGTTCTGTCCCCAGAGGTCCTTCCATCACTACCTTGACCCTACTGCGCTACCGGACCACCTCCCCCTGCTTACCAGTCCACCCCAACTACTAGCCCCTCCCCTCCTTCCAACTTCTGCCGTCACTATGATCCCCTGTGATTTCTGCGCCCAGAATGGGCACACATGTTTGATTGTTCCTGGTCAACGCGCCCACAGCGCTTGCCGTTGCGGCCACTGCTGCTGCTTGCTTAGCAAGGGAATGCCCCAGCCTCCCCCTCAATCTGGCTCCCGTTCCGGCCAGCGCAAGAGGGCCCGTCCGGGCCCGTTCGTGGTATTGGACAATGAAACCATCTCAGAGGACTTGTGGACTCTGCCCAGATCAACCCTTTGCCCTCCCCCCTCAAGCTTGATCCGTAACTCCTCTTCACCGTTCCGCTGCGCAGGACCTCCCCGGAAGGAGGATTTCCTCAACTTTGCGGCTTTCTGGGCGGACCGCCTCCAGGCTACGCAAGGCGCAAGGGACCCGCATATTGATGAAATCCTTTGACATCATGCAGCTCCTCCTATGGCTCCTACTCCGGTCCCTGCCCCGGCTCCTCCTCCGGCCCCTTCCCCAGCTCCTGCCCCAGCCCTGGCTCCTTCCCCAGCTCCATGAGGCACTCCTCCACCACCCGTGTCACCCATTGTTGTCTTGTCATTGCCCCCTGCTGGACCAAGCCCACCAGATGGTCCTCCAGAGGCCCCCTCCTCACCAGTCCTGCCTCCCACCAGCCCCCCCAAGATCTTGGAAATCCCTGTAGTCTTGGCACTCCCGGCCGGCGGATTTGAGATCTTTGCCAAAAGGTCAACCGCAATGCTCCGCGACTTCCTAGCAACCCTTGGCGCTCAATCCTTGGAATCCTGGCGCAAGCTTTTGGCATCTTTCCGGGCCTTACTGGCGTTTTCACGGGCAGAGATGGAGGAAATGATGAGAATGGCTTAGGCGCATCACCCCCCCTCTCCCCCCTTCCCTCTATCCGCATTTTTTTGTCATTGTACCGCGCTTCTCCTGATTTAGAGCAATACACGTCTTCTGCGTGCGCTTCCTTTCTCAGCGGGTGTTCCTGTGGAAAACATCCCCGCGTCCTGAGTGAGTTTTAAAGAAAGTTCCGCCTCCGCGCATCATAAGTGAGAATGAGAGTTAGATTGAGATCTGCGCCCACATCCTGAGCCAACAAAGTTCCCCGGAAGGTACCTGGACCGCCCTAGCTGAGCTGACACACAGTTCCCCATACCCATCCTGAAACAAACACAACCACCCTCCACCAGCGCGCACACACAGTCATCCAAGAGAGGAAAGAAGTTAAGGAAACAAACACTCTGGGGTGTCTAGCTGTTCCAGCTGTGAACCGGCTAGGACACCCCCTCACCAAATAAGACCTGTCCCGTACATGTCCCACGCATACTCCGCACCCATCACATTGTAGGAGAAGACAACTGATAAAGAGAAGACAGAGAAAAGAACCAAACCCCAAAAGAGAAACCAAACCCAAAAAGAAAAAAAAGTTTTTTTTTCTTTTATTTTTTTTTACTTAAACCAGGCCTCTGCTCCTCTTCCAGCATTACCCAACCGCAGGGCTTGTCCTTCCATTTATGGACCTGGCTTGTGCCGCGCCCACGTCCCATCCTGCGCTAGCTTCCCCCCCAACTTGGCTTCTGTCCTCAGCTGACAGTCTCAACCAATCCCACAAAGGTTGTGTCCACCGGCCAATCCTCCAAACTTCTGTCCCAAAGCGCCTTCTGCTGCTACGCCTTTCTGCACCTGACGCCCCGCCAAAAGCATCCGTTGCACCAACGCCAAAACCTCCACTAGCCATGATGGCAAAAGGCCCGTTCTCCCTTGATCCGTCCCGCACTCCCCGCGCCCTTCATCCTTCCATTCCGCGTTCATCCTCCTTGCCACCACCGCGTCCTTCCGTCAATCCGTCCCACAATCCCCGCGCCCTTCATCCTCCTTGCCACCACCGCCTCCTTCCGTCCCGCACGCATTCTACCCGCCGTTGAAGAGGCCCAACCCTGGTTACAATCCTCCAAAGCTTGGCCCATTCCCACTGCCACCACTCCTTCCCTCTCCGCAAGACCCACCCACCATTCATTGGTTCCCAAACGGCACGGAGTATCTGCTCCCCGTTCCTTTGTCCTGGCTTGCTTCCTATCAGCAGGCTGAACCAGTTCTGCCAAGACCCGCTTCCCCAACAAGCACGGTGTAGAGACTCCTGTGGGATTATATAAATAAAAGTAGCAAATAGCTTGCTGGCAGTCCTTGAAGGGGAATTTAGTATTACTCCTACTCCTTTGGAGTATTAGTATATACTAAGAGTGTTTTTGAATTGCCTGCCCTTCCAGTACTATAGTAAGTCTGCATAATAATTTATTTAAATTAATGGCTGGTTTCTTTGAGACTTAATATAGTTCTCAGATTGTACCTAGATTAATTATTAACTGTGATATTGGTAGGATTTGTTGAAGAATAGACCAGATGTATTGGACTATTGGTTAATTTATTTATCAGATATGTTTGATCTTAACCAATAACCCAATATTAAAGGGTTCAAGGGTTTATCAAAGGGCTGTTTCAGGAGAGGACCCAAGGATGGGTTTACCCACAGGGGGCTGGGCAGAGGAAAGGTTGGTAGTTTCCTTTTGTTGTGCTCTCTTTCTTTGTAAGGGTTATTTATTAAATAATGGGCGGGGTTTCTTTAATATGGTGCTGAATATTTAGGTCACAGAAGAACCCTTATTCAAGCACCTGATGGGTGGTTTAATTGGTTAAAGATGGGTAATAACTTGGTTTCTGATTTCTTTTTTTCCTTTTATAACTGATTCACTACTAATATTTTATCTGGGTAGGTACCACAGATAGATGGGTTGATGGGGTGAGTAGGGATGGGTGATAACTAGGCCAGATGGCATGATGATACCACTTGGATAGGGAAGAGAGGCCCTCCTTAAATAGACAAATCCTACCTCAGGGGGTGCTCAAGGCTTCCCCTGAGGGATCTCCCTGTTCTGGTGAGGAACTGTCACACGACCACTCCACATACTATAGGGCAATTCTTAGATGATTTTGAGCGCAAAGGAATACCAAGTGCGAGGGCAAGTGCAAATAGCAAGACCCAGTTGCGAAGTGCAAACTTGGTTATGCCACTCAACAAACGGCAAGATGAATGGAATGTGTTCCAAAGAAGGAAACTCAACCTGAGTCCGATGTGATAACTAGGTTGCAGCAAAATGCAAGAACATATGAAATTAACTAACTGAGGAGACAATCATCAGGCAAGGGGATAGTCCTTATAAGGTAATCCAAAGTGACTAGATACAACCTGGTGATGAGCTAACTACAGGTGAAGCGGTGAGGCAATGAATGACAGGAACGGAATAGGAAATGAAACAGTGGTATAGATCCAAGGTCTTAGTGCAAGTGCAAGACAATAGAATCTGAGCGTACAATTGCATGACGAATTGGGATAGGAGCAAGTGACGTTGAAGGTAATGCAAATGAGAGGTAATAGTGTATGCAGGGTAGGGACTAGTCCAATTGCAAACTATACAGTAGTGATGGCTTGGTTAGACATAGATGCAAACTAACAAACAATGCATGAACAAAAATGGAAGTCCAAGGCTGTTGATTGGCCAGGGAAGGAGATTGGATCTCATAATGGATGGTCGACCGGTATGGAGTTAACTGCAAAGTTTGCAAGTATATACTGAGTTGGTCGCCAAGATTGGAAGGTCAGTGCGAGCCAGAGGAAATAGCGGATTTCACCATTGATGTTGTGCTTTTATTTGTGTCACACTTTTAGACTGAGGTAGATGGTACTGAGGAGAGGACATGTCAAAGTGGTGAAGACAATAATCCTTAAGTGCAAAGCGTGACAGGAACAGTGAGATACAGTTACATGAGGCATTTCTGCTGGTTGGAAAAATGTTGTACAGATACATGAGGAATTTCTTCTGGTTGGAAAAACTTATACAGGGGTCTCCTGCATGCACAGCCATGCATAAATTGCTGTGTAGTATTGATAAGATGTATTGCTGTGCTGTACTGGTAGTTTGTTCAGTGCTACTTGATTGTACCTACAAGTATTGCTGTGCAATACTGGTGGCTTGTTTGGTTCTTCTTAAGTCTGGTCCCACTTCCTCCTGCATATATTGCTCTTGTACACTGCTGCACAGCCTCCTGTATTTATTGATCTTGTATTTGCTTCTGCACAGCCTCCTGTATTTATTGGTCTTGTATCTGCTCCTGCAGAGCCTCCTGTATTTATTGGTCTTGTATCTGCTCCTGCACAGCCTCTTTTATGTATGCTTGCATGTTTGTTTGGTTTTGGTTGAGACTGGTTTGAACTCCTCCTGCATATATTGTTCCTGTATGCCTCTGCACAGCCTCCTGTATGTATTCTTGCATAGCCTCTTGCATATAGTGCTCCTGTATACCTCTGCACAGCCTCTGGTTTGTGTATTTGCTGATGGGGTGACTGGATCTGGTCTGCTTGCACTGCCTCCTGGATCTGTATTGCTGTATGGTGATGAGGTGACTGGATCTAGACTGGTTGCACTGCCTCCTGGATCTGTATTGCTGTATGGTTATGATGTGATAGGATCTGGACTGGTTGCACTGCCTCCTGAATATGTATTTCTGTATTTGATGAGGTTACTGGATCTGACTGATTGCACTGCCTCCTGGATCTGTATTGCTGTATTCTTATCTGGACTGGTTGTTGTGTGGTCCTGGCCTTGAGGATAAGCTGCCACTGGTATGTACTTGAGGGTTTACTAGGTATGCCTTATGTCTTCCACAGAGATGTGACACCTGGTTGGGTATGAGTTTGCCACAGTTGAAGGTTTCTTGGGCTGTATCTTCTAATCCATGAGAGATAGAGGGGTACTTTGACTGAGTTAATATGGGTTATTTGTGATGTAGAATCCATTTTCTGAGGCTGTCTTGATGGTTTGAGCTGTTGTTACACTAGAAAAGTGAGTGATGTCTATAGGACAGGTTTGGACTACCACAACGGAGTATCCGCTCCCCGTTCCCTTGTCCTCACTTGCTTCCTATCAGCAGGCTGAACCAGTTCCACCAAGACCCACTTCCCGAACACGCACCCCGCCTCCGCCAAGGAAACAAGTCCCGCGTTTGAATCCATTGTCCAACCCTTGCATCCCAGCCGCCAACAATTGTTGTTGTCCCCATACGTGTGCACCCAGGGCGTGGACGCGCTAGGATGCTGAATACTCTCCAGATAGGCCTTGAGGCCCCTTACCACCTCTGCAAGTTTGTTGGCCCAAGGGATGGTTCACGGTGATGGGGCTGGAATGCACACTGCCCTGTAATACAGCTTGGAATAATCCAATTCTGCTTGTAACCAGACCCCACCGCACAGGCCTGTTTTGTAGTCCAATTCCGCGGATGGCTTGAAATTGCCTTCCCAAAAACAAGAGTTGCGCCTCCCCCATCTTGCCAACATGTCCCCCTTCAGTGTTGGCCAATCCAGGTTCCGGTAGCCTCTCATCTCTTCTACATCCCGACGCTCTTTTTCAGCTCTCTGATACCAGGAACCTTGCAGTCCTTTAGCTACAGAGAGTGATAAAAATGCTGGAATGATAATGATAATTATTATTCCAATAATAAACGCTTAGAAGCTTAAATAAGAGCAGTTGCAAGGTTTAATTGGTTTGGTAGTAAATGGTTTTCAATATAATATAAAAGAGGGGCCACAGTATTATACTACTGGGGATCTTTACAGACTAGCAACCTCTCTTCAAGGGGCCTCCTTAGGCAGTTTTTAAGAATATTGGAATAAATATGGGTGCCTTAGAAAGGACTTATTCCACTAGTGGCCAGGCTTAAAAGCTCAAACGGCCTAGACAGGAAGGGTAACACTCACTCTGAGCACTTTACCACAAAAATCCTGGAACAATTGGAAGGTTTTCAGAGCAGATGGGGTAGATTGCTTGACTAAACTTCAATGGTTGATTGGTTATAAAGGTAAAATAATACTACTGCAGACTAAGTCATAAATCACTTGCCTATCTTCATATAAGCACTTGACTAACAATGACACGGTGTCTGATTGATAATAAATAATTCCTGGTAAAACTGATTGAATAATGGATCCAAAGAGGTCTGCATAAATAACTTTTTGGGGTGATTTTGGTCTTCTCAGGGCATGTAGAGAGGTTTCTGCTTGTGGGCTGAGGCTGGAAAGCTAGTCAGGGCAAGATTAGCACGTCTACTTGGTGCTGTCAATCAGCTGTCCTTATATCTGCTGGATTTCTGTACTATTTTAGCCACAGGATCTGCTTAATTAGTTATGGCTTAAATTTGATCATTCTGTACTCATCCTTTATTTTTACTATTGATATTGCTTTAAAGCGTGCAGATGTGGATGTTTACTGATTTTCCGTCATCTGCTGATCATTTAGATAATTTTTATGAACACTTCTTGTAGTGTTTTGTGGTCTTCAAAGATCAAGATCTGTGGTTTACGTGGTAGTCCTTGATCTTTGATTTATTATTAAAAAATGTTTAAAACTTAATTTTCATTAATCTTATTTAAGTTTTGATCTTTTTAGATCATTAGTAATGCATATGTCCTTTTTTTACATATACTAGGCAACCCTAACTAGGTTTTAGCTCTTCTGAGAGGTACCTGGTTGTCAGATTAGTCACAACGGATCCAGGCGCAGGGATCAGTAGTACAGATGCGCGCAGGGTAGGATCCGCTGCGTGCGTGGCAGAATTAGCTGCGCGCAGGTCTCTAGTATGCGGGATCCTGCTGCTGCTAGTACGTAGGGTTATGTAATGATGCGGGGCTGCGCGCGGGAATTGTGACATAACACATTTCCGCGTGTAACTCCTAAAATATACACAACACCTCAATTCTGAGTTAATTTTAGGTGTAAACCCTATACGTGACAATACATGTGAAATGTTAGAATTGCCAAAAAGTGCCATACAGGTGTTGTAATTTTTATTACTTTTCCTTTTAATTATTTTAAAAATATAAGGAATTGGAATTCAAGGGTGGGGTCAGTGAGTGACCCTAAATAATTTTGGGTGAGGAATCCATTCCTGTAATAATATCTTTGTATTTCTCACTCCTTACTTTGTTAATTGAGGTATTCTTATTTTTCATATTTTGTGTTACTATTTGACAGTTTTGCTCTGTATATAGTAGCAAGCTGACATTCCCCCACTCCAAGATATGTCTATATCTGAAAAAAAATTTGGTCTAATGGGCTAATGCCTCCTGTTAGCTCTGTAGTTCCTCAGGTGTATAGGTCCGTCAGGGATATTATGTTCAGGCAACCATTCATCTTTATCAGCTGATTCTCCCTTGTATCTAACCAGGTAGAGTCTGATGTCTTTTCCATTGATCCTATCTTTCTTATCCTTAAGGATCTTGCTAATTTTACCTTTGTCCTTTTCAGGTTCTTCTGTAACAGGTATTGCAGGTGAAGGAGTATGTTCTCCATTCCTTGGGTGGTAGTGTTTGATGAGGCTTACTGGGAAGACTGGATGTTTCCTAGAAAGCTATTCATTGAAGATTAATTCCACCACATTTTTACCATGAAGTTTGTTAATGGTGAAAGGGCTCCTCATTGAAGATTACTTCCACCGCATTTTTACCATGAAGTTTGTTAATGGTGAAAGGTCCAACAAAAGCTGTTCTAAGCTTCCTATTTCCACCTAAGTTGGTAAAGTTAGTGGTAGAGATCAAGACTTGATCACCAATCTTGAAATCAGGTTCCTTATGGGTTTTATCCCATCTTTTCTGGTTATACTCCACAGCATCCTGGACACATTTCAAAGCATGTTTGTTTGTTTCATCTATCATCTTCTTGAAATCAAGTGATGTAGGGTGAATGTTGCTTAGCTGGTGGTTAAGGTTATCCTTGGGTAATCTAGGAATCCATCCTCTTTCCAGTATGTAAGGTGCTTCCTTAGTGGTAGAGTGTTTGCTACTGTTGTAGGCCATCTCCAGTGCAGGTAAAAGGCTAACCCAATCGTGGCAATAACTGTCAGAATTCTTGTACTCTAGTCCAAAGCCACAGAATCTCCTGAGCATGTCTTCCAGGGTCTGAATCATCCTTTCAGCTAATCCATCCGTCTGAGGGTGATAAGCGGTAGAGAAAGCTAGAGTGGTTCCAAGAATATCATGTAGATTCCTCCAGAACTCAGAGGTGAATTTAGGATCTCTGTCACTGATAATAATCTTGGGAACTCCAACATCAGCAATCAGTCTGTTCCAAAATAATAAGGCAACTTCCATAGCAGTGTCTTCCTTGTGATTAGGTAGGAACTTTTCTTTCTTGGAGAACCTATCCACAATGACTAAGATTGAGTTGTAGGAATGGGCTCCTCCTGGTGGTAGTCCAGTCGCAAAGTCCATATTGATGATTTCCCATCTTTTCTTGGGTTCAGCAATCCTTTGCAGTAGTCCAAACCATTTCCCAGTAGTCCTGTTGGACTTCTGACAAGTTTCACAACTGGTAACGTACTGTATAGTGGAGTCTCTCCAATTAACCCACCAGGCAGTTTGTTTAACCTTATCCAAGGTTCTATCATTAGAAAAATGACCAGATGAGCAGTTATCATGGCACTCAGCCAGAACATGTTTGATATGGTCATCCTTAGTTAAGACTATAACACTTGAATGTTGATGCCTATAGTATACTAGACCATCCCATATGGTGAGCCTTCCGGCTTTGTATGGTTTCAAGATAGGTTCAGGTAGGATATTGATCAATTCAGGAGGTGGAGAGGTACTTTCCATTATAGCAATCAGAGTCTTTATGCCAGAGCTGTAAGCTTCTTTGATAGAGTTGAAAAATGATTCATTTAGTTCACAAAAGTGGATACCCATTATAGGAGCTTCAATGTTTAACCTGTTAATATTAAGGATAGGGAAGATGACATTATCCTCCGGATCATAGGCAGGGTTACTTGGGTCATTGGGTAATGCATTCCTGCTTAAACTATCAGAATTCTGATGTTTAGTTCCAGCTTGATGAACTATGGTCATCTGTCCTCTGTACTGTTGTATATCTATCTGCCATCTCAACATATGCCTGCTAGGGGTCTTCATGTTCATCAAGGTTCTGACAGCGTTTCAGCCAGTAATAACAGTGAAGTTGGTACCTTCTAAGTAATAATTAAGTTTCTCTAGGGCCCATACTAAGGCCAGGCATTCCATTTGGCTTGCACCGTACCTTTTCTCAGTATCTTTAATGTGTCTAGATATGAAGAGTATAGGTTTTTCCACGGGTTTATCATCTTCTATGACTTCCTGGTGTAAAGCAGCTCCTAGACCTTCCATGCTGGCATCTATGTAGAGCTTGAAAGGTTTAGAGTAATCTGGCTGGATCAGTACTGGAGCTGAAGTCATTGCCATTTTGAGTTCCTCATAATTTTTGACTCTATCATGAGTCATTTCAAACACAGTGGTGTTGTTGCAGATCTCATACAAACATTTGGTTAGGAGGGCAAACTTTGGTAAATACTTCCTGTAGTAGCTGCAGAAGGTGATGAAGGATAGGAGTTCAGTTTTATTCTGAGGCATGGGCCTATTCATTACTGCTGCTATCTTGTTTTGGTCAGCAGCTAAGGTCAGTCCAAAGACAATGTGTCCTAAGGCTTTGAGTTCCCCGTAGCCAAAGTTACACTTTTTCATTGATACTTTCAATCCTACAGCAGAGATGGTTTTGAGGACTAGCCTCAATTTCTCCATGTGAGTATCCCAATGATCAGAGTATATGATAACATCATCAATGTATACCATCATCCATCCCTGTCTGATGAATAATCCTAGGACTGTGTTCGTCATCCTTTGAAAATGAGAATGAGCATTTTTAATACCAAAAGGCATCCTAAGATACTCATAGATTCCAAAATGACAGATAATTCTCATGAATTTCCGGCTATCAGGGCTGATAGGTATTTGGTGAAAACCTTTCAGCATATCCATGGTGGTTATGTACTTAGCCTTGGAAAGGTTATGTAGAGCGTGGTCAATTCTTGGAATTGGATAATAATCAGCTTGGGTGTAGTTGTTGAGCATCCTAAAAGCTCCAACCATTCTTGACTTATCATTGTGCAAAGCTATAATTACTGGGGTAGTAATATCCACTTGTTCATTGTGGCCTACTTTCCTTAAGACTTGTAAGTAAAACAACTCTTGGATATGGGTTTCAAGAGCAGTTCTAGATTTTGGGCTCAAAGGGTAAGCAGGTCTCCTGAGGTTAGGTGGGTAAGGAGGCTTAATAGTTTGAGTTAGGATCATTTCATGTCCTTTGATGTTACCAATGGGGTGATCTTTGGTACAGAAAGCATTCTGATTTTCAAAGCATACTTGTAAGATATCCCGTTTCTGTTCTTCATTGAGAAGGGAATTTAAAGAAGCTTGAGAAAAGTATTCCTGATTGAACTTCTCTAAGTTTTTTTAATAAGTTGAATCAGAAGTTTGAGCATTGAAATGACATATTTGGAACTTCTTATTCCAGTCTCCTCCTACATTGAACTATCTACCTTTACTTTGGAATACATCTATACCATATAGGCAAAGAGAATCATTTCCAAGGATAAAATAGTCACATACTCCGTTTTGGAGCACTACAAATTCAATGTTCAGTTTGAGTGATCCTTTAGAGTGAGGGAGTATGATATCAGAAGACCATACTCCAACTGCATTGAGAGCAGAATTACAGCTGCTGAACTTAGCCTGAGGTACTTGTAGTAAGTTCAGTTTCCAGTTTGGGTCTTGCTTCTCCAGATAAGTTGAACCAACACACGAGCAGAAGGCTCCACTGTATAGAAGTAACTTAACAGGGGAACTTTGGATTAAACCAGTAGCATAGCATGTTTTGCCTGAAGTGTAACTTTTACCGGCAGAAGGTTTTAGGGTCAAAGCCTTAGCCTCAGAGATGTGGTGAATCTTCATGTTGGGATTCCATTTTTGAGGCAAGTTAGAATCCTCATTGACAGAATTTATGTCCAGAGAAGACTCAATACTACCTTCAATAACATTGATAGGGTTAGTGATTATTAGATCACAATCAGAGAGTGATCTGTCAGTATCATCAAGGTGAGGGTCAGGATTGTCACACTCTTCTCCTTCAATAAGATTAATCCTTTTCCTAGGTAGAGGACAATCAGGTTTTATGTGTCCTGTTTGGTTACAGTTCCAACATACTTTTTCTTTTGATTCTGGAGTCTTCTTGACTTCCAAGGTAGATGGATTAGTAGCAGGGGATTCTTTAGTTTTGGCGGTATATTCTTCCCTGTTCCTAGTATTTTGTTCCCTTGGAGGTCTATTGACCCTTTTATCAAGACCATTCATATAAATAGTTTCTTCCAATACACCTATTAAGGTGGAAAGATCTGAATCCATAGGCATTCTACATCTTACACTGTGGTTGATTTTTCCGGGAAATAAGTTGAGGAGCCTTTCATTGACTTCTTCTTTATCAGCATCAGGATATAAACAGTCCAACCTCTTTTTCTGGTCTAAGCACCACTTATGAGGTTTGTCCTTGGAAGGATCAAACTGAGAGGTTTCAAAAGTTTTCATCATCTTTCTTTTCCAAATCCTGGTACCAAACTGCACTTTGATCAATTCTTTCCAAGAATTCCAGGATAAAGATCCAACTTCTTCTCTTTTATTGATAAACCAATCAAGAGCTACTCCTTCAAATAATCTGGGCAATCTTACCACAGCTATTGAGTCAGGGAGCTCATAGGAAGAAAGAGTATAGTCAATAAACTGAATGAAACTGACATGGTTGTATTCTCCTTCTCCAGAGAATTCAGGCCATTAAGTGATGGGAGGAAGTAGCTTCAAAGCCTGCTATATTTCTGGAGTAGGACTGGGTCTGAAAGACTCATTCCTAGTTATCCTGGTCCAGGGAGGAACACTAGGAGTACTGGTGAACCTGGCAGGTCTAGTTTCTTCTAAGTCAATGACCGGAGAGTTAGTAGTGTTGATTTTAAGATCTCTGAGATCATTCTTAATCATACCTAACTCTAAATCAAGTTTGTTGCTTAATAGGTCAATTTTGTTAGTCAGATGAGCTTAGGGAGTAGGACTAGTTTTCTTAACTTCTTCTTTAAGCTGGTCCATGGTTGCAAGAATATCTTCCTGAAGAATTGATTGATGGTCATCAATATGTTTCATCAGGTCAAACTTACTAGCTCTTATACTATCCTTGATTTGTTGTATTTCCAACTCATCAATTCTCATAATCTGAGACTGAGTGTCAATCACTCTAAAAATACTTGAACTTAATTTTTCCAATTGGTTATAAACTTTGTCAAAGAATTGGCTAATAATGGTAAAATTGTGAGAGAAATTTACAGAAAAGCTATTAAGAGCTTCTACATCTAATTTTGGTACACCTTTTTCCACTTCTGGGCTAAGGATATTATGTTGTCCCAATCCATTGGGTTCCTTAACTTCTGATGGGCTGAGGACCTCCTATTTTTGGGGTCCTTTCCCTTTAAGGAAGCTAACTGATCCCAAGGATTCCAGTCCTGCACGTAGCCTTCTACTTCTTTCTTTGAGATCAACCTTTGCAGAGAAATCTGAGATTTCTTTGCCTGAGAAATGGCTTTTCTCATACCTGGTTGATCCTCCTGGGTCTGAGCCAACCTGAATTGTTCCCAATAGCTCACGTGCTCTTTCACTAACACTTTGGCCCTTTCCTCCTTGATTGAGTCCAGCTGGGGTGGCGTAGGAGGACCTGTACCCTCCTTGGATAACCTGGTGGGCAATAGAGGGCTCTCCAACTGTCTGTTGGTTAAGTTGGCGGCCGTGGTTGTTGCCGTTGTTGTCCCGTGTGACGCTATGGTCACGGGTTCAAGCCCCTTCATCGCTTTTGCGACTGGAGTCCTTGTGCGTAAGGGTTCCTCCAGGCAGAGATCCATATGACAGGGCTCTGCCAGTTGCACGGGTGTTGCACCTATTTTGATACATAATACCAAAAAAAATATGTAAGTCTTTTGTCAAAACTTTGAAAAAAGACTTTAAATTTATAAAAATAATATTTTTTGTGTGTTTTTATATTTTTAATAATTTTTTTATAAATATTTTAACTTACTTAGAGTTAAATTCAATGGTACCAACACTTGGTTGGGATCACAACTATCCTTGGAAGGTATTCCAATGGGGTCTGAGTGAGTCCCAATTGGATCCTGGGATAAATCCAAGGGTAAATCAAATGGTACACTGTCTGGGACGTCCTCTAGGAGGTCCTGGTCAATGAGATCACCAAAAAAAAACCCACTGAGATGGTTAAAAAATATAAGTTTAATATATTTTTGTATTTTTACAAGATAAGGTGATTTTAAAAAAAATAATCACTTTTATTATTTTTGGGTTTTTCTTTATCTTCAGGATTATTTAGTTTATAAATATAAAGCTTCCTTTGATAAAATTTCCACTCCTTATGTTGCCTTAATAAAGAATTGAAATTGATAATTCTTTCAAGCTTGAGTTCTTTGTCTTTTATAACCTGCTGCTTATAATGAAGCAATTTCTCCTGTGGTTGCTCAGGAGTTATAATAACAGGGACAAAGTTACAGAGTTTTTCTTCTCTTTTCTTTTTAAGAAGGTCCAAATAATAATTGATCAATTCTCCGTTGGTCTTAAGACCCACTAGAGAAACAAATGATCAAAAATATATGTTATAAGTATGTTAACTTATTTTTTTAAAAATAAATAGACTGGTCCAAGGAATAAATAATTGAAAATGAATTATTTAAGGATATTTCCCAGCCAGACCCCCAGTTTTCAGCTCTCTGATACCAGGAACCTTGCAGTCCTTTAGCTACAGAGAGTGATAAAAATTCTGGAATGATAATAATAATAATTATTCCAATAATAAATGCTTAGAAGCTCAAATAAGAGCAGTTGCAAGGTTTAATTGGTTTGGTAGTAAATGGTTTTCAATATAATATAAAAGAGGGGCCGCAGTATTATACTACTGGGGATCTTTACAGACTAGCAACCTCTCTTCAAGGGGCCTCCTTAGGCAGTTTTGAAGAACATTGGAATAAATATGGGTGCCTTAGAAAGGACTTATTACACTAGTGGCCAGGCTTAACAGCTCAAATGGCCTAGACAGGAGGGGTAACACTCACTCTGAGCACTTTTACCACGAAAATCCTGGAATAATTGGAAGGTTTTCAGAGCAGATGGGGTAGATTGCTTGACTAAACTTCAATGGTTGATTGGTTATAAAGGTAAAATAATACTACTGCAGACTAAGTCATAGATCAATTGCTTATCTTCATATAAGCACTTGACTAACAATGACATGGTGTCTGATTTATAATAAATAATTCCTGGTAAAACTGATTGAATAATGGATCCAAAGAGGTCTGTATAAATACCTTTTTGGGGTGATTTTGGTCTTCTCAGGGCACGTAGAGAGGGTTCTGCTTGTGGGCTGAGGCTGGTAAGCTATTCAGGGCAAGATTAGAACGTCTACTTGGTGCTGTCAATCAGCTGTCCTTAGATCTTCTGGATTTCTGTAAAATTTTAGCCACAGGATCTGTTTAATTAGTTATGGCTTAAATTTGATGATTCTGTACTCATCCTTTATTTGTACTATTGATATTGCTTTAAAGCGTGCAGATGTGGATTTTTACTGATTGTCCGTCATCTGCTGATCATTTAGATAATTTTTATGAACACTTCTTGTAGTGTTTTTTGGTCTTCAAAGATCAAGATCCGTGATTTACGTGGTAGTCCTTGATCTTTGATTTATTATTAAAAAATGTTTAAAACTTAATTTTCATTAATTTTATTTAAGTTTTGATCTTTTTAGATCATTAGTAATGCATATGTCCGTTTGTTACATATACTAGGCAACCCTAACTAGGTTGTAGCTCTCCTGAGCAATACCTGGTTGTCAGATTAGTCACAACGGATCCAGGCGCAGGGATCAGTAGTACAGATGCGCGCAGGGTAGGATCCACTGCGTGCGTGGCAGAATTAGCTGCGCGCAGGTCTCTAGTACGCGGGATCCTGCTGCTGCTAGTACGTAGGGTTATGTAATGATGCGGGGCTGCGCGCGGGAATTGTGACATAACACATTTCCGCGTGTAACTCCTAAAATATACACAACACCTCAATTCTGAGTTAATTTTAGGTGTAAACCCTATTCGTGACAACACATGTGAAATGTTAGAATGGCCAAAAAGTGCCATACAGGTGTTGTAATTTTTATTACTTTTCCTTTTAATTATTTTAAAAATATAAGGACTTGGAATTCAAGGGTGGGGTCAGTGAGTGACCCTAAATAATTTTGGGTGAGGAATCCATTCCTGTAATAATATTTATGGAATTCTTACTCCTTACTTTGTTAATTGAGGTATTCTTATTTTTCATATTTTGTGTTACTATTTGACAGTTTTGCTCTGTATATAGTAGCAAGCTGACACTCTTCCGCTTCCTTGATGAGCAGGACAACATGGCACGCCTTCTCAAAATCCAATGGGCCTTCAGAGTCTGCAATTGTTTCATACCGTGAGATGAATTGGGTGTTGAATTGAATACAAGGGTAATCCTTTGGGCTGGTGCAGAGGGGGTGGGAGAAGGAGGAAGAAAGAGGGGAAACCGCTGCTAGCATCCATAAGTACCTTTGAGAGACTTTGACAAAAGATTTTTCCCGGCCAGACCCCCAGAGATGAGGAAACAAGAGAGGGTTCCTGGCCTGACCCCCAGATGTGTAAACAAGAGAGGTGATACCCCTCAAAGTTTTCCTCAGGTTCTGGAAGTTATTGGTCTAAGCGTCTGTAAGGATATTGAATGAAATGAGTTTAAGAATAGAGAGAGTTATGACAAGATAAATTCCTCCCTTCCAATCCTTCCCACACCATTCCCTGGTGATCCGGTGATGATGATTTATGATATGTATAATGATCTATCCAACCCAGAGTTTAGAGTGAGGTATTTTGAGTCCTCCCTCTCAACCCTAGCCTAGGTACAACCACAAGCAACAAGATAGATGAAATATGACCCTAAGTACAGAACCCTAGCTCCACCCTAACCCTACCCCATAACACCCACCCCGTATGAAACCCTCCCCATCAATATCATGTACGTCTGGTTCATCCTTCTCATGGCGCAGCCCTCCGCCGTGCCCTACTCAGTGCCCCCGGGTTTTATACGTCCACGCATGTCCGCAGATCCCGCAATCCATGAGTCAGCCCGTGCTTATGCTCCCACAAACCTTGGATCCCCCAATCCGTGAGTTGGCCCATGCTTATGCCCTTGCAAACCTCCGCTGTGGTAGACCAAACCTGTCCTATAGCCATCAGAGTCACTTTTCTAGTGTAACAACAGCTCCAACCCTCAAAGTAGCCTCAGAAATAGATTCTACATCAAAAATAACCTATAGTCACTCAGCCAAAGTACCCCTCTATCTCCGATGGATTAGAAGATACAGCCCAAGAACCCTTCAACTATGGCAAACTCATACCCAACCAGGTGTCACAGCTCTGTGGAAGGCATAAAGACATACCTTTCAAACCCTCAAGTAAATACCAGTAACAGTTTACCCTCAACACCAGAACCATACACCAACCCTGTCACCTCACTCAGAATACAGCATACAGACACAGGAGGTAGTGCAGCATGCCAGATCCAGTCACCTCATCCAGAATACAGTATACAGATCCAGGAGGCAGTGCAACAAGTCCAGATCCAGTCACCTCAGCCAGAATAAAGCAATACAGATACAGGAAGCAGTGCAGCATGTCAGATCTGGCCATCTGAACCAAACATGCAGCAAATACACATTCAAGAGGCTGTGCAGAAGTATACAGGAGCAATATATGTAGGAGGAAGTGGAACCAGCCTTAACCAGAACCAAACAAACCAACAGTATTCACAGCAATACATGTAGGTAGAATCAAGTAGCACTGAATAAACTACCAGTACAGCACAGCAAAATATATTATCTGAACTACACAGCAATCTATGCAAGGCTGTGCATGCATGAAACCCCTGTACAAGCTTTTCCCAACCAGCAGAAATGCCTCATGTAACTGTAAAAGATTTTTCCAACCAGCAGAAATGCCTCATGTAACTGTATCTCACTGTTCCTTACCAGAACAGCGAGAACCCTCAGGGGCAGCCTTGAGCACCCCTGGGGGCAGGATTTGTCTATTTAAGGAGGGCCTCTCTGCCCTATCCAAGTGGTATCACTCATCCCATCTCATGCCATCTGGCCTAGTTATCACCCATCTCTACTCACTCCATCAACCCATCTATCTGTGGTACCAACCCAGATAAAATATTAGTAGTGAATCAGTTATAAAAGGAAAACAAGAAATCAGAAACCAAATTATTACCCATCTTTAACAAATTAAACCACCCACCAGGTGCTTGAATAAGGGTTCCTTCTGTGACCTAAATATTCAGCACCATATTAAAGAAACCCCACCCATTATTTAATAAATAACCCTTACAAAGAAAGAGAGCAAAACAAAAAGAAACTACCAACCTTCCCTCTGCCCAGCCCCCTGTGGGTAAACCCATCCTTGGGTCCTCTCCTGAACCAGCCCTTTGATAAACCCTTGAACCCTTTAATATTGGGGTATTGGTTAAGATCAGACATATCTGATCAATAAATTAACCAATAGTCCAATACATCTGGTCTATTCTTCAACAAATCCTACCAATATCACAGTTAATAATTAATCTAGGTCTGATCTGAGACCTATATTAAGTCTCAAAGAAACCAGCCATTAATTTAAATAAATTATTGTGCAGACTTACTATAGTACTAGAAGGGCAGGCAATTCAAAACCACTCTTAGTATATACTAATACTCCAAAGGAGTAGAAGTAATACTAAATTCCCCTTCAAGGACTGCCAGCAAGCTATTTGCTACTTTTATTTATATAATCCCACAGGAGTCTCTACACCGCAGTGCGTATAACCCCTGACTGCCCCGCCCTTGCCTTCCAGACTAGCCACCCACAAGCTTGGTCAGGCCGGCTCCATCACTTGGTCCGCGTTCCCTGGGTGGGTTGCGGCCGGGCGCCCCCCAGAGTAGGCCCAACCCCCACCTGGTGCCAAGCCCCGCAATCCCTGCTGCTGAGCCCCGCAATCCCTGCTGCTGAGCCCTCATCCGCTGCTGCTGAGCCCGCAGCAGGCACTGCTGAGACCGCACGCACCCCAAATGCTGAGCCCAACCTACCCAACTGATGAGCGCGCAGCCCGCATTGCAGCTCCCAATCCAAGGTGATAAATACGACACCACAGCAGCAGCTGCACTGCCCCCCTACAACGGCCCTGCGGGGGCCATTGGGCCCCTCAAATGGGCTTTAGGCAAAAAGAGAGGCCCCAAGCAGGCTGCAACACAGGCGGCAGCCCCAACCGGGCTGCAACACGGGAGGCGGCCCCAAGCCCAAAAACTAAGTAAAAAATACTTTGGCGGGCCAGCCTGTCTGCCCAAGTATGTCCAAAATAAACCTTGGGCCCAATTATGCCCATACAAGCTCATCTGGCTGTATTTGCCCATATACCTTACCGGGCCCATTAGGGCCCGTGTACCAATGACCCTGTTTCACACGTTTTGAGGCCAGATTCACCAAATCAGTGACATCCACACAGGCCCGTATGGTCTGTGTGAGTGTCCAATGGGTGGGAGAGGTCCATATGAGCATCCCATTTGGATTACACTTATACGTAGCACACGCATAAGTGCATACGTATTTTAACACACCCCATTAATCCAAAAGGGGTGACATCTGCATGTTAGTCACAAAGCCTTGATGCTTGCTCCTATCTAAAGCCTTAGTCAAGATATTTGCAATAATTGCTCCAGTGGGCATGTAACTCAACACAATATCCTTACAGTTAACTGCATCATGAATATAGTTATGGTGAACATTGATAGGTTTTGTTCTTGAATGGAACACTTGGTTTTGCGCCAATGCAATGGCACTCTGATTATCAGAATATAACAACGCAAACCCTTGTGGCTTATGTGTATCCTCTAAGACTTTTCACAACCATTTTGCTTCCTGTGAAGCTTCTAAGTAATCTCTATACTCAGCCTCTGTTGATGAAAGACTTATTGTCAATACCTTCTTGGACATCCATGACACCAGATTCTTACCTAAGAAGAATAAAAAACCACTTGTTGATTCCCTAGTGTTAACATCTGCCCAACTTGCATTGGAATAACCAACCAAATCAAAGTTTGCTGACTTTGTAAACAACAGTCCCAGACTGTGCATTCCTTTAAGATACCTCAAAACTCTCTTAAACGCTGACCAATGCCTCATGCTTGGCTTCTCTAAGTGTTGTGACAAGACACCAATTGCAAAAGCAATATGGGGCCTTGTACACTGCCCCAAATAATCAAGCAATCCAATAACTGACCTGTAGTTGTTCCCAGATTGAAAAAACTCCAGATACTCCTCATCTGTAGACTTCTCTAAACAAATGTTTGACTGAATGGGAGTACCAAACTCCTTTGCATGCTCTAAGCCATATTGCTTAAGAAGAGCTGCCACGTAATGACTCTGGTCTAACTTAATACCATTCTTACTCTTACTGACTTTCATTCCTAGCACCTGTTGCTCCAGACCAAGATCTTTTATCTTGAATTCCTTTTTTGAGTGTCTCCATGAATCTCTCTTTACCATTTCCAATAATGATAATGTCATCAACCCATACAAACAAAATTGCATCCTTGCTTACAAAAAGACAAGGGTTGGCCTCAGAAGTCTTGAAACCAATCTGTATCAGTTTCTCACTCATGGTATTATACCACAATCTAGCTGCTTGCTTCAATGCATAAAGGGATCTACAAAGCTTGAGGACATATTCCCCTTTATCTGCTGAAAGAAAACTTCTAATACAGATTTTCTTCATGGTTTCTGGTTTAGTCTCTACTAAAAATTGACAAAAACCATCAGGGATTGGCATATAAGCAGTCTCCTCCTCTCCAAGTTTTGCATTCAAGTATGCTGTTACAAAATCAGCTTGTCTGATTTCTTCTCCCAACTCCACTTCCAGAGCAATGATGTACCTGAAGGTGGACAGCCTTCCAGTTGGTGAGAAAGTTTTTTGGTAATTGATACCCTCTCTCTGCTTGAAGCCCTGTGCAACGCTTCTTGTTTAACACCAATCTAGACCCCACAATGGTCTTTCCTTTTGGAAAAGAATCCCGCTTAACAACTTCAAAGAAACCATTATTTTCTAGAGAATCAAATTCCTCAAAAATAGCACTCTTCCAGTTGGCTCTCTCATCAGAATTCATAGCTTGGCCAAAGATATTTGGGTTAACCCTGTTACCCATTTCTGAACTCAACTCCAGGACTTCATTGAGCATACACTGTTCCTGAAATGTATCTTCCTCATATCCTGCAGCAGCATAATGGGACTTCCATTGCCTGTACCTATCAAATGGTACTCTAACCCTACCACTCCTTCTAACTGGAGGTGGAGGCTCATCAGGTTCCAAATTAACGGACTCCCCTGAAGCGGGCACTGAAACCTCTGGTAGGATGTCTGCCATCTCTTCATCTTCTGGAACCACATGTTCCTCAGTTTTTGCTGGTGAAATAGGTGCTAATTCTATTTCTTGCTGTGACTTATTAACAACAAAATCTTCACTACTTTTGAGTGGAAAGGTACTTTCCTCAAATTTTACATCCCTACTATGGATAACCTTTCTCTTCCCTGGACAATAGATCCTATACAATTTAAGTATTAAATCATAGCCTACAATTGCCCCTGTTCTGGCTCTAGGGTCTAATTTTTGGACCATCTCATTATGGTGGACACTATAATACACCAAGCAACCAATTGTTCTTAGGTGTGATGTTTTGGGGTACAACTTCCAAAACTGATAATGAGGACTCTTCCCATTAGCACTTAAAATGTTGGCAACAGACAGACTCTACACATCAACTCAGCCCATAAGAACTTTGGTAGACCAGATTGAGACATAATAGTTCTGACCTTGTCCAGTAAATTCCTATTCATTCTCCCAACTATTCCATTATTTTGTGGAGTACTTGCAGTAGTGACTATATGAATGATACCATAATCTTTCAATAACCTCTCAAACTCTTTACTCAAAAATTTGCCACCTCCATTGGTGATAACCCTCTTGATCTCCTTCATTAGAACATTCTGTTTCCAGACTTTGAAGATTACAGAAACCTCCTCTGTGGTCTGATCCTTAGATCAAATTGGTTCAACCCAAACATAATTAGTTGCAGTATCAACTAAATTGATGAAGTATCTTTCCCCACCAAGGGACTCTGGTGTGAATGGCCCTGCCAAATCAATGGAAAATTCCTCTCTAGGAACATCAGTGCAATCTCTACTCTTTGAGAAAACATTTCTAGTCTTATCCGCTAAGGTACAACTCTCACAGTTGCTGTCCTTTACCTTATGGCCACTTCTATTGTGAGCAAAAGTTCTCAAAGCTGAGATTTTGAACAAGCTTGCACACAAAAGCTTGTTAAGAACCTGTCCACTAAGAAAAGTTCTCCGATTCATCTTCATATCAAACTTATCTTCTTTAAGATAACAAATCTGGAAAACTTTTTTCCACAACACTCCAAGGGACACAAGTTTATAAGGCAACTCTGGTGCATAGAACACTTTCTCAAAAGAAATTTTGAAACCCAAGTGATTTGCAAGAATAACTTTTCCAATTCCTTTAATCTGAATTTTTCTGCCTTTCTGACCAATATTTACAACTCCATCATAATCACTAAGATTTGAAAATAAATTTGGTTCAAAGAACATGTGATCTGTACAGCCAGAATCAATCAAAACAAGAACATCCTCCTTCAATCCTCCTAATAGGAAAGAAGCTTTATCAGTCACTGATAAGTTCTCATCTTTGAGGTTTAGATTAATCACTTCATAATCAATCAAGTCCATTTATTGATCCTCCTCAATTTTGGCCTTCTTGTTGGGACCTTCTTCCCCAACAACCATTTCCATTGGACCATCAAACGCCACCATTGAAACGTTTTCAGTAGTGAGACTGACCTCCTTGTCATTCTCTTTGGACTTCTTCCCCTTCTTGGCCTCCTTGCAATCCTTAGTATAATGCCCCTTATTCTGAAAATTATAGCAGAAAAACTTGGAAAAATCCTTTTTTGCCTTCCTGCAAGATTTCCAGTCTTTCCAACAAGGGCTGTTACAGAACCCCCCTTCATCTTGAACTGAAGATCATCCTTTTCAATCCTTTTCAGCACATCCTCCTCCCCAGGAAGAGGATCCAATTGAGAAATAATTATGACTAAAGAATCAAACTCCTTTGGTAGCTTCTGAAGGATTAAGAGTGACAAACACTCAGGATCCATGTTAAGTCCTGATGACTTAAACTTGGCTATGCTAGCCCTAGCCTCTGCAACAAACTGTTTAAAATTTGAATATTGTAACTTGAACAGTTTATTGAAAGCTATACCCTTCTTGTGAACAGAATCACCAGCATACTTGGAATTAAGCAACTTCCAAAGGATTCTGCCCCTCCTTCTCTCATCTTCCCTGAGAGTATCAGCAATTCATGTCACATGATTCTCATCAAGATGCCTAAGGATGAGATGATAAGAATTTTTCTCCACTTCTGAACTGATCAAAGTGTCATCTTCATCCATTATCTCCCCACAACAGATGTTTTCCATCTCACTATCCATAAGGACAGCCCAAGTATTATAATTCTGACTGTTCAGAACTATATTGGTGGAGCTAAAATCAGGGATATAGGACATCTTCTTGGAAAACTTGAGGTCTTTGAGGTTCTCCAGAGTAAGGTTTAAGGGTCTAGATGGCCTATAATTAATGATGGTGTTGGTACTGATAATGTGTTATAATTATGGCCAGCAATCAGCTTAGGCAAATGAGCAGTATTTAAAGCAAAATAAATGCTGGAGACCTTGTTTCAATAATTGGTTGATGGGCTCTCACAATGGGGCAATATGTTGGATGATATTGTTGATGAATTTGATTGGATGATGAATGGATGATGGAAAACAGCAGGGAGAAGAGCTCCTTAAGTAAAAAAGATTGGCCTCTTTTGAGCCCATGATAAAACAAGCCAAAAGGCAAATTTTCCGCCCCAAAAGAGCTCTACAGGCTCTACAGGCCTTGTTCCTTGGTTTTTACTACATCAGCCCACATGGCATCAGTCCCTGTACCCTTACAACCAGCCTATTCAGGTTATTTCCGGTGTTTCCACCTCAATGGGGCTGAACCAGCCCCTTAACTGTTCAAAAATCTGGCAGGTGGTCTATTACAACCAGCCTGTTACCTCACATGCTGGCTGGTTGCCTCATGCAACCAGCCCCTGGCCATGCACATGGCCAGGAGGGACCCAGGACACACCTGGGTCCGGTCTCAGACACTCTTGGGGGGGGGGTGTGTGTGTGACCAGTGGACATGCTGTCCCCCCCCTCTTTCTCACAGGTCCCTGGAGAGGGCAGTCACATCCCCCTACCAGGGGCCCTGGGGGTTGATACCCCCAGGGCATTGCTACGGTAAGTGGGCTTGGGGGTGTTCAGGTCCCCTCCAGCCCGTTGCTCCTCCCCCTTGGTAAAGGGGGGGGAGAGTACCCCTTTGTTGGTGGGGGGGTGGTCGATTCCCCCCACTGCCGGTTGCATAAATGCAACCGGCCTAGCCCCTACCTTTGGTGGGGGGGTGATAAAGTCTTCCCCACCATGACTGGTTGCTCCTTGCAACCGGTTGCTGGCTGGTTCAACCTAGCCAGCCTTCCACCTCCCCCTTGCAATGGGGAGCAAGGGGAGGGGGAGGAGCTGGGGCCGTTGGCCCCAGCCCCGCGGCTCCAAAAACTGGCCGCCACCCCACGTGGCAACTGTGCTGCCCCCCTACGACACCCTGCGTGGGCTGTTGGGCCCGGAAAATGGGCCGTAGGCAAAAACAGCAGCCCCAAGCAGGTTGCAACACGGGTGGCAGCCTCAACCAGGCTGCAACACGGGAGGCGGCCCCAATGGGCAGCCCAAAGCCCAAAAACTAAGTAAAACATACTTTGGTGTACAAGCCCGTTGTGGTAGTCCAAACCTGTCCTATAGCCATCAGACTCACTTTTCTAGTGTAACAACAGCTCAAACCCTCAAATTAACCTCAGAAATGGATTCTACATTGAAAATAACCCATAGTCACTCAGCCAACATACCCCTCTATCTCTCATGGATTGGAAGATACAGCCCAAGAAACCTTCAACTGTGGCAAACTCATACCCACCCAGGTGTCAAATCTCTGTGGAAGACATAAGGCATACCTAGTAAACCCTCAAGTACATACCAGTGGCAGCTTATCCTCAAGACCAGGACCACACAACAACCAGTCCATCCAGAATACAGCATACAGATACAGGAGGCAGTGCAGCATGCCAGATCCAGTCACCTCATCCAGAATACAGCATACAGATACAGGAGGCAGTGCAGCATGCCAGATCCAGTCACCTCATCCAGAATACAGCATACAGATACAGGAGGCAGTGCAGCATGCCAGATCCAGTCACCTCATCCAGAATACAGCATACAGATACAGGAGGCAGTGCAGCATGCCAGATCCAGTCACCTCATCCAGCATACAGTATACAGATCCAGGAGGCAGTGCAACCAGTCCAGATCCAGTCACCACAGCCAGAATACAGCAATACAGATACAGGAGGCAGTGCAGCATGTCAGATCTGGTCACCTGAACCCAACAAACATGCAGCAAATACACATACAAGAGGCTGTGCAGAAGTATACAGGAGCAATATATGCAGGAGAAAGTGGAACCAGCCTTAACCAGAACCAAACAAACCAACAGTATTGCACAGCAATACATGTAGGTAGAAGCAAGAATCACTGAATAAACTACCAGTACAGCACAGCAATATACCTTATCTGAACTACACAGCAATCTATGCAAGGCTGTGCATGCATGAAACCCCTGTACAAGCTTTTCCAAACCAGCAGAAATGCCTCATGTAACTGTACAAACTTTTCCCAACAAGCAGAAATGCCTCATGTAAATGTATCTCACTGTCCTCAGCAGAACAGGGAGAACCCTCAGGGGCAGCCTTGAGCACCCCTGGGGGCAGGATTTGTCTATTTAAGGAGGGCCTCTCTGCCCTATCCAAGTTGTATACCTACTCACCAAAAATCATTACCACCCATCTCATCATCTATCCATCCACCCCATCAACCCATCCATCTGTGGTACCTACCCAGATACATATTAGTAGTGAACCAATTATAAAGAAACAGGAAATCAGAAACCAATTTATTAACCATATTTAACCAGTTAAACCACCCAACAGGTGCTTGAATAAGGGTTCTTCTGTGACCTAAATATTCAGCACCAGATTAAAGAAAACCCACCCATTAATTAATAAATAACCCTTACAAAGAAAGAGAGCACAACAAAAAGAAACTACCAACCTTTCCTCTACCCAGCCCCCTGTGGGTAAACCCATCCTTGGGTCCTCTCATGAACCATCCCTTTGATAAAACCCTTGAACCCCTTTGATATTGGGATACTGGTTAAGATCACATATATCTGATCAATAATTAACCAATAATCCAATACATCTGGTCTATTCTTCAACAAACCCTACCAATAACAATTAATAACTAACCTAGGTCTGATCTGAGACCTATTTTAAGTCTCAAAGAAACCAGCCATTAATTTAAATAAATTATTGTGCAGACTTACTATAGTACTAGAAGGGCAGGCAATTCAAAACCACTCTTAGTATATACTATTACTCCAAAGGAGTAGAAGCAATACTAAATTCCCCTTCAAGGACTGCCAGCAAGCTATTTGCTACTTTATTTATATAATCCCACAGGAGTCTCTACAATTGGTGTCCCAACAGTGGCTTGAACACTGGACCTTCAGATTTGATTAGTTATTAAAAACCATGAAAAATATTGGTGGATTATTAGCCTCAAGAATTAACTCAACATTCAGCAGGCAGAAAGAAACCCATACCAGATAATTGGAGACCTCAAGGACCAACTCAGAGGGATTGAAGATAATAACCAAGAAGTACTATCTTCAATAATCAGGATGGAGAAAGAACTGCAAGAAAAAACCAAAATACCCAGTGGATCCCAAGAAAAGCCAGAGGAAGACCAGGAAAGAAGTCAGAATCAGCCAGGACCTGCAGAAGAAGCAATGGGGAAACTTGCCAACATTACCAAAGTCATAAACCAAATACTTGAAGAAAGAACACCACATGGAATTCCAGATACCCCATAAACCCAACCAAGAACCAGATTTCAGACCCCAACCCCAAGATCAGCATATGGAAGAATCCCAGCAGAAACCATGGAAGAATCAACAAACCCCTCCATAAGCCCAGGAATAAATATATATCCCCAAGCTAGAGAAGAAGGAAGAAGAGCTCATAGGAGCCAATATACTGAAGGAACCCCAGCCAGAAGACCAGTCCAGGATAACCCAATAATCAATAATAATGAACAAAATGGAGTGTTATTAGATGGAAAGAAAGTGAACCTTGAATTTGATGGAACAGAGGTGGAACAGTTTATTAAAAGAGTGGAGAAACTGGCCAGGATTCAGAAGGCAGGGGGAATAGATATAGCCCTACAATTACCTTTTCTAGTACAAGACAAGAAGATCAGGGAGTCTATTGAAGATATGGAGGGACATGAATATGCAGACTGGGACCTTTTGAAGAAGGAACTAAAAAGGAAATGGGGCACAGCTACCCCCCTTAGAAGGTTCAATGAGGAGTCCATACCAAGGCTTCTCAGACATACTCAAGAACAGGGAGGCATCAAGACCAAGCATGACTTTAAGAAGTTCATTGGGAGTTATGAAGAGATGGTTCTTTACTTCATCAGAATGGGTTATGACAACACCAACTGGGAGAGTGGAGAGAACCTCTGGAAAGCTTTGTCCACTGATCTCAGGAGGGAGGTGAACAGAGAATTGGCTCATGCAGGGAGGATCAAGGTTGCAAGAGATGGAAGGTACCTTCCCCCAGACCTGGAAACCTTGAAGGAATTTGTGGAAATGACCTTGGCCTTGTGGGATGTGGATGAAGAAGAAGCCCCTAAACCTATCATCAAAAACTTAGTGGAAACCAAGAAGGAAGTGAATCTTCAGCAACTAGGAGTAGATGAGCTCTTGAAAATGAAGGAAGATGTTGCAAAACTCACTTTGGCTTTAAATCAGAAGCAGGCACCTCCCCACTTTGATAGGATCAACCAAGGAATGAAACAAAACTTCAGACCCTCATCTCCCAGTGCAGGACCCAGATGGCCAATCAGATGCTACTATTGCAAGGATGAACTCCATACCCAAGTCAACTGTCCAGACTTGGCAGAAGATATAAAGGCCAAAAGGGTGTTTAAACAAGGACCCAACTATTACTTCCCAAACAGAGAACCCATACCTTTTAGCCAGCAGGGAAGCTTCAGAGATCAGGTCAAGAAATTCTCAGAGGCTCAACAAGTCCCAAAATTGGAGGAACCCAAGAAGCAGGAAGAACCAACTAATGTTGCAGCATTCTTGAAGACTGGAGATTGGGAAGCTTGGACACCACCAGAGGTAAACATGAAGGAATCTCAAGTTCAATGGGGAATGAGAAGATCACAAAGGTTGGCTGGAAATCCACCAGAAAAGGATAACACCCAGGAGACACCAGTAACAGACCAAGGAACCTCAGCACCAACTAAAGAATCAGCCCCAGGACCAAGGAAGAGGAAAGCAAGTTACCCAGGAGCATGGGTGGAAGTGGATCAAGAGTCTGAGGATGAAGAAGAGCCCCCCAAAGAATCTTTCAAGGAACCTGTGACTGAACCTGTGAAGAAGAACCAAGGAAAGTCAGAATCATTGGACACTCAGGAAGGAACCAAGATGGAAGAAAGTTTGAAGAAGAAAATATTAAAACAAAACTTCAACCTTACCTTGGAGGAGCTCCTTTCAGTTGCACAAAATCTTTTCCAGAAGTTAAAAGATATGACCCCTGAAGGAACCTTTGACTTGAATAAAGCCTCTAAATCACCAGCCAGCAAAAACAATAGAAGGATCAATGGATGTCAACACCACCTTGAAGACTATTCTGATGATGAATACCCATGCTTAATAGGCAACAACCTCACCTATGCCTGTCCATTGGGGTTCATTGATATTTGGATCAAAGGAAAGAAGATCAAGGCTCTTGTGGATACTGGTGCTGAGTTAAATGTCATACCAGAACATTTGGCCATTCAGACAGGCTTGGTGTCCAGAGAACTATTCATGAAGGTTACAGGAATTGGAGGCCACTCTACCCCACTAATTGGATTGGCTGAAAGAACAGTATTTGAAATAACACCTGGGGAACCAAAGTCTGCCCACTTCTTCATAGCCAAAGGATCAATGCATACAGTACTTGGAAGACCTTTATTAGTGGATCATAAAGTCAGGCTAGAATTATCAAAGCATAAAGGGGAAGTCTTAAGCTATGAGATAGCAGGAGGGGAAAGGTTATGCATCCTAATTTGTTCACCAGATCAAGCAGGATGGCAGGTCACACCACCTAGAAGACCCATGGGTATGAACAGTATTACAGCAAACTTAGAGGAAGAAGAAGCCTGGCACAGTGGACAGAACATACCAGAAATACACCTTGAAGACTTTCCAGACCCCTGGGAAAATAACATCATCACCCCTGAAGCACCAGCAGAAAGAGGATGGGAGGAAATACTGAAGAGACAAGAAGCTGAAGAGACCTTGGAGGTATTCCAACAAGTATTTGGGGGATTCTGGACCAACCTTGAAGACATGGAAGGGACCAATTGGGAAGAATTACCTGGAGCAGGATTGGACAACTCAGAGTTTATGGACTTACTCAACACTTACACTGGAAATACTCTTTTAATTCATGGACAATGGCCATCTCATCATGGGAGAGTCCCATGGATTGTAAGGTATTGCTTATATTATGGGGAAGAATGGGCTAAATCTTGGATTAGCCATATGATAATGATGGACCAAGTGATACCAGACCATGTTAGGTGGTCAGGATACTTGGAAGAATAATATCTCATTTTACCTTACTGATGCAGTAGTAGGCCTTCAGTTTTCTTTGAGGAGCTGAGGGAACGGGTGGGCATTTCTCTTTTTTAAAGGAAGTCTCCAATTCTGGCTATAAAATAAAATAATAAAAAAATTTGTAATAATACATGATTAAAAAAAAAAAAAAAAAAAAAAAAAAAAAAAAAAAAAATTGTTATAACACCAAAAAAGAAAAGCGGATTCTCGGCAAGATACAAGTTTTTTTGGTGTATGATTTTTTTATTGATGTAGCAGTAGGCCTTCAGTCTTCCTTTGAAGAGCCGAGGGTATGGGCGGGCATAGTTCTGTTTATTTTTATTTTTTATCTTTAGTTTTACTTGGTATTGCTTCACCTTTTTTGCGTTCTTGCCTTTTTTTCTCTCTGTCACTGTAAAAAAAAAAAAAAAAAAAAAAAAAAAAAAAAAAGGAAGGAAAAGGGGGGGGAGTTAGTATACACGAACCAAAAAAAAAAAAAAAAAAAAAAAAAAGAAAAAAAAAAAAAAAAAAAAAAAAGAAACTCACTGACAACGCATCAAATAGCCAACTTCCCATTAACGAAACAAAAAAAAAAAAAACAAACGACGAGAAGCCCCAGCGACTATCATATCCAGGCAGTAGGGGGGTAGGACGGAACCGGAACGGCCCAGGTGGCCCTACGGGAAGAATGGGGAGGGAGATCCGGTTTGAACGGGAAGGAGCGTCAGTTAGATATGTATTAAAAGAAGAAGGAAGGAGAAGGAAGGGGGAAATGGAGAGGAAGGGACTTGCTAGTAGTAGCGAAGGGTGTTAAGCCACACTCGGATCTGATCCAACCGGGCCTTAATCCCTTCAACGGTCCTACGCAGGTGGGTTCCTTGGGGGAGGCTGATCATCAGACACCACACAGCGAAATGGACCGAATCGAAGTTTTCGGCAACCGCGTTAGGGAGCCAAGGAGGGGACGAAGGTGACGAAAAACCGGAGGAAGAGTCGTTGGAGGACCCAGAGCTGAAGCCGTGACCGGAGAGTGAGTCGGAAAGGGAGCGAGCGGTGGCGCACGCGTTGGCAGAAGAGGTGGTCGGGACGGGGATATCGACCAAGGCGAGGGACGGGGCGGCATCGAGATCAGTAGTGGGTAGCGACTCGGCTGCATCGCGAACGCCCGAAACGTCCAAGGAAGCCAGGCGCGGATCGATGGCGGGGAGGTTGCCTGGGGGATTACTGGTCGCAGGAGTATCAAGGCCCGCACCAACGGGGTCCTCCATCAAAGACAAAGGGGCGCCCCTCGGCCTAGCTCGAAGGGGACTCTTGGCTTTGCGCTTAGCTTGACGACCGGGACGGACGACGACGACCAAGACCTCGGAGCTGGCATCATCAAAATCGGCGGATTCCTGAGGCATCTAAAAGGGCGAAACGCGTGAAAGACCCAATTAGCCACCTGGGGTAAAACGGAAAATGAAACAACGACGAACCTTGGAACAAGTAAGGGGAGGACCAGCGGATGAGGAAACATGAGAGACTCGTCAGGACGGGCCTCCTTAAATAGCCAAGGAGCCCACCCATAACGAATGAGAGAGGGAGGGCAAGTGGAGTTCAAAAAGGGGGGAGACCTACGTGGTCCCCAGTATACCCTGACCCAAGCCCATGAACGATCAATCGGAAGGGGCCGACCGGAGAACACAAAGAGGGCATCGCCACCAGGATCGCCGGGACCCTAAAAAAAAAAAAAAAAAAGGGGGGACGGGACCCCAGAGATAAGAGAAACCTTAAGTAAGATAGATTAAAAAATAAGAATAAGAAAAAATAAAAAAGAAGAGGAAAAGAGAAGGAGGAATGAATGGATCTGATGCAAGCGATCGACCCAATACGGGAAGGGGACGTAAAACTTACATCGAGCGGCTGGAACTACGCATCGGTACCTCGATTTCCACCTAAGAAGGGACCTAGCCGAGTAAAAGATTGGCCAACAGTACGAGAGAAGAGCGATAAGGAAGCGGACAGGGGGAGGCGTCAGCAATCTAGATAAATTAAATCTAACGTGACAGGTGGACTCACGTACCCGTGTACAGAAAGGATCGGCGGACGTACCGGATTTTCTTGATGCAATAAGGGAAAGGACCGATTGAGATAGATGAGGGGGGGGGTCCACCCTACGGTATACCTGGAAGACCCAGGAGTAAAAAAAAGTGGGGTGTGAGCGCGACGAGACATATGGAAGGAGATCCAGAGATCGGGTGTACAATAGAAGATAGAGAAGAAAGAAGAAGGCTTACCTTTACGCCTAATAACGTTGATCCCTCGAGCTGTATGCGTGTATGCCTGTACGACGAAGTGGCGAGGAGGAAATGAGATTGGGGGAGGACACCGGTCCAGCGCAACTACCTCGAGCCGGCCTTGCGGAGCGCCTTGGGGGTTGCTGCACGCACCGCCGCACTGGGGCAGCCTTGGCGCTCGGAGCGCGCAAAGCGAACCTAGGGCACCACCAGCACGAATCTCCGCGGGTCGACGAGCGCTACCTGCAAGCAAAGCAACGGGGGGAGGAACGGCGTGGTCACGGGTCCCCTGCAAAAAAAAAAAAAAAAAAAAAAAACCTGCAGACATCAAAACTGGGGTCCCCTGTAAGACCTAAAACTGCAGAAAGGTGGAGATTATCAGCTGAACCAAAAAAAAAAAAAATAAAAATAAAAATAAAAAAATAATAAAAATAAATAAATAAAAATAAAAAAATAAGAATAAATATAAATATAAAATAACAATAGATAAAAAAAAAAAAAAAAAAAAAAACATAAAATAATAAAAAAATAATAAAGGAAGGAGGATGGAGTGCCCAACAATCACAGCAGCCAAATACAAAACCGTGGATAAGAAGATAAAACCCATAAACCAGCCTATTCCCCAAGGCCTCAATCCACCCCTCCAAAGGCCACCCCTCTCTAGAGACCCTTACGTCACACCCTTAACACCTCATCCACCCCAGTTCTCACCAACCTCCAGGATCACACCAGAAAGATTGAAGCTGGTTAACTTTGGGCCTGACAACTGGCTTGGAACTGAAGAAATAAATCTACTCCAGCATGTGATGGTCCTCAGAGAAAAGGCAATTGCTTTCACAGAAGAAGAAAGAGGACTCCTCAAGCACTCCTATGGGCTCCCTTACAAAATACCCACAGTACCCCATGAACCATGGCAGAAGAAACCTATACCCATTCCCCAAGCTATAAGGCCAGAGTTTACAGAACTAATAAGGAAGAGGATCAGAACAGGTCTTTATGAACAATAAACCTCCAGCTATTCCAGCCCTGTATTCCCTGTGGCTAAGGCCAATGGGAAGCTCAGAATAGTCCATGACCTCCAACCCCTCAACAAAGTCACTATCAAGGATGCAGGACTACCCCCAAAAATTGAAGAATTTGTAGAGTCCTTTGCTGGGAGGGCCTGCTATGGACTAGGATACATCATGGGAGGATATGATGAGAGAGAAGTGGATAGGACCTCAAGACCACTGACCACCTTTGAAACTACCCTGGGGAGGCTCCAGCTTACAAGGTTACCCCAGGGTGGCACCAACTCAGTAGCAGTCTACCAAGCCCAAATGACCTGGATACTTCAGGAGGAAATACCGGAACATGTGGGAATATTTATTGATGATGGAGGTATTAAAGGACCCAGAAGCAGGTACAATGAAGAAACACTTGAAGATAACCCACAAATAAGAAGATTTGTCTGGGAGTATGCCATGACCTTAGAAAGGATTTTATTTAGGATAGAAGAAGCTGGTTTGACTATCTCAGGAGAAAAATTTGCTTGCTGTGTCCCTGCCCTTAACATAGTGGGGCATGTGGTATCTCAAGAGGGGAGGAAAGTAGCAGAACAGAAGCTGAATAAGGTTCAAAGCTGGCCCCAGCCAAGAAACAAAAAGGAAGCTAGAGGATTCTTGGGGCTTTGCTCCTATGTCAGGATGTTCATCAACAACTACTCAGCACTCTCAGCACCAATCAGAAGGCTTACTTGGAAAGATGTAGAGTTTAAGTGGGACAGTCAAAGTGAAGAAGCCTTTCTGTTACTCAAGAAGATAGTAGGAGAAGATATAACCCTCAAAAGCATAGAATATGACAAGGATGCAGGAAGGATCATTTTAGCTGTGGATTCAAGTTACCTAGCAGCTGGTGCTGTCCTGATGCAAGAAGACAAAGAAGGAAGACCAAGGCCAGTCTACTATGAGTCAGTGGGTTTTTCAAAAACAGAAAAGAAGTATTCCCAGTCAAAATTGGAACTCTGTGGAGTAGCCAAGATACTCAAGAAACTCCAGACAACCCTGTGGGGACAGCACTTTGAGTTACAAGTAGATGCAAAAGCCCTCATTGAAATGATCAACACCCCCAGCCTACCTAGTGCTCCTATGACTAGATGGGTGGCATTCATTCAACTATTTTCCTTTGACTTGGTCCATAAGCCAGGGAAGACATTCACAATGCCTGACAGCCTATCAAGAAGGCCAGAGGACCCAGAAGACCCAGAAGACACCAATCAGGATTTTGATGAAGAAGAAGAATGGATCAGTCCACACCCTGGCCTTGGATTAAAAATTAACTCTATTGAAGACCAACAACCATCCACACCTCCAGCTGGGTTCTGGGGGAGAATGAAGGAATATTTATTGACCATGAAGAAGCCCATAGGGTGCTCTGAGAAGGAACTCCAGAAGATCAAGAGGAGGTCACCTAACTTCTATGTGGAAGAAGGAAAACTAAAAAGGAGGGGAATATGGGGCCCTCAGCTGGTGCTGACATCTAAAGAAGATATGGAAAGGGTCATGAAGAGCCTGCATGAGGAATTGGGGCACAGAGGGAAAGGTGAGACATACAGAAGGATCAAGCTTAGGTTCTGGTGGGAAGGAATGAAGAAGATGACTAGGAAATGGGTCCAAACCTGTGAACCATGTCAGAAGAGAAGCAAGCTCCAGCAGAAAGAAGAAGGAAAGGCAACTATTACAAAGACCCTGTTTCAGAAGGTAGCAATGGATGCAGTACATGTCAAAGCAGGAAGATGGAAGCACCTAGTGGTAGCTAGGGATGACTTCTCAGGGTGGGCAGAGACAGTGGGCCTGACTAGTCTCACCTCAAGAAACATAGCCACTTGGTTCCTATCTGAATGGATCTATAGGTATGGGATCCCCAAGGAAGTAACAGTGGATGGAGGAGGGGAGTTTAAAAAGGAGCTCCAGGCAGCCATGAAGAAGGTTGGAACAAAACTCAGAATGGTCACCCCTTACTACCCAGAGGCTCAAGGAATGATTGAAAGGGGCCACAAGGAAATAAAAGATGCACTAATAAAGCTATGTGGGGAGAATGGCAGCAAATGGAAGGAATACCTCTCTCTAGTCACCTTTGCAGATAGGATCTCTACAAAAAGAACAACAGGATTCTCCCCATTTGAACTACAGTTTGGACAACCAGCAGTCCTACCAATTGACCTAGAAATGGAGACATACCTAGGAGTTGACTGGGAGCAGGTGACTACCACTTCAGACCTCCTGAAAGCAAGAGCAGCACAATTGGCTCAGAAGGAAGAACACATTCAGAAGGCAGCACAGAAAATGAAGGAAGCAAGAGAACTTTCAATCAAGTATTGGGACAGGAGATTGGCCCATAGGATAAGGAAACCACTCAAGAAGGGGGACCTGGTATTAGTCTACAATAGAACCCTGGAATCTCAATGGGGGCTACTCTTCAAGAATAGATGGAATGGACCTTATAAAGTGGTCAAACAACTAAACAAGGGGCCCTATGTCCTAGAAGAATTGGATGGAACAGTACTTAGCAGAAGATTCGCAGCAAGCCAGATCAAGAAGTTTTACAACAGAGGAGCCCCAATAGATGAAGAAGAGGAAGGACCAGAACAAGACAAAGGAGAGGAAGGATCAAAACAAGATGAAGAAGAAGAAGAGCCAGCAGAGGAAGGAGGAGAGGGAGAAGAACAAGGCTCCTAAGCAAGAGTTTAAACTGCTGAAGAAATTAAAAAAAATAAAAAAGAAATAAATAAAATAAGAAATAAGAAATAAATAAAAAATTAAAAATTAAAAAAATAAAAAAAAAAAATGAATGAAGGAATGAAAATAAAGGAATGAAATAGTGAAAACATACTTTTGTCAAGAAGATTATTAATGTAAAAAGGATTCAACCCAAAGAGAACATGGAATACTAGGAAGAAGGAAGGGCCTGGAGACATCAAGATCGGCTTTAACTCAAGATTGGATCCAACTAAGGACTTTAAGATGTGTCAAGGTATCAAGGAAAAAGGGATCAATTAATCTTTGGCTAGAACTGTCTGATTGAAGGAATTACAGCAGGTTTCAAAGGAAAAAGTTATCTATCAGGTTTGAATAGATGCAAACAGGGTGTCAAGGCCTGAAACTAGAGAAAAGATTCAGAAAGAAAGGAAAAAGGGGGAATAAAATGAGGAAAATCTGTCTTTGGCCATGAGGTACCATAGGATATGGAGAAGGGGAAAGAAGATTCAAAGTCAAATCATAGGAACAGAGGAAAATGCCAAAACCTGTCTTGATCCAGAAGAACCCTACTATAATTCAACAACCAAGAAGAATGGAAAGGATTTAATTATACCTTTACTTGCTACATGGATACAATCAAGAAATAATTAAGAGGAGAAGATTTAGAGATAAAACAATCAAGACTTCAACAGGACCAACTGGATCACTAGGATTCTCTGGACCTTTGTTTTATTCTATATGTGATTATTAGTTTTTTTATTTATGTCTCTCAAGATCAATACCAAGAAGAAGAAGAAAAAGAAGAAATAGAAGAAGAAAAAGAAAAAAAAGAAGAAGAAGAAGAAGAAGAAAGATAGGATGTGGAGTCTGATGTCTATGGACAGGAATGCTGTGGACAGCATTAAGTCTGGGGGGGATGTGGTAGTCCAAACCTGTCCTATAGCCATCAGACTCACTTTTCTAGTGTAACAACAGCTCAAACCCTCAAATTAACCTCAGAAATGGATTCTACATTGAAAATAACCCATAGTCACTCAGCCAACATACCCCTCTATCTCTCATGGATTGGAAGATACAGCCCAAGAAACCTTCAACTGTGGCAAACTCATACCCACCCAGGTGTCACATCTCTGTGGAAGACATAAGGCATACCTAGTAAACCCTCAAGTACATACCAGTGGCAGCTTATCCTCAAGACCAGGACCACACAACAACCAGTCCATCCAGAATACAGCATACAGATACAGGAGGCAGTGCAGCATGCCAGATCCAGTCACCTCATCCAGAATACAGCATACAGATACAGGAGGCAGTGCAGCATGCCAGATCCAGTCACCTCATCCAGAATACAGCATACAGATACAGGAGGCAGTGCAGCATGCCAGATCCAGTCACCTCATCCAGAATACAGCATACAGATACAGGAGGCAGTGCAGCATGCCAGATCCAGTCACCTCATCCAGCATACAGTATACAGATCCAGGAGGCAGTGCAACCAGTCCAGATCCAGTCACCACAGCCAGAATACAGCAATACAGATACAGGAGGCAGTGCAGCATGTCAGATCTGGTCACCTGAACCCAACAAACATGCAGCAAATACACATACAAGAGGCTGTGCAGAAGTATACAGGAGCAATATATGCAGGAGAAAGTGGAACCAGCCTTAACCAGAACCAAACAAACCAACAGTATTGCACAGCAATACATGTAGGTAGAAGCAAGAATCACTGAATAAACTACCAGTACAGCACAGAAATATACCTTATCTGAACTACACAGCAATCTATGCAAGGCTGTGCATGCATGAAACCCCTGTACAAGCTTTTCCAAACCAGCAGAAATGCCTCATGTAACTGTACAAACTTTTCCCAACCAGCAGAAATGCCTCATGTAAATGTATCTCACTGTCCTCACCAGAACAGGGAGAACCCTCAGGGGCAGCCTTGAGCACCCCTGGGGGCAGGATTTGTCTATTTAAGGAGGGCCTCTCTGCCCTATCCAAGTTGTATACCTACTCACCAAAAATCATTACCACCCATCTCATCATCTATCCATCCACCCCATCAACCCATCCATCTGTGGTACCTACCCAGATACATATTAGTAGTGAACCAATTATAAAGAAACAGGAAATCAGAAACCAATTTATTAACCATATTTAACCAGTTAAACCACCCAACAGGTGCTTGAATAAGGGTTCTTCTGTGACCTAAATATTCAGCACCAGATTAAAGAAAACCCACCCATTAATTAATAAATAACCCTTACAAAGAAAGAGAGCACAACAAAAAGAAACTACCAACCTTTCCTCTACCCAGCCCCCTGTGGGTAAACCCATCCTTGGGTCCTCTCATGAACCATCCCTTTGATAAAACCCTTGAACCCCTTTGATATTGGGATACTGGTTAAGATCACATATATCTGATCAATAATTAACCAATAATCCAATACATCTGGTCTATTCTTCAACAAACCCTACCAATAACAATTAATAACTAACCTAGGTCTGATCTGAGACCTATTTTAAGTCTCAAAGAAACCAGCCATTAATTTAAATAAATTATTGTGCAGACTTACTATAGTACTAGAAGGGCAGGCAATTCAAAACCACTCTTAGTATATACTATTACTCCAAAGGAGTAGAAGCAATACTAAATTCCCCTTCAAGGACTGCCAGCAAGCTATTTGCTACTTTATTTATATAATCCCACAGGAGTCTCTACACCGTCTGGCCAAGTGTGTCCAGAATAAACCTTGGGCCCAATTATGCCCATACAAGCCCATCTGTCTGTATTTGCCCCTATACCTCACTGGCCCGTTAGGGCCTGTGTACCAATGAGCCTGTTCCACGCGTTTTGAGGCCAGATTCACCAAATCCTTGACATCCACACAGGCACGTATGATCCGTGTGAGTGTCCAATGGGCCAGAGAGGTCCATATGTGCATCCCATTTGGATTAAATTTATACGTAGCACAAGCGTAAGTTCATACGTTTTTTAACAAAAATGAACCAACCGCAAGCCACATCTACATTCAAAGTCTCATCATAAAAATTCAAAAAACTCAAGAAATAGGAAAGAGACACAGAGAAATATTCAGGTAGAAAATCAACAACCCTCAGCAAAATGAAAATTGACAATTCACAGGCAAGTTGAGCTCACAATCCTTCAGGTGGAACCTGGACCATCCTTGGAGAAGATTGTATAATCCATCAAAGAATTAAACAAATTTTCAAATTCAATCCCTGCAGTTGATTGAGCATAAAAAAAATTTAAATCAACTGGAAAAATGCAGCAAATATCACAATAAGATGGAATGATTCATTAGGTTGTGCTTTGATATGTGGTGTATTTGTAACTGTCACTCCCCCCACCATTCCAAATGGAAGTTATAGGGATTGAAAGGTGTTTACAGTTACAGTTTCATATTTTTAGTGTTTAGAAATCACTGCAACCCTTCCATTTTAACTTGGACAATGTTGTATTCATGAACTTAGGGTTGCAAAGGGGCCTGAATGGCCCTTCACAACCCATACAGGTTGCAAACGGCCAATCACGGCCCAAAAAGTAGCAAGCCAGGTTGCTAGCAACTTGCACTTTCCCTGGGGGGTTTCAAACCCCCTTTTGCAACCCATTTTGTGCTGAAATCAAGGATTTGAGACCCTTCCTGGGAATGCGCAAGTTGCAAGCAGGGGTCAAGCATGTTTTCCTGGCCCTTTTGGGCCACTCCCCCCCAATGGGCTATTTGAGGGGGGATTTGGGGTACCTAGGCACCTCTGGACCATATGTGAGTGCTGTCAACCTAAATTTGGTGATCTGGCATACTATGTGGGAATATTGGACCATAAAGAAACTTGGAAATCAAAAATTCTGCCTATTGGCAAAAACTCTTGACACACCACATACACACACACCACATGCCCATTTCATAAATTAATCTTTCTAATCCCAAAAGTGAGCAAACTTTTGGAGTTATTGAATTGAAAATTGAATTTAATACTAAACTGCCATTGGATTTTTTTGGTTTATGGGAACAGTGGAAAGCCCATGCCCTCCCAGATTAAACAAGGCTACTTTAAGGGACTTAATTAAAAGTGTGCTTGACAAAATTTTGGTGGAATCTAGGAATTTGGGTAGGGAGTTGGAAAAGAAAAAATTGGAAGCCCCAATTGCATCCTCATCTAGAGTTAGAATTGGGGAAAAAGATGTTTCTTCAAAACTGGAACAAGATGTTCCTTCACAAGTTGAATTGACTAAAGGTGATGGGTTCACATTTCATATGTCATTTGACTGAGAAGGATTTGGCTTCACAAATAATAATGTAAATAAGGGGTTTCAGAATCACTTGAAATTCCTGCTGTGAGAGGCTTTGATACTAGGAAAGAAGCCAAGATTTATTTTCAGAAATGGGCAGCCATGCATGGCTATGCATTGACAACTTTCACGTTGAGGAGAGACAAATACGTTGATTGAGCTTTTGACAGATTTGGGGTTTATGAAGGGCCATGTCTCACTGAAAGTCAAAGGCAAACTCACACTAGGAAGGTTGGGTGTCAATTCATGATGTGTGCAAGTAGGAAAGTAGCAGATCCCGCATGGAATCTCTCCATTGGAAATGGCATACACAATCATCAACCATCAGAAAGTCCTTCAGTGCATCCTCAACTTAGGATAATATCAGTTCAAGTATTAGATTTACTTATGGAAGGCATGAAAGATGGTCTCAATACAGTTCAAATTAAAAGGAAATTGAGCAAGATTGATTGTGGAGAAAAAATTGACAATAGAACAATCTATAACAATAAGAAAAAGGTAAATCTTGCAGAACTGGATGGGAAAGGTTTTATGGACGCTCTATTGGAAATAATCCAGGAATCCCAGTGGGTTTCAAGGTAGAAATTTGGGGGAGAGGGTCACTTAGAGGCCCTTTTCATGGCTCATACTGAGTTTATAAAACTTTGCAGAAAATAAAATCATATTGCTTTGTTGAATTGTACCTATAAAAAAAATAGGTATAAGATCCCTCTATTGCACGTTGTAGAAATCAATGCCAAAAAAAGACTGCTTTTGTTTTTATAAAAAAAGAAACATATGAGGTCTACAGTTGGGGGTTGAATGCATTAAAGGAGTTGGCTTATGATCCCAAGAGGCTTCCAAAAGTCTTTGTGAAGGACCATGAAGAAGATCTTATTTGTGCTATTAAAAAAAGTTTCCCTGAGTCATCCAGACAGTTGTGCTCCTGGAAATTGTATAAAAACATCCAAGAAAACTGTAAAGTGGGCTTCAGTAATGAAAATGAAGGATTTCAAAGTTTCATGACTCTTTGGGCCAATTATGGGGCCTGTAAAACCAAGGGGGAGGCAGAAGTAAATCATGCAGGACTCAGAGTATGCCAATTTATTGGTTCTTCTATTGATCTCTGGTGGGAGTGCTTAATTTGAAGTTTCTATACAGTGTTTCTTGAAAGACTGCAAGGATGTACTCAATTATATGGAAAAGAATATTTTCCCTATCAAAGAAATGTTTTTAATGGCTTGGACTGGTGTCTACCCAAACTTTGGAAACAAAAAAATGTCTTGAGTAAAAGGGGCCCATTCTACTTTCAAACACTTACTCGTGGGATCTTGGAGGAGCATTTTGGATGTTTGGAAACACCTTGAGGGAAATATTGAAATTAAAATACAATCATTACATGCAGCACTTAAAAACTCATGAATAAATTTAGGAAAAGGTCTTCCAACAGAACTATTACCTTTGGGTTACAAATTGTCCATTGAGGAAATCAAACTCCTTGGGGAACAATTTGAGAATCTAAAGCAGAACAATTTGAGAATTTAAAGCGCAATCATGATGTTGAGGTGTGCTCCAAGTCATATTCAAAAACAATGGGCTTTCCTTGTTCCCAAATTTTGGGTGAAATACTAGCATCAAGAGGATCCATTGTGCCTGAGGATTTTCATCCTCAGTAGCAGTTAGACTATTACCCTTTCAATGAAGTAAGTGGGGTTTTTTCAAAGGGCAAAAATCATTGGATCAAGAGATTAAATATTGGATTGAAATATTAATTATTGGATTGAAAAATTGATAATTCTTTTGTCTTTGAAATTGTGAAACCAATCCAGGGCTTGATGAAGAATCTCAAATTTTAAACAAGTGGAATTCCATGTATAGGGAACAACCTAAAGAAGTTGGGTTGGAGATTCTAAGTTCAATGCTTGAGAATAAAGCCGCTTTGATTTCCAAGCCAAGGTTGAGCCAAAGGTGTTAAGGTAAAACCACGCTTCACAAAAATTGAAAGGAACCCATTGTGAGCTTTCAAAATTTGAGCATGTAAAAAGAGCAATTAAGGAGGGGAAAAGGCTTAAAAGGGGACCCAAGACACCAAAGACAGTAAGTAGGCTATAATTGTGAGTGAAAAATGATCATTTTTATGGTTTAACAAACTGATGGGAAAATGATTTCTGACGTGCAAGGATGGCTCTTCATCTGAATATCATAGTTCAGAGGATGAGACTGAAGAAACAATGGAAAGGGGATCAGAAAGACCAAAGATAGTAAGTCTTTGATTTTGAGAAATTTTCATTGTTGTGGTTTAATGAACTAATGGGGTAATTATTTCTGTAGTGCAAGGATGGTTGTTTGTCTGAATTTCAAAGTTCACTGGAAGAGACTGAAAGTCCATTGGGTTCAGTGCCGTTGCAATCAGGTTCCTTTTCAAAGGATGAAGCAGACACAATGGAGGAGTCAAACAAAAGCTCATCTTTGGTGAGTGGTGATTCCTTTAATGAGATTAGAATTGTGGCTAACTAATTTTTCATTTTAGGAATTGAATTACATCAATCAAATACCTGAGAACTTACATAAAGTCTTGGGTGGCTTTTGGGATCCAGTTGGTGATAGAAATTGTGGATTTAGAGTCATTGTTAAATCACTTGGTTATGATGAGGATGGATGGTTTCAAGGAAGAAACAAAATGCTTGAAACATTGAGGAAAAATAAGAAGTGCTATTCTAAGATCCTTTGTGGCATTAAAGACATTGAAGAGATAGAAAAAAGAATTGATTTTAATGACATAAATGAAAAGATTCCGTCTTCAAAATGGATTTAAAAGCTTGAAATGGGTCAAATAATAGCAGATACTTATGGAAGACCAATATGTTTCATTTCATTGAAATCATGTTGTACTTTTACTCCTATGAAAATGGGTGTAAAAGAACAATCAGATCCTATGTTCATTTGCTTTGCTAACAATAAGGATTGGGTACAGCTTGTACTGAAGGGAGATGTGATTCCAATCCCGCCCATAGTTTTCAAACCACATTCAATGATTTCCAACAAGCCTCTGGTTGGGTTGATCACCTCAAAGATCAAATTGAGTTGTATTCCAATTTATGGAAATCATTTTAATTTCATCATTTGGGTTTGGGTTCTGATTCTGATCTTGTGATTCTATTTATATGAAGGGCTATCACATTTTGAACATCATTATGTTGAGTGTTTTGAGTTAAAATCATTATGATGAGTGTTTTGAATGAGATTTTATTGGTGATTCAGTTCAAGTTGTGTAGGGCTGATCCCATCAGAAGGAGTATTTTTACTTCTTGTGATTAGATCAGCTTACGACAAGTTGAACCTGTTTTTTTTTGGTGCTTTTACTTTAGGGCTGGTCAAGTTACTTGTCTTTGTTTAGGTTTTTTAACTTTAGGACTTGTCAAGTTGAACTTGTATTTTTTGTTGCTTTTACTTAAGGGCTGCTCCAAAGAGTTTATTTTTATTTTTATTTTTATTTTTATTTTTATTTTATTTTTATTTTTATTTTTATTTTTATTTTTATTTTTATTTTTATTTTTATTTTTATTTTTATTTTTATTTTTATTTTTATTTTTATTTTTATTTTTATTTTTATTTTTATTTTTATTTTTATTTTTATTTTTATTTTTATTTTTATTTTTATTTTTATTTTTATTTTTATTTTTATTTTTATTTTTATTTTTATTTTTATTTTTATTTTTATTTTTATTTTTATTTTTATTTTTATTTTTATTTTTATTTTTATTTTTATTTTTATTTTTATTTTTATTTTTATTTTTATTTTTATTTTTATTTTTATTTTTATTTTTATTTTTATTTTTATTTTTATTTTTATTTTTATTTTTATTTTTATTTTTATTTTTATTTTTATTTTTATTTTTATTTTTATTTTTATTTTTATTTTTATTTTTATTTTTATTTTTATTTTTATTTTTATTTTTATTTTTATTTTTATTTTTATTTTTATTTTTATTTTTATTTTTATTTTTATTTTTATTTTTATTTTTATTTTTATTTTTATTTTATTTTTATTTTTATTTTTATTTTTATTTTTATTTTTATTTTTATTTTTATTTTTATTTTTATTTTTATTTTTATTTTTATTTTTATTTTTATTTTTATTTTTATTTTTATTTTTATTTTTATTTTTATTTTTATTTTTATTTTTATTTTTATTTTTATTTTTATTTTTATTTTTATTTTTATTTTTATTTTTATTTTTATTTTTATTTTTATTTTTATTTTTATTTTTATTTTTATTTTTATTTTTATTTTTATTTTTATTTTTATTTTTATTTTTATTTTTATTTTTATTTTTATTTTTATTTTTATTTTTATTTTTATTTTTATTTTTATTTTTATTTTTATTTTTATTTTTATTTTTATTTTTATTTTTATTTTTATTTTTATTTTTATTTTTATTTTTATTTTTATTTTTATTTTTATTTTTATTTTTATTTATTTTTAATTTGTTTATAGGGCATTGGGTTTTTCACGCCCCAAAACCTGGAAATGATGGGATTTGGACATCCCCACAACATTCCCCAATGTCCCCAAGGCACATGGTAAACCTGGAAAAAATGTGGTTTTTGGGGGGTGGATCAAAAAAATAATACTAGTGGATAGGAGGGCATCTAAAATCCCTTTCAAATAAATCTGAAGAATTTTGGCAATTTTCAAGGCCTTCAAAATTTCCCTCAAAAAAACTGAAAAAAAAATGCTCCAAGTCTCAAATCTTTTCACATTTTGAATCTTTTCACATTTTTATTTTTTTTTCTTTGATTATTATGAGAAATCTGAAAAGACAAAAATTTTAAAATATGGAAGGCCATTCAATTATCCAGAATTTTAATAATTAACTTTCCTGCCAGAAAATTGGATTTAAATAAAAAATGAGACATTATTTTCAATTCTTTTTTTTTGTTATTTTTCCATGAGATTTTCCAAATTTTCAGTTTGCAGTATTTTAGTGGGAATTGTGAAGGGCAAAAAAAATGATTTGGCAATTTTTAGGATCAATTATTCACCCCAAAAAAATTGATGCATCTACAACAATAATGGAAAGTATCTGTTTTGGGGTGCATTTCAAAGCGATTTCTGATACTATTTTGATTCTTTCTATGGACAAAATGAGCTTAAATTTTGAAAATTTACTTCAAATCAAACACAAATATATCTTTTTCATATTTTTTGGACCTTGATTTGCCCCTCAAATGCCTAACCTCAAAATACCATGTTTCAACCCCTTTTTGGCGTATGTCTGCATTTTTGGGCTTTTCTATATGAATAATAAGATATTCAATATGATGTTGAATGATTTCCTGCCTCCTCATCATATATTGGGGCGGTACAATACTCTCATCAACAACAACATCACCTGTCAAAATCCATAGTCCACTCGACACCACCCCAATCATCACCACCATCACCAATCATCACAACTCAACACCAATCAACCAATCACACATCACTACTCAACACAACTAAAAAAATACAATTCAAAACTCCACCCCCACTAAATCAAACCCCCTGCATCCAAAAATTTAATCAAAAATCAAAAAAAAATCAAGTATTCATAAAAACAAAACAATCTCAAAATAAAAATCCCAAAAAGAAATGTCTGAACAACACATCAACCCACTTTTACTATCTGCTTACCAATGTGACAAATATGGGTAATATAAACCCTGTTTGGATCACAAAAGACTTTCATCAAATAGAACAAAAAACTGTCCCTTCAAATTCTCTGGAAGCTTTTACAAGAGTTCTGGTACTTGGGATATAAAAATCCAATGCCCTGATCACAATCATCCACCATCAACTGATGGATCCACCCATCCAGTTCATAGAAGGATTCAGGGTGATCAAGAGAATATGGTCAATTCTTTAACCAAAGCTGGGGTTCCTTTCCTGAAGATTCTTAATTCCTTAATGCAGTCCTCCAATTCTCCTGCTCACAAAACCCTTAGTACAATCTATGACAAAAGATCAAAAATTAAAAAAGAAAAATTGGAAGGTAAATCACCCATAGGAGATTTAATAATGGAATTAAGAAATTCTTCTTTTACATATAAAATCAATAATGAAAATTTTCATATTAGTTCTTTATTTGTTTTTCACCCAGATTCTATCAAGTTGATCAAACTCTTTCAAAAAGTATTAATGATGGACTGTACCTATAAAACCAAAAAATTTTCCATGCCTCCTCTTCACATTGTTGTGGTCAAAACGTTTGTGAGAAAATTCTTGGTTGGTTGCTGTTTCCTCTTGCAACAAAGAAAGGAAGAATATAAATGGGCTCTTCATCAACTTCATAAATTATAAGAACATGAAGAACCCAAAGTAATTGTGACTGACAAAGAGAAAGACCTGATTTATTCCATTGAAACTGTATTTCCCAACTCTCAACATTTATGCTTTTTCTGGAATATCATCAAAAACATTCAAACACATTTTATAAAAAACTTTCAAGATGAAGAAGAATGAATGATATTCAGAAAACACTGGAATATGCTGGTCAAAATTTAATCTGAAAATTCTTGCCAAGATAATTTTACCAAACTGAATGCAGTCCAGAATATGCCTACTTCTGACTACCTTCTTGAAAACTGCCTTCCTCCAAAAAGAAAATTCTTTTCATATTCTGCAAACAAGCAACTGCATTTTTGTGTTGATTATCTGATTGACATCCTCCCTTCTTCCTTGTCTGTCTCTGTCTTCTGTCTTTCATCTATCTCTGGTTCTTTTATACTTTCCTCTCCTCCTTAACTACTGTCGCGCCCTCTGTGCTCTCTATCTAATGAGTTGTACCCGAAACCATCCGGGGATCCGCGCAGTACTCTTTATTACCAATTCCGTCTCCTGAGATCTATCATTGACCTCAACATTGGGACGATCTTGATACTCTCCTCTTTGACTCTACTGTTCTTACTCTCAACTCGCCAACAACTCGATCACCATCATCCGAAGAACTGTACGTCTCTCAACCAATTCAACTCTACATCAAGACTCATATGAGATCTCGATTTATTCCTACAGCTCTATCCTTGGTACTTGTCGGATCAGTCAACAGCGTCACAAGAATTCAGTCTGAAGTCCTGTAAATCTCATCTCCTACTCTTTCCTTTATTTTTCCTCATCTGATTGTAGTCTCACCCACCTAATGCTCTTTGCCAGTTAGAGTTGCCCTTGTTCTGCTAAGTCTGTTCATAGGCCATAATCCCTATCTGCAGAATAGTACTCTGTGTTGGTGTTTTCTATTTTCTGTTCCAGTTCATAGTCTGTTATCTATTAGATTCTTACCTTTCCTTATTCTTGATGCAAATCAGCCTGGTCTAGGTCTTACAGATTCATTCAATTCTTTTTCACAGTTAAAAGCCGAAATCGCCCTTCAGCCCAACCAATATGGCTCAATCATCTGTTTCACCTGGACCAGGCGGAGAAGGAAACTTCAAGGCTCTGGCCTCAAATCACTTATGGAATCAACCCCTCTTCTCACTGAGACTAACTACACCGTGTGGAAAAAGAAAATGGAACGACTGTTCAAAATGCGCGGGATTCTTAATCTTATCAACTCAAGTGATCCAGATGAGGAAATTCCTGACAACAATGAAATGGCCGGTTATCTAATGTCAAAACTAGATCCCTCGACCCATACCAACATTATCACTCATGAAAATGAAGATTCATCAAAACTCATCTGGTTAGCTGCGAAAAATCACTTCGCCTCCAGTAAAGCTGTGAAAAGGGCTCAAATGTTTTTCAACTTCCTTTATCTTGGTTTTGATCATAACGACATCAATGGATTCGTCACTAACGTTAAAAAACATCTCAGCAAACTTGAAGAAGTCGGCATTGATCTTCCGTCTGATATTCTTAGTTACCTCATCCTATTCAAACTACCTGATTCACTTAAATCCATCCGTTCTCAGATTATGCACTCTGGAGCAGAGTTGACCTTTACATTAGTACTAAACCATCTAGTTCAACATTGGAACGAAGTTCAATCTAAGAATCACAATCAATCTGAAACTTCCGCGGCTCTCTACCATAAAAGCTCAAATAGTCAAACTACCCTACGCTGCGAAAACGGCAAACATAATCCTCTAGTCAAAACTCACCCTCCTTCCTCTTGCTGGTCCGAATTTCCTCACCTCAGACCCGAACATCCACCCAATAAAGCTAGGCAAGGAGCAAAGAAGAAGGACAAAGCTCACTTCTACTCCTTCTTTTGTGCTCTAAAGGTCAAAAGTCAATTCAATCAGAACCGGTTCATCTTAGACAGCGGGTGTTCAATTCACATGTTCAAGGATAGATCTCTATTCAGTAATCTCTCTGTACAAACCGGTGAAGATACCATTAAAACGCGAAAGAAAGGCAAGGGATTGGCGATTCAAGGGATTGGCACCGCAAATGTCTCCACGTCAAATAGGACCATAACCTTCGAAAACTCTGCTTGGGTTCCAGAAGCCACGGTCAACCTCATATCAATGGGAGCTCTATTAAAGAAGGGCTGTCATCTTGTAGTAAACACTAAATCCTCCACTCCAACCTTTGCAATGAGACTAGGCGGTAATACTGTTCTTGAAGGCACCATTGAAAACAATCTACTCATCCTAAATCACATGCCTGCCCTGAACGATCAAAGCTGCTATCTAAGTCAATCAGAACTCCTTGATCTCCACGAAAAACTCGGTCATGCTAGTCTTGGTAGAATAGAGAAACACCTAGGATTTGATCTTGATGATCACGTCAAAAGCAACTTTGAATGCATTGCTTGCAAAAAATCCAAAATAACCAGATCTACTTTTACCAACAAACAACTACCAGCTGGCCGAGTATTTGACCGTCTTCACATGGACCTAATGGGACCTTTAAATCCTACCAGCAAAGGTGGCATGAAGTACTCCCTAACAGTTGTGGACAACGAGTCTGGTTATCTCTCAAGCTTTCAGCTACCCTCCAAAGATGCTGCGCCTGCTACTATCATGTTCTTAATCAAGAACAAGGCTAAAGAATTAGGATACTATCCGGTTGAAGTCATCACCAATGGAGGTGGTGAATTTGTGAACTCCTCTCTTTCTCACTTCTTCAAAACAAACTCCATTAACCACTTGATCAGAGAACCTTACCATCCTCAACACAACGGCAAAGCTGAACGTGCCAATTGTATGATAATGGAATCTCTCCGATCAGCATTCAGCAACTCTTTGATCCCTAAAACCTATTGGCACATTGTTATACAAAGTTGCTGTTTCGCCCTAAATCAAATTCCTTCGTCAAAAGATGAAATTTCTCCATGGGAACAGATGCACAAGACCTCCATCCCTGCCAACTACCTGAAACCCTTAGGTTCAAGAGTAATTTATCTCCTGCCAGAAACCAAAATCTTCTCTAAACTGTCCAACAAAGGAGCTGAAGGATTACTCATAGGGTACAATCCACAATTGTTGTCCTATAAGTTAATCTCAAGCACTGGGAAAGTCATAGAAACAAAACATGTCGAGTTTGTAAAATCGCAGGCTACGACCCTAGATGTACCAGATAATGCTGAAACCGGTCCCAATACAGATTCCACCTCTCCTTCACTCCCTACAACCAACCCAGCGACTGAACCCATTGTTGCATCTCCTACCGAAGAGAAACCGTCAATTTCTGATATAGCCAGCTCAACCACCTCCAAATCTGACAATTCTGACCAGACAATTCAAGATACTCTCCGTCCACAATTGAGAGACCGCAACACAATTAAAGCTCCGGAACAATTTGGCTATTACCAATCTTCCAAAGTTCCAACCAACATATACACTGCTCTCAAGAGCCCAGAATGTGAAAAAGAATTAGCTAATGCTGAGGATCTTGACGTATGGGAAGAAGCTGACAAAACCAAAGTGACAAATCCCCTGGAAACGACTTGGACCTTCAGACGTAAGCATAATCTCCACACTGGCAAAATCACCCTTAAGTCCAGAGTTTGCGTTCAAGGCTTTAATCAAAGGTATGGGGTAGATTACCTCAATACGTATGCGCCTACAGGAAAAATTGCGTCGCTTCGTGCTCTTCTTGCCTACTCTGTGGACAAAAGATTACCCATCCTTCAATTTGATGTCAAGGGCGCCTTTCTCCACGCACCGTTAGACAAGAAAGTTTATATCAAAACTCCCGCTGTCTCCAAGAGAACCTGCAAGTTCCTTAAGCTTAAAAAGTCGCTATACGGCCTAAAACAGGCACCCCTAAACTGGTACAAAACCTTGGTTGACTGGATTAAGAGTAACAGATTCCACGAAAGCAACTCTGATCCTTGTCTGTACCTTCACAAAGACACAATCACCAGCCTGTTTTTCCATGTTGACGACTTGGTAGTAGTGGGGAATGTTGAAAAGTTCAAATCCGTCTTCCTAGCCAAATTCAAAGACTCCTTGGCCCACGAAATCGATACCCTACTGGGAATGAAGGTTGACAGAGATGAAAACTCGATCAGCTTATCCTTACCTGATCATATTAAGAAAGGTCTTGAAGAAATGGAACTCACCTTGACGAAACCATTGAATAACCCTTGCACTCCAGGTTTGCACCTGCTACCCGCCACAGATGAGGAAATCGCCAAGTTCAAGGAACTTAACATTAACTATAGGTCACCCATAGGACGTTTAAACTTCATTGCCAACCTCGCAACGCCCAATATTAGTTTTGCCATATCAAGCTTAGCTCGCTTCTCTGAACGACCAGGAATCAAACACTGGCATGAGGTAGTGCAAGTATGGCAATATCTGGCTCATACCATTGACTTCAAGCTGAAGATTAGAAGCAGAACTGCTGAAAATCAGCTCGAGATATACAGTGATGCCACCTGGGCTGACAACCCGGACTCCAGACTCTCTCAGTCTGGTCTTCTATGTTTGTTCAAAGGCAGTCTGATCTACTGGACCAGTCGTTGCCAACGCAACATCGCCCACTCCTCTACAGAATCCGAGTGTAACTTGCTGTCAACGGGTCACCTGGAAGGCAAATGGTTACACCACCTGTTGAGCGAGCTATGGAGAGAATCTCTGAACCCCCCAATGCACCTCATCAACAACAAAGGTCTTGAAGACAAACTCAAGAAATTTGGCACAAAATCTCATGCAAAACATATCAATATCAAGCTAAAAAGCTTACGAAACGACCTCAACAATGGGAAAATCTACCTCATGCTTATTGGATCGCATCAAATGTTGGCTGATGCTCTAACAAAAGCTGCTAGTAGCGCTGCTGTAAAACGCTTGGCAGAGTATGTCAACTCTTGAACTCTCTTGATGTAGAGTTGAGCGGGCGTGTTGATTATCTGATTTACATCCTCCCTTCTTCCTTGTCTGTCTCTGTCTTCTGTCTTTCATCTATCTCTGGTTCTTTTATACTTTCCTCTCCTCCTTAACTACTGTCGCGCCCTCTGTGCGCTCTATCTAATGCGTTGTACCCGAAAACATCTGGGGATCCGTGCAGTACTCTTTATTACCAATTCTGTCTCCTGAGATCTATCATTGACCTCAACATTGGGACGATCTTGATACTCTCCTCTTTGACTCTACTGTTCTTACTCTCAACTCGCCAACGACTCGATCACCATCATCCGAAGAACTGTACGTCTCTCAACCAATTCAACTCTACATCAAGACTCATATGAGATCTTGATTTATTCCTACAGCTCTATCCTCGGTACCGGTCGGATCAGTCAACAGCGTCACAAGAATTCAGTCCGAAGTCCTGTAAATCTCATCTGCTACTCTTTCCTTTATTTGTCCTCATCTGATCTTAGTCTCAACCACCTAATGCTCTTTGCCAGTTAGCGTTGCCCTTGTTCTGCTAAGTCTGTTCATAGGCCATAATCCCTATCTGCAGAATAGTACTCTGTGTTGGTGTTTTCTATTTTCTGTTCCAGTTCATAGTCTGTTATCTATTAGATTCTTAACTTTCCTTATTCTTGATTCAAATCAGCCTGGTCTAGGTCTTACAGATTCATTCAATTCTTTTTCATTTTGAAATACCAGTACATCTAGGATAGAAGGGCTTCACTCTTATTTCAAAAAATTTATCAAAACTTCTTCTGGTTCCTTTTCTGATGTAGTTCACCAAATATATCATTCAGTTCCAATTTAAATCCATGAAACTGCCATTGAAACTTCTCAGCAAGATTTCAAGAAACTGATTGGTCTCCCAAATTGTGTTGAACATCTCTCAGGAAAAAAAGCCATTAATCTCTCAAGATTGTGCATTACTTTCACATTTCAGCAGAAAAATCAACCACCTTTTCTGATTATTATTATTCCTCTTTCATGGGAATTCCTTGTGTACACCAAGTGAACAAGGCCATGTAGAATAATTGACTGTTCCTCTGCTTCTTCTATCTATTTCCCTTTCATGTCAAATTCATGTCACTGCGCCCATCCGCGCACTTGCCTTACTCTGCTCAACCAGTAACTCAATCTCAGAGCCAACTGGAAGAACGAACTTCTGAAGATCAACTTCCTAATGAACACATCTTCAAATCAACTAACCAAATCAACCAAATACAAATAGTGATCTTTATTGTCATCTACCTTCTTACTTCTCTTTTTCTTTTATCCTTATTCTTTTCTCTTCTACTCACTCATCTCTTCATCTCAAACAATTAACCGAATCAATTAAATACGACTCGCTTTCATTATCTTCTTCTTTCTTATAACTTCTTTGTTTTCTATTTCTTTATTCATGTCTTTTCATTATTTCTTTTACTCTTTCTTCTTTTTATCTTCTGCTATCATTCCTAAAACCTCTTTGTCTCAATTGATTCCAACTCTGTCTGGTAAGACTCCTTCAACTACTTCTTTTTCTTTGTCCGTGAATGATGTCGCTTATCTTCTGCTTATTTGACTGCTTGTAAAAGCTCTATTCCTATGTCTCCTCTTGTTGTCCTCTTATCAGCTCTTTCTCATTATTGATTGATTATGCTTCACGCTTGATGTTGGTCTTTTCTTTTCTTCTTCTTTTTCTTCTTTTCTTTTCTTGAATATTTCTACTGATACTTTTCTGTCTTATCTTAGCCCTCTTAATCCAGAAATTCAATTCAATTATCTTAAACGTTTAAAAGCCAAAGACTCAACAAGCTAACCGCGATGGAGGGATCGAGCTCAATTTCAAACAATGGATTTACCCAAATCATGCTCAAAGCGGCACTCGAAGTGGTCCCGATACTTACAGAAGAAAATTACTCAATGTGGAAAGACAAAATATCCATATTATTGGAGCTAAAGAACGTCAAAACGGCGCTGGAGGACGAGACAAAACAACTGAATAAAATGGAAGATATCGAAGTTAGGGTTATAATTCTGTCAAAAATTGATTCAATAATGCATACAAATGTGGTAAATCCGGAAAACATCAATTCGGCAAAACTTCTTTGGAAAAGCATCAAGGAACTTTTTTCTTTGTCTCAAACTGCAAACCAAGCTTGAATTTTTAACAAATTTTTATATCAAGAGTTTCGAACGGAGGATATTATTGCTTTTATAACCCAAAAAAAAATATTGATTAAGAAAATGGCAGATGTTGGAATCAATTTACCTGACGACATAGTGGCGTACCTCCTTCTTTTCAAATTTCCGCCTCAATTACATTCGCTACGACAACAGATTATGCACTCAGATAAAGAAATTACGGTGGATCTAGTGCTTAATCATCTTACTCAACTAAACAACGAAAAGAAATTGAAAATCAGCGAATCTAAATCTCACAAAACAGCCCTTATAACCTCTGAGAGGCAAAAACCGAGCGTGCCAAAGGACCAGCAACGCAGGAAAGGCTTCCACAATCCCAAATCAAAAGACCATCCAGAGGAGCAATGCTGGCACAAGTACGAAAATCTGGCTCCAGATTGGTGGAAAGAAGCTCAAGCCAAATGGAGGGCCCAATTCAATCACAAGGACAGGGAGGTTGCTCATTATCACGCTTTAGTAACCACGTGGATTGAAAATATCAGCACCGACTATAGAATAATCCTTGACTCGGGTGCCTCTTGTCATATGTTCAATTCAAAAGCTTATTTCACGGAACTGAACAAAGAAATTGGCGACTCAATTAGCACAGGAAAAGAAGGAGCAAATTTGCCTATTTTGGGAAAAGGGACGGTCAAACTCTCGTGGAGGTCCTCCCACATAACCCTTTCAAATTGTTTCTATGTTCCCGAGCTGGTAATCAACTTAATTAGTCCAGGAGAACTAATTGCCAAGAAAAATTGCCAATTAGAATCTTGTGGCCAGCAATTCAAATTATTAAGCGAGGACAAGTTGGTGTTCTCAGGATATATAAAAGAGAATTTGTTTGTGTTGAATATGCCAAAATCCATAGGAAACGGAGGGAAGACGTCGTATCTCACTCGCAAAATCTTTACTCCCGAGAAACTAATGCATCTTCACCTCTCTCTAAGTCACGCTAGTCCTCATCAATTGAAATTAATATTTCCTGAAATCAACGACAGTCAAATCGCCTCATTCGTCTGTGAAGATTGTTCATTCTCAAAAATAACAAAAACTTTGTTCAAAAACACTTCTTCGCTAGCTTCTAAACCTCTTCAAAAGATCCACGTAGATTTAATGGGACCAATCACTCCTATGTCAAGAAACAATATGAAATATATAATGACGATTGTTGACAACTTTTCTGGCTATCTGTCAGCTATTCCCCTAAATAACAAACATGACGCTAGCGAACAACTAATCTCAATCTTGAATTTTGAAAACAAATGTAGAGGATATTACCCTGCAACAAAATGCACTGATGGAGGTGGCGAATTCACTTTGAACACCTTTTCTGAATTTCTCAAATTTCACTCTATTCAACATCTTATTTCAGAGCCGTATCATCACGAACACAACGGTCGAGTAGAACGAGCTAATCAAACGATAGCTGAAGCCATTAGAACCACTCTAAGATCTTCAAAACTTGCTCTTTTGATGTGGGCGGAAATCGCAAAATCCGTCTGTACTTCACTCAATCAAATACCTAGAAAGAAAGGCCTAAAATCTCCTTACAAATTGTTTACTGGCAAAACCTTACCTATCAAATATTTTCATCCCATGGGATCAAGAGTTGTGTATCTTGAAATGAACATCTCAAGAGGGGAAAAATTTCGCGATAGAGGGAAAGAAGGGATCCTTGTGGGCTATAATCCTCCATTTTTATCTTACCACATACTAACCTCTAATAATAACATCATCTGTTCCAAGCACGTGAAAATTCTAACCTCTCCGACCAACCTACCGAAGACTGATCAAGTATTTGAAATTGAAACTGGAGAAAACTTGAGTTCTTCTCTTGATGACATTCCATTATGAACTCCAATCAACAACTCTCAAGTAACTTCGCCGCAAGAAGAAGAAATAAATTCTGATTCTGTTTATGAATCTAATTCCGATGAAGACGTAGAAGAATCTCTCATTCCTAGCAACAACAAAACTATCGTCAGAACTCTTAGGGATTGTTCTAAGTTAAATCAGCCACAACAATATGGTTTTCACCACTATTTTGTTCCCAAATCTTACAAACAGGCTAAACGGTGTCCCGACGCTAAATTCTGGGATGATTCAATGACCTTAGAACTGGATGGCATCAAAAATATGGATGTATGGGAAGATTATCTGGGACCTGAACCAGTCAATCCCCTAAACACGACCTGGGTTTACAGACTCAAAGACAACTGTCACGGCAATCCGCTGATTTACAGGAGTCGCTTATGTGTCCAAGGCTTTGATCAAATCTATGGTCTTGACTATCAAGACACCTTCTCTCCTACTGGTAAAGCGGTGTCTTTACGTATCGCTCTCATTTTTGGTCTTTATCATTCTCTCCCTATTGCTCAATTTGATGTCAAAAGCGCTTTTCTACACGCTGACCTTAAAGAAAAAGTTATAATTAAAACCCCTAAGGGATCTAAAAGAACTGCCAAGTATCTCATCTTAAAAAAATCTCTCTATGGTTTAAAACAGGCTCCGGCCAATTGGTACAACACTCTAACTGCCTGGATCTCTAGTCAAGGCTTTCACCAATCTTCTTCAGATCCTTGCTTGTATCTCAATCCTCAAAATAAATCCAGTCTTTTCTTTCATGTAGACGACCTAATATTAGTCGGAACCGGAAACAACTTCGCCGAGGAATTCCTAAAAAGATTCCCTAATTCATCTCATCATGATCCGAACACCATCCTTGGAATGAAATACGTTTGCAAAAATAACAAAATTTTTCTTTCTCAACCTAAGCATATTGATCACGGATTAGAAGAATTAAAAATTATCAACTGCAAGCCTTCTTCCATTCCTTTAACTCCAAATATCAATCTGAAACCCGCTACTGATGAAGAACATGAAGAGTTTTTATCCCTTGGTATTAATTATTGTTCAGCTGTTTTTCTCATGAATTACATTGCCTGTCTCACTCGTCCCGACCTAAGCTTTGCTGTTTCAAATCTTGCAAGATTCTGTGAACGGCCTGGAATTCTTCATTGGAAAGAAGTAAAGAGGTGTTGGAAATATCTTAAATCTACTCGGAACCTGGCTTTAACTCTACAAGTAAAGGAATCAACTACACAACTACAATGCTACAGCAATGCTACTTGGAATGACGACGTGGTAACTTGCCATTCTCAATCCGGTCACCTTACTCTTTTATGCGCATCGCTTATTGCCTGGAGTAGCTACAGACAACAAAACGTAACTCATTCAACTACTGAGGCTGAACTCAATCCCCTAGTCGATTCCTTTCTGGAAGCTATCTGGATGAGAACTCTTGTGGCAGAAATGTGGGATATTAAGGTGGAACCAAGTATTCATTACATAGACAATAAAGGTTTAGACGAAAAATTGAAGAAATTTGGGTGCAACTCGAAGACAAGACACATAGACATCAAAACTAAAGCTCTCAGAGAAGAGTTAAAATTGAAAAATTTAACAATTAAATTAGTTCCCAACTCATCTATGCTAGCAGATGGCTTAACAAAAGCCCTACCTAAATTTTCCCTTTCCTCTTTAATTAACATCATAAACTCTGATTCATCAGTCTTACCAGACACGGGGGATGTAGAATAATTGACTGTTCCTCCGCTTCTTCTATCTATTTCCCTTTCATGTCACATTCATGTCACTGCGCCCATCCGCGCACTTGCCTTACTCTGCTCAACCAGTAACTCAATCTCAGAGCCAACTGGAAGAACAAACTTCTGAAGATCAACTTTCTAATCAACACATCTTCAAATCAACTAACCAAATCAACCGAATACAACTAGTGATCTTTATTGTCATCTACCTTCTTACTTCTCTTTTTCTTTTATCCTTATTCTTTTCTCTTCTACTCACTCATCTCTTCATCTCAAACAATTAATCAAATCAATTAAATACGACTTGCTTTCATTATCTTCTTCTTTCTTATAACTTCTTTGTTTTCTATTTCTTTATTCATGTCTTTTCATTATTTCTTTTACTCTTTCTTCTTTTTATCTTCTGCTATCATTCCTAAAACCTCTTTGTCTCAATTGATTCCAACTCTGTCTGGTAAGACTCCTTCAACTACTTCTTTTTCTTTGTCCGCGAATGATGTCGCTTATCTTCTGCTTATTTGACTGCTTGTAAAAGCTCTCTTCCTATGTCTCCTCTTGTCGTCCTCTTATCAGCTCTTTCTCATTATTGATTGATTATGCTTCACGCTTGATGTTGGTCTTTTCTTTTCTTCTTCTTTTTCTTCTTTTCTTTTCTTGAATATTTCTACTGATACTTTTCTGTCTTATCTTAGCCCTCTTAATCCAGAAATTCAATTCAATTATCTTAAAGGCCAATCTCAAGAAGCAAAAATTTTTGCGTGATGATTTTCATTCCCAGTGGCATGTCAAACCTCCTATTGAAGTATATTTTCTTTTCTTGGAGAAAAAAAAATTGTAACATTGATTTCTGAAGTTATTTTATTTTATTTTGGATTTATTCATAGCTTGCTGAGAAGGGGTCATGCCAAACTTCTCAATCATCACATGAATCACCTTCCCAATCAAACAACATACACTGCTTTCAGAATTAAATTTTGAAGAATTCCTTCAATTGCGCCCAGGAGAACAACATTTTTAGCTTGGAGAAATGATGAAACTGTTAAAAGGGAAGTATCAAATGACTCCCATTCAAGAACCCCTATCAAAGGAAGGAAGGAAAATTTGTGGAAGACCCAAAGTAGCCCCAAATAAAAGAAAAAGATTTTCTCAGCATTCATCTAAGAGGGATACATCTGGGTTTGAATGTGTTGAAGTACCTAAGAGAAGGGGAAAACCAAAGAAGCACCAAGTTTTTAATTCAATGGTTAGTTTTTTCTTTTTGTTGGTTTTTTATACTTTTCTGTTGAATTGATCTTAACAGAATATGTTCAGAAATTGGTTTTCTCTAATTTCAGTCTCTGAGGAAAAGGAAAGGAAAGGAATACCAAAAAAAGGCCAAGGGAAAAAAGAAACAGGAATCAGAGGAAGAAGTCATTTTTTTTGTAATTAGGAAACATTGCATTGTGAAAAGGATGAGTTTATAAAAGAAGAGGAATTTAGAGGAGAAGAACTCAAAAATGTTGAAGAATTGGATATAATAAAGACAGTTAGTAATTTTCTTTTTGGTTGGGGGGGATCAGGATTGTTTTTCTAGTTTCCATTGATTTTAATATTTTAATTTTTCACTCAGAGGTCAGGAACCATCATCAAGAAGAGGGTTGTTTCACAGAATTTGAGTGCTGGGAATTTGAAGAGGATCAAGAGAAGAAAACAAAAAGATGAAAATGAAGATGCTTATATGCCTGCAGCAAATCAAATCTTTTCTCCCACAGCTCTAGCATCTGAAACTGAAAATGTGAATAAATCTCTGAATTAATCTTGCTTTATGGTTCATTTATTAACCCCCTTTTTTTTGGGATGAAGGTCACAAAATTTTCTTTTTCATCTTCTGATAATTTTGAAGTGGTGGCTATTTATAAAGTAAGTTTAATTTTTTTTTTAATTTCATCTTAAATAATACTCATCTTTTTTTCCTTAGTATCAATAGGGCGTATCAAAGTTAGAAAAACCGCCATTAGAAACCTGCCATTTTTTTTTCCAAACCCAACATTAAAAATGGCGGGTTTCTGAAATACACATACCCCCTACCTGGTGTATTTCAAAAATCAAACCCACCATTTCATCCATCCACCATACATTGCATGCCAAACACCCATCCACACCCCCAACTCAGCAAATTCATACCAATCCCATCTCCATTGCATCACACAAATCACATCTCCAGCACATCACATCTCTGTTGCTTCACATCTCTATTTGCTTCACATCTCCATTGCTTCACATCTACATTTCTTCAAAGAAAATACCAAAATCATCTTTCTCAACATGTCCAATCAAACATCCCGCCAGCTAGTTGAAAATGAAAAAAGCTGACTGAACTTTTTTTATTATTTGACTGTGATTCAGAATCTGATTCAGACTCCAATTTGGAATCAACTTGGTTAGCTTTGAATTCTCTATTGGAAAAGAAATACATGGTTCCACAACAACACACTCTCTGCAACCCTATGTATGAAAGGCAAAAGCTTCACCTAATCCCCAACTTAAGCTTCTTGAAACTGTTCCAAACTCTATTTCATTTATTCATGAAAATTTTGGAGATGATTGAAGACCACCACATTTTCCAGAAAAATTCTCAGAAACCTCAACAAAATCCAGCTATCCAAATGCCTTTTCCTCTTTGTAGATTGGGATCAAATGGAAATGGAGCAGCAATTCATTAATTAGATAATCTATTCTCTGTCAGTTATGGATCCATTGACTTACACACCAAAATAGTCATGATTTCTATCCTATCTTTCTGTTGCTTGGTCCTTTGTTGGCCAACCAAAGATGAATGAAAGGAGACATCTCAAGTAATGGAGACTGAAGGCTTTTCCGGTTGCATTGGTTTTGTTGATGCAACCACTATCCCCTTGAGTCAAAAGCCCAAGCTAGATGGAAACCACTATTTTGATGTGAGTAAAAGGCAATCAATTCATTTACTTTCCAAATCCTTTGATAATACACTGAAAAAATATGTTTTATCTGTTTTTATAGATAATCTGTGTCAATAAAACTTGTTTGTGATAACAACAAAAAGTTCATATCCCTCCATTCTGGCCTTCCAGGTTCTTGTCACAATTCATGTGTTTTCAATTGGATGTGGATTTCCCAACAACTAGATAACTACTTTGACCAAGATCAATAATTTCTGGCTGATTCAGCTTATTCTACGGGGAAGTATGTGGTTGTAGCATACCAAAGTTTTTCATCAAATGATCAAGCCAAAAATAATTTCAACTATCATCTTTCCCAATCACAAGTTTGGATTGAGCATTTCATAGGAATCCTGAAAGGAAGATGGGCCAGCTTACAAGAGATGCAAAAGCAGCTAAAAGATTCCGAGGAGATGAAGATCCTCATCAACTGGATTATCAGTTGTGTAATACTTCACAACCTTCTTGACAACATCAAAGATGAATGGGAAAAAATATTCAAAGAAGATATTCCCAACCCTCCTGAAGTAATCCCGGTCTCATCTTCTACCTCATCTTTGGCCATGAGAGAGTGGATTCTAACCCTCACACTTGCTCACTTTGATGAGTAGTATTTGGTTTTTAAATAGGTAAAAAATAACATCATTAAATTTGTTTTGGTTTTGGTTGTTCAAATCCTAGGCTGACTTGGTTTCTTTCTTTCTTTCTTTCTTTCTTTTTTGATGGGGGACTGAGACAAAATAAAAAACCATAAATTTCAAACCATCCACCTCACCCCACCAAACCAACAGTCAAATCCTCCTCCTACTCACCAAACCACCTCACCCCACCAAACCACTGGTCCACACCTCCCTCCTCCTCACCAATCCACCCCACCCACCACAACCACCTCACCATCCACCTCCACCTACCTCCAAGTTCACCCAGGCAGTCATCCTCATTGTTATCCTTCTTTGCTCAGAACCCCAGTTAAGCACCCCGCTACTCCTCCTTGATTCACTGGAGTTGACCTCCACCCTCCTCCTCCTCCCTTTTAGATCTTGTCCTTGGTACCTCAGATAAGCACCCCCATCCTCCTCTTCTTTGATCCATCTGCAAGAAATTTCTTGATTGCTTGCCAGTCAACCAATCAATCCATTGGTGAGCAAACAGTTGTTTGCTTGCTGGTTGAAAAATCAATCAATTGCTTGCCAGCCAACCAATAAATCAAACGGTTTATGAACAAAAAATTAATTGGTTGGCAAGCCAGCAATCAATTGTTTGCTTGCAAATCAATCAATTGGTCAACAAACCCCAGCCCCTCTAATCTCCTCCTGATTGATTGGCCAACCAACCCCCAGCCCCTCCCACCTCCTCCTGATTGATTGGCAAGCAATCAATCAATCAATCAGCTAACCCCCCCTGCCCCTCCCACCTTGTCCCAATAAATTCATTGATCAGCCAACAACCCTATGCCCCTCATCTTCCTCCTCCTCCTGATCATTAAAAGCCAACTTATCCAGTGTTTTTTTTGTAGGAGAATTTCTGGTATTTTTTATTTATTTTCTGTTTTTTTGATAATCTAAGTGGTTTATAACGCACTAATGAATGTTTTTTTTTTTTGCTTTTTTTTTATTCAATGCAATGCAATTGGACATTCCACTGCTTTGACCACCCTTTTTTGAATGCCCATTCTTCTCCCATCAAACTCAAAATGTTACAACTAATGGATTAAAACCTTGATCCTCAACCCAATCAAAGTATACAGTTGGGAGGGAAAAAGATGGAAGGAGATGGTTTGAAAAAAATACAGAGAAGTGGGCAGAAAAGGGCTTGCCAGAGAAGCAGGGCTCAAATGCAGGATTCTGAAATTGCATTGGAAGTGACTGAGGAAATAATTAATGAAAAGGTTGTTTGGTCTTCAGGCAAACCATGTACCTTGAACCTGTGTCCGTCCATTGTTGAGAAAAGTCAAAAACCCACCCCTGAAGATTTGGGAAAGGCAAAACAGAAGATCAAACCATTCCCTTTCTTCAGCTCTGGAAAACTATATGTTCAAGATTGATTGGATCATGAGGCTATGGTTGCAATAACTGAATTTTTCCCTTTCAATGAACTCTCTGAGAAAGAGAAGAAGGACATCAAGTCAGTAACAACATTCCTTCACTGATCCAAAAAATTTGTAAAAACTGTTGGTCTCTCAAGATCTTGGGGTGGGAAAATGTGGGCAATTGGATGGCAAAAATCAATGGAACCTTCTGAACTATTTGGACAATATTTGAAGAAAGATGCTTTCAAATCCTCCCCTAAAGATTATCATTTTTTGAAACTTAGATCTGACAAGGTCTCTCAAGTATTGGGCCAGACATTTCAAAAATTAGCCAAACTTGCATTCAATTCCAACTGTGAAGCTATGATGGACAAAAATATTTCTTTCTTCTCCTCATTGGAATTTGGATCTGGCCTTACTGCTTTTGACTGCTCCCCTCACATCAACTTCACCTCAGACTCCTTCTACAACTCATGGCATATTGACAAAGGTGATGTCTCCTTCTATTACTTTTTACTGGTGGTCCCAACCAAAAAATTGAATGGAAAAATTATCAAGCAAAAGGATGAATATCAAGTATCCAATGGCAACTTTGTTTTCCCAGACTTTGGTTTTGGTATTGATTTCAAACAAAAGGGCATCATCAAAATGGTTTGGGAAGCAAAAAGGTACAAGCACTGTAATTTTCCTGCAGTAGATACTTCCACCCATACTAGGATGGCCATTTCCATGCAAATTAACAAAAAAAACACAAAAAAATAGAAAGGACTTGGCCAGTGGCAAAATATACCTTAGGGAAAAAATATAAATAAAAATGAAAAAATTTTTTCATTGGTGGTGTTAAAATACTCTCAAATGTTTTTTCAATCAAAAATAATTTTTTTGTTTTTATTTTTCAAATTTTTATCAAAGTAAATATATTTGAAATCCAAGCAATCAAATAATTTCCTTTATTTCATCCACAGTTCAACTGCTACCAATACATGCCATGGCTCCTGATGACCTATCTTTTTTTTCAGTGGCTAGCCTTTCCCTCTTCTTTCCAAGTTGGTCTTGATCTCAATCCTTCTCCTTTTCCTGTTTTTGAAACTACATCTCAGCCTGTTTGATTTTCCACTCAGAATAGAACTTGTGTTGTTGAGACAAAATCTCATCTTTCCACTTTTGAAAATTTGTAGCCAGGTGAAAATCCCACTTCTCCTTTTCAAATTGAAGTTTTTTGGATTCAATTTGTGATTTCACTTTTTTTTGGAGGGGAATAGGAATGATCTTGATTTTGAAAGAAAGTAAAATCAATCAATGAACTTACTTTAACCTTGCTTCTCCATGATATCCTTAAAGCCAGAAAAATTTCAAGTGTTTCTCCGCTTTCAATGGCTATTAGGGTTCAGGTTGATGGAATTGGACACCTTTTGCTTTCCCTTTGGAGAGGGGTTTTTTGTGGGAATGTTGTCACTCTAATTTGAAGGAAATGTGGGAGTCCCCATTGTCTTGAGCTATTGGCCAATCAGGAATGGATGAGGCTGTTTTTTACAATATATAAATTAGTCGGGATTAACCAGACAGAAGATAAAAGAACTTGGGTGCTTACTTGAACAGATGTTGATGGTAGTGGCAATACAGGAATAACTTTCTCCTCATTGGAAAATTTGGTAAGTTCTTCCACCCCAGGAAGGGAGAAATTGAAAGAAGGAAGTGAGGGGTTCAAGGAAGTGTTGGTCAATGCTGATGTAGACATGATTGGAGCGGGTTTTGTTGGAATATCCTCCTCCAGATTGGATTGGGGCCACTCATAGGTTTTGTCTGGATCATCATTGCTAGGCTGAGGATTTACAGCCAAGTCCTCAGCTTCATCAGATTCTTGTTTTTCAAAAGCAGCTAATGGGGTGATGTTAGCCTTCTTTCCAAAGATTTCATCCATATGAAAATAAAAAGGAAAAATGGAGTCCAACTTATCAACAACCAAGGTGATTGCTTTGGCTTTATCAGAGTTGGTGATGCCAAAGCCAGTGGAGATTGACCTGGAGTGGGCTTTTTTGTACTTGGTTTTATATTTCTTGAATTGATCCCGCATCTTTTTGGATGAAAGATCCAGCCTAACTTTGGTTTTATTCTTCAGTTCATTTGCCATCAGGAGATAACCATTAACCTTAGAGGATGGAGGTTGGCTAACTTGTGTTTCATTGTTGGATCCAAAGGAAGCATTTTAGTTGGAAAGAGTTTGGAGCCAGTTTACCAGGATGATGTTATCAGCTCTCTTGAGCTGACTTGAGCCATTGGAAGCTGATGGAGGAGGATTATTGGATTTTCAGTTCCTTTGGGATGCTTGCTTTGGTTGAGTGGACTTGCAGGGGGGGGGTGTTGATGAGGGGCCATTTGAAAATAGTAAGAGGGATGAAGTGATGAAGCAATAAAGCAATGAGAGTTAGGATGTGATGAAAGGGGGGATGAATTGATGAAGTGATGAAGCAATGAGAGGATGGATTTGATGAAAGCAATAAAGTGATGACAGTGATAAAGAAAGGTGAGAGTGATGAAGTGATGAGGGGATGAGAGTGATTAAGTGGAAGAGATGAGAGCAATGAAGTTATGAGATCAATGAATCAAATTTCTGGATGAGGTTGGAGGTAGAATTTTTCAAATGAGGTAAGATGTTGAAAACAGGGGTGATGATGTGGAATGAAATGTGGTTGAGCTGTTGAAGGCCTTTATATACTTTAATTGAAAAAAACCACTTATTTAATGTTAACTTTGACACATCTGATCCAAAATAAGTTGGGTTTTTTGAATTTGACTGGCGCGTCTGAAAAGGTGGATTTGGCTTGAAACCCACCATTAAAAAATAGCTGGTTTTCTTAAATTTGATACACCCTAATACAAAAATTTAATTTTCCCAAAGACCGCAATACCACAAATTTCACATGTTCAAGATGTGATGGGTGATGGGAACTGTGAGTTCAGATCAGTAGAAATTAATTTGGGCTGTAAATCTGAAGATTGGAGTTCAATATGTCAGGAAATGATGAAGGAAATGGAATCAAAATCTATCTTAAAGGATGAAAAATTCATAGACCAAGTTTAGGATGAAAATTTTGAAGAAGCAAGAAAACATCTCAACCAAACTCCTGGGCCTGTCCCTCAAAGTTACTGGATGAAATTCTGTTGCCATGGTTTCCTGTTTGCAGATAAATAAAATAGGCCAGTGGTAATTTTATCTAAGTTGATGCCATCAACTTATTTTCCCCTCAATTAACCTCCAACTGCCAATTCTCAAACATATCACATATGTTTAATTATTTTGGAAGATTTTCAGAATATAGTTTGTTTCCACTATAATTCTGAAATGTGACCTGCTCCCCAATTAGATCCCCTTTAGAAGGCTTTTTCTAGAAAGGAATCACAAAAATAGGAAGATTTGATTCATAATAACTTGCAACTTGGTTTGAAGATTTTGTTTCCTGGTAGTAAAAATAATAAAGTAGTACAAATTGATGTTGATTGAATACTTTGTCTTGTTTTTTATCAATTTTGAATATTTTTTTTTTTACTCATTGATTTTGAGAAAAAAACACCCCTTTTGTGTTTTCAATTATGAATTCTTTGGGAAAAAATAAGCTAAAAAAATCCCTGGATAATTTTTTTGGGCTCTTTGCAATTATCACTAAAATAATTCAAACTGAAAATTGGGAAAATATCGTGGAAAAATACCAAAACAAGAATTGAAAACAATGTCTCATTTTTTATGAAAATCCCATTTTCAGGCTGGAATATGAAGTACTAAAGTTCTGTAAAAATTTTAATTGAATGGCCTGCCATATTTCAAAAACTTTTGTCTCTTCAGATTTATCAAAATAATCAAAGAAAAAAGATTAAAAATGTGAAAGAATTTGAGATGTGGAGCATTTTTTTTTCCCAGTTTTTTGAGCAAAATTTTGAAGTCCTTGAAAATGTCCAAAATTCTCCAGATTTGTTCCACAGGGGTTTGAGATGCCCTCCCATCCCCTATTTATTTTTTGACAACCCCCCAAAAATGCGTTTTTTCCAGGTTTACCACATGCTTTTGGGATGTTGGGGGGCGTTGTGAGGATGCGCAAACTGCATGATTTCCAGCTTTTGGGGTGTGAAAAACCCAAAGCCCTATTCATATTTATTTTAAATTATTTTTGGCCTTATGTTTGATTCATATTTATTAATTTTTATTTAGGTCTTATTTTTATTCATATTTATTAATTTTTATTTATTTTTTTTCAACATCTCTTCTGTTCTTTTTTTTGTTTTCTACTTCTTCTTCTTCATCTTTTTTTTTTTTTTTTTTTTGCAAATGGGTTGTGAAAAGCCGCTCAAAAATCCAAATTGGGTTTTGAGCAGCTTTTTGCGACTAAGACAGGGCGCAAGCAGCTCATCACAACTGCAACAGGTTGCAAGCGGCCGCTCAGGGTTGAAACTCGTGCCATGAAACCCATTTTAGATCCTGCAGGTGGGTTGCAAGGTCAAAAATTTAACATTGGTCTTTAAACTTCAATGAAAGTTAAACTACCATGCTGTACTTTTCCAAAAGTGGTTTCAGCCAGTTAAAAGGTCTTTGTATTGTAAATTCCTGTTAAACAGCCAAAAGGGGGGTTTAAAAGCCCCAATACCAAAGGATGTTTGGCTTTGGATCCCTAGGTTTTAGCCAGTAGCTAGAGTTAAAAACAAACCCATGGGTAGATTTGTAAGCTTGTGGTAACGCAACTCAATTTTTCCACAGGAATTTTAGGCATGAGAAAGCAATTTAATTATTCCATGCATTGTCCACTTGATGGAGACCTATCCAATTTCTCTGCTGATGAGGCTGCCTTTGAACTTCATACTCAAAAGAGCCATGGAAAACAATTTTCTGGTGGGATTTTTTGAAGATTGAATAAATTTGAATTGAAATTAATAAATACTGATTGAAATAATCTCTATCAATTTTTTACAGGTGAAATGACCATCTTGAATGTTGTTCCCATACTGATTCCAATGAACATATTTGCAGCAATTACCAAAGAAGAATATGCCTATCACCAATTGATAACAATCACTCAAAAAAAAAAAACAAAAAGAAGTCAATGCAAAGTAATTATTTCCCTTTTCAAATCATTTACACCCCCAGTTCCTAGAAGCGGCTGTTTTTGGATTGTAAATTCACTTATAGACCATTATGATGACTTTTATGAAGAAAGAAGAACCCCTGTGGCTTTCAAGAATATTAAACTGATCTTTTAATACCCTAATGGAAATTCTAGCTGAATTTAATTTTTGTTCAATGCTCTCAAAGAATTTTTCAAGGCTCAAAAATTTCAAAGAATGCCTTCATTAGGGCGTATCAAAGTTAGCAAACCCACCATTTCTTTTGACCAAACCCACCGTTTTTAATGGCAGGTTTCTGAAATAAAAATACCCCCTAACTGGTGTATTTCAAAATGGCAATTTTCATGTAAATGGCGGCTTTCAAACATCAAAACTTTCATTATCATCCATCCACCATCTGTCACATGCAAAACACCCATCTACACCTCCACATCAGCAAAACCATAATCTCTCACTTGGAATATCTCCAAATTCAAAAAATTCATCCTTGCTCATCATCATACTAACCCTTCAACCTCTTCTTGAGCTCCCCCTTCCCCTTGATTCAATCCAACCACTCTCATCAATCCAGTTCATCCTACTTCATCTATAAGGTTCATTCCTCCCTACCTTCATCCTTAATTCCTCATCTCTCCCTCCCCCAGCCAGTCAATCATCATCCTCTCAAGCATTACAAGGATTTCTGGCGTACCAATATACCCTACAACAATCATTGAAACCATCTGAGATTGGCCCCCTCAATCTGGGTGATCAAAAACATAATCAAAAAGGTAAAAATGATAGTAAAGTTGCTCAGTATTCCAGGCATCTCCCCAAATTTACCTACAATGAGGATAACCCTATGCCAAGGTAAGATATCTTCTCATCACATCCAGCTCCCCTCTGTTAGAGTATTCCATCACTCCATTGATTGTCTTATATAATTACTGACTTGCCTTTAGATCCACTTGCCTAAATTACCTCAAAGATCCTAACTTTCCCCCTGCTTACAATGACAGACCCTTCTTGAGATTTTTTCTATAGTAGCAGGACTCACTGAGCTAGAAAGATCCCGTTTGTTCAAAAAAAATATCCTTGAATAAAAACTTTAGATTTGACATGAGTTCTGAACCTAAGGAGATCATTTGTGAGACCTCCTAAGAGATGGCTTCCAGTATCCTTGGAAGGACAGTACTCAATGTGTATATGTATGTAGATATCAATGAGTAATTTATAGAATACTTAGGTTTTATCAATTTGCACCCATCATTACCACCTCACCCACCACCTCCCCTGCTCCTTTGGTCAGAATCCCTGCTGAGCCCATCACCCCTCCTCCTCCTCCTCCTCCTCTTACTTCCCCTCATTGGTTGGTGATCCTTTGATAATTCAACCTCTAGGTCCCCCCCACCTCCTTGCTCAATCCACCAGGTAAGCTCCCCCCCTTCTCCTTCTCCTCCTCACCCTTCCCCTCCCTCCCTCCCAATTGCTTGTGAATCAATTTCTCAATCAATTACAAATAAATTTATCAATTGATTGCAAATTGATCAAAAAATTGATTGCCAATTGATTGAGAAATTGATTGCCAATCAATTGCTCAATAAATTTACAATTGATTGAGCAATTGATTGCAAATGAATTGAGCACTCAATTGGCGATTGATTGCTTGATTTATTTGCAATTGTTTGCTAAATTGATTTGCAATCAATCAAGAAATTTATTGCCATGGTGTATCAATTAAAGTGTTTTATGAGCGGATGGTGAGCTGGGATGATGAGGTATTGATTCAAGTGTGAGATGAGCAGATGGTGAGCTGAGATGATCATTGAAGGTGTGTGATGAGCAGATGGTGAGCAGGGATGATCATCATGTGCCAATTGTGATTAGATGATGATTCTGAGCATTTGGGCAGGCACATTGGAGCATCTGGCAATGTAAAACTTAGCTTAGTGGTTAAAGCATCACTAACTAATGTTGAGGTTATGGGTTCAACTCCCATAGTTTGCAACTTACTTTGGGATTATAGATCTGCCACTTCACTCAAAATTTTATACAAAAAATTGAATCCCTTATTGGTCCTCACTTGAATCCCTTATTGATCCTCAACCCAATCAAAGTATGCGGTTGGGCAGGAATAAGATGGGAGGAGATGATTTGAAAAAAATAAAGATATGTGGAAAGAATAAGGATTTCATCCCTCAAAATGTTCTTCAAAAAGTTTAATCCCTTATTGATCCTCACCCCAATCAAAGTAAACGGTTGGGAGGGAACAAGATTAGAGGAGATGATTTGAAAAACATACAGAGACATGTGTAAAATCCTCAGCTTAAACCCATCTCAAACCCGCTCTCAGCCAAGCTCATGCCTGCCGCTCTCACCCATCTACTCAAAACCAGCCACACCGCACTTGCGCATGGGCCACTTCTGTTGAAAGCTCATAATTTTTCCTACTATCTCTCAGATTCTATCATTTCCACCTACTGTTTCCTTACTTCTTTCCTTTGCCTCTTTATGTGTCACGCTCAAGTCTCATGTCTTGGTCTCTGCCAAGCTACAACGCGCTACAACGCGCGCGTCCTTCTTTCACACCAACTCCAGTGCCAATACTCTATATTAGATTGGGCACTCTAAGCTACTTAAGACCTGACTCGCGCACCCCTCTCACCTGTTCCTCACACAACTCAAATGGTTGTGTCATTGGTCTGAGGGTGCTTTGAGTCAGGTAAGCCTCATCCTCAATATTTGTATTTACAAGCAGATCATTCTGATGTCTCTCTCACTCTTATCAAATTAGTTTCTTTTAGGTTTAAGGCTTGTGTCAGAGGTAATCATCTTTAGCGGCGTTTCTATATCTTTCATCAAAGGTTTCTTTACTGTTGCAGTTTCACTCTTGTTGACTCCTGGTTTTAGGTTATTAACCATTTCATTCTTCTCTGCACGGTCTGTTTCTTATTCTGATGAAATGATATTTTGTTTTAGTTTCCTCTTAACTTTATAGATTTACAGTCCCAAGTCTCATTGACTTAACCAGGATCAACACTAGTGGTTCGACATGTCTGACATCGACGAGCCCAACCCAAAACATCTTCACCTATCCCTTTTGAATGAAACCAACTTCGCCTCCTGGGTAATGAGAATTCAAAGTCATCTCCAAAGAAAAGGTCTCCTTGAGTATGTTGAAGACACAGATTTTGAAACCTTTATCCTTCCCACTACGGCTCCTCAAAGAAAGAAAAGCTATGAAGAAGCTGATCTCATAATCCAGCACCTAGGAGACACAGCATTTGATGCCGTTGTCAACCCCAAGAATCAGTCTAAACCATCCCTCATCTGGCAAGCTGTCCTGGACCAATATGCATCTCAGTCGACCAACAACAGATGTCGCATCTGGTTGAATTTCATTTGATATAACTTGAATGGAAACCTTCAAACTTATCTGAGAGAATGCAGAAAGCTTCTGAATGAACTCGCAGTGGTCAAACTTGAAGTGCCCCAAGAAATTCTCAGCTACACCATCATAGCCAAACTTACCGCCAACTTTTATCACTTGGTCAACAGTATTCTCCTCAACAATGACTTATTACAAAGCCCCTCTAGAGTTCTCAACAAATTGTAGGAAGTAACTCACCTGGAATCAACCAGAGTGCCACCCAACTCTTCTGTCCCCTTGACTAATTCTCCCAACCAATCCGGTTCAACTGCCCTTCTGAAGACTAAAACTTGAAAGGGACCAAAAAATCCTTGCTCAAAAGGGCATCAAAATCCTCTTGCCAAACACCCCAAGTCCTGTTGCTGGAACCTACACCCTCATCTGCAACCGGATAAAAATGCACCTCAAGCTCATCATACTCAACACGCAGAATCCACCACTCCAGTTCCTGACAACCCAGCTGAACCTGAGAATGCATTTTTCAATGCTCAACTGTACCACCATAAGGCCAAACCGTCGCGCTCCAAATCAACCCTTGCTCTGCCGCCTGTCCTCAACTCAGGGGCCAGTCACCATATTGTGAACAACCCCGACTTCCTGCTCACATCAAAACCAATTAACCTCACTGTTGGCTCTGGTTCCAAATCTTCCTCACATCAAGCCACAGCTATTGGTACAGCAAAATTAATCAATCACAAAGGTTCCGAAATCAGCTTGAAAGACGTCTTGCTGATTCCAGATCTTAACCAATGCCTGCTATCATTGGATAGAATTCTTGTACAAAAATCAAACCTTTCTTGGTTCGGCAAGAGTGGCTTCTTGATTCAGATTGACAATGTGAACCTCATTGGTTCATCCATCAATCACCTTCTGGAGCTATATGGTACACGATTCATCACAGTACCCACCAGATCTCTCATTCACCATCTATCAATTAACCAGTCAGACTTCAAGTGGCACCATCTTCTGGGCCATCCGGGAATTGCTACACAAAAGATTCTTTTTCCTAATTCTGCTTCCACAAGTGCTGACTGGGACATATGCCAGACTTGCAAGATGACCATTACCACGTTCAAGGGCCATTTAAAAATAGCTAATCAGCCATTAGAAATTGTCCATATTGATCTAGTAGGACTGGTCTCAGTTGAATTGGCTAGTGGTTGCAAATACTTCCTAACTATAGTGGATCAATGCTCATGTTTCAAGACTGTCTCTTTTCTCAAGAAGAAAAGTGAGGCGCTATCCGCCTTCAAAAACGTTGTGTCTACTTCCAAAATGCAGCTTGAAAAGAAATTGGTCACCCTAGTCTCTGACAACGGTGGTGAGTTTACAAGCTCAGAGTTTAAAACCTATTGTCAAGATGCTGGAATTAATCACCATTTTTTGCACCCTTATACTCCTCAAAAAAATGGTTTGGTAGAGCGCGCTAACAGATTGATTATTGAAAAGGCTAAATGCCTGCTCAATCACAGTCATCTTCCGCCTTTCTACTGGGCTGAAGCCGTTAAAACAGCTGCATACCTCCTCAATCTACTGCCGGTTGTATCCAATCAAAATCGGATTCCCTAGGCTATTTGGTTCAAAATCAAATTCAATTATGACGTACTTTGTCCCTTTGGCTGCGCCGCCTTTGTTCACATTCCCAAGAAAAATCAAGACTTCAAATTTGGCGTGTCGGGCTTCAAAGGCATTATGCTGGGGTACAGCAACCAATTTTCAACCTACAAGATTTTAAATCCCACTGACGGCAAGGTCTACTCCACCGCTAATGCTTGTTTCAAGGAATGCAAGTTCAGTAAAGATACATCTCAAACTTCATTTCCCTCCATCTTGGAGGACAAAAGTGACCCTGCCCTCTGGCAAAGGGATCAGCTCGAATTCCCCATAGCCTACCCTGAAACTCAGGAACCATCAGTCCTAACCTATCCTACCTCAACTACACCAAACCGTGTTACCCTACCTTGCCCCAGCAAAGTCAGCTCAGAAAATATAGTGACCTACCCTCGTCGCGAAGGATCCCAACTGTATCTGGCCACCAACTACACCAATACAGCCACTTTAGACAATGCGTTGAAAGACAAATAAAGACTGGAATGGATTGATGACATGGAGAAGGAAATCCTTAATCTGGAATCCTACAATGTCTGGGAAGAGCAAGAGATTGATTCAGACTCCAAAGCCATCAAGTGTGTCTGGGTGTTCCAAAAAAAGCGTAATTCCAACAACAAGATCACTGAATTCAAAGCAAGACTATGTGTGCAAGGTTTCAATCAAAAGGAAGGTGTCAATTTTGAGAGTGTTTTTTCTCCCACTGGGGACAAGACTTCACTTCATCTGCTCATCTCCTATGCTTCTCAGAACAATCTTCAATTCCATCAACTCAACATAAAGTCTGCTTTCCTAAATGCTCCTCTCAAGGAAAGGATCTTCATCGCACTTCCAGACAATGTACCAACAGCACATGTCAAGTCTCTGAGACTTAAAAGGGCGCTGTATGGACTTAAACAGGCTCCCATGGCCTGGTATCACACTCTAAGCTCCTGGTTACTCAGTATAGGGTTCCGACGTAGTGAAGGCAATAACTGCGTGTTTTTCTCTGAAGATACCTGGATGTAAATCCATGTGGATGAAATTGCCATCTTCAGTAAGGATCCATCAAAGTTCAGAGAGCAAATCAAATCGCGCTTCAAGATCAAATACCTGGGCCAGGCTTCCATGCTCCTGGGAATCAATGTAGATGCCACAAAGAAAGGTTTCAAACTTTCTCAGTCAACCTATATAGATTCTTTAGTGAGCAGATATGACCTTCCGAATCACAAGGAGCACTCCACGCCATTTAAACCAAATGGGAAGCTTTTACCATCCACCAACGAAGAGCACGCAAGTTTTTTCAAAACTGGCCTTGATTACAGGAAATTGATTGGCGAGTTGCTGTATGTCAGCTGCAACACCCAACCGGACATTACCTTTGCAACAAATTACCTTTCACAATTCCTCACTAAACCCAATATCACTCACTATAACACTGCTCTTAAGGTTGTTAACTATCTGAAATACACCAGGACAAAAGGACTGAACTTCAAAAAATTGGAGTCAGCAGATGACCTGGTGGCTTTTGTGGATTCGGACTGGGCAACCTGTCCACAAAATAGATGTTTGATCTCAGGGCTGGTAATAAACTGGAAGGGTAATCTCAACACTTGGAAATCAAGGAAACAACCGACAATATCCCTGTCAACCACTGAATCCAAATACAAATTGGTAGGTGATGGGGTAAAAGAGGTCCTCTGGCTGATTACACTTTTATCTGAGTTCATCAAGTTTGACCCTCATAAACCAACCCCCATCCATGAAGACAACAAAGGTTGTATTAAGCTGGCCCTGCAACAGGCCAAAAATTCATCCTTCAGAACAAAACACATCGACATCCGTCACCACTTCATTAGAGAGGAACTTGGGAGGGGAACTATTTTCCTAAAAAAGGTTGCTTCAAAAAACAATCACACCGACTTTCTAACAAAACCAGTCTTGATGCAAATCCTGGAAAGCTGCCTATGCGCAATCAACGTCTATTGAACTTGAACCTGAGAGATGGGGCGGCTGTTGAAAGCTCATAATCTTTCCTACTATCTCTCAGCTTCTATCATTTCCACCTACTGTTTGCTTACTTCTTTCCTTTGTATCTTTATGTGTCACGCTCAAGTCTCATGTTGTGGTCTCTGCCTAGCTCCAACGCGCTACAACGCGCGCGTCCTTCTTTCACACCAACTCCAGTGCCAATACTCTATATTAGATTGGGCACTCTAAGCTACTTAAGACCTGACTCGCGCACCCCTCTCACCTGTTCCTCACACAACTCAAATGGTTGTGTTGTTGGTCTGAGGGTGCTTTGAGTCAGGTAAGCCTCATCCTCAATATTTGTATTTACGAGCAGATCATTCTGATGTCTCTCTCACTCTTATTGAATTAGTTTCTTTTAGTTTTAAGGCTTGTGTCAGAGTTAATCATCTTTAGCGGCGTTTCTATATCTTTCATCAAAGGTTTCTTTAATGGTGCAGTTTCACTCTTGTTGACTCCTGGTTTTAGGTTATTAACCATTTCATTCTTCTCTGCATGTTCTGTTTCTTATTCTGATGAAATGATATTTGGTTTTAGTTGCCTCTTAACTTTATAACTTCCAAAGGCAGTTTCAAGCTTACACCAATCTCTTCCTGAGGACCAACTGATCCTCTCTGGACTGGACCCCACCAGTACTCAATCTCATTTCTTCATTCTTAATTTATTTGGTTTCTTTCCTTTTCCATTCTTTCCTCTTCCTGTCTCTTTCTTTTCTCAATCTCTCAACTCTTGAATCCTCAAAACTTGCCTTGTCATCTACATCACTGAATTTGTCAATATCTTTCTGCTTTGTCAAATACCACAAATCCTCCAACTCTTTCACCATCAAACCAGCTCAATACGCCTTGCTCCTCTCAGCCTACATCATTGACTGTCTGGTATGATTCCTTCTTCTCAGTTTCTGCCGTTTCTTTGTTATTCCCAACTCAATCAAACCATTTTTTTTCCTGCAGAATGTTTCATGTTCCTCCTAAATGTTTAGTCTACTTCCCATCTCAAGACTCTGGAGGAACCTGGCACCATGGATGGCTTTCAACAAATCATGCTCAAGGCCACTGTCAAAGCTGTCCCTAATCTGAAAGATGAAAATTACTCAATTTGGAAGGAGAAAATCTCCATCCTTCTTGAACTTACAGGAGTCAAGAAACTAATCAAAGAAAAAGCCAAACTCCTCAGCCCCTCCAATGATCTCAAAACTCAAATCATTATTCTTTTAAAAATCAACGCCACTACCCACAATAATTTAGTTAATCAGGAAAACATTAATTCTGCCAAAGACCTCTGGAAGACCATCAAGGAAAGGTTTGCATTGTCCCAAACGGCAAATTGGGCTTGGGTCTTCAACAAATTTATCTATCACCCCTTCAAACCAGATGCCATTGTCTCCTTTATCACTGAAATCTAAATCTACCTCAAGAAGATGATCAACTTTGGCATTGAAATACCCACCAATATCCTGGCCTACTTAGTTCCATTCAAATTTCCCTCTTCTCTTCACTTGCTTTGCCAGAAAATAATGCATTTGGATAAGGAAGTTAAAGTCAATATTGTTCTCAACAATCTCACTTAACTCAACAAAAAATACAAATCTAAATGCACTGAGGCCCCGGTCCAAGAAACCACTCTTGTCACTTTCAGCTCTCTGATACCACAAACCTTGCAGTCCTTTAGCTACAGAGAGTGATAGAAATGCTGGAATGATAATAATAATTATTATTCCAATAATAAACACTTAGAAGCTCAAATAAATGATATAGTAAGAGCAGTTGCAAGGTTTAATTGGTTTGGTAATAAATGGTTTTCAATATAATATAAAAGAGGGGCCACAGTATTATACTACTGGGGATCTTTACAGACTAGAAACCTCTCTTCAAGGGGCCTTCTTAGGAAGTTTAAGAACCTTGGAATAAAGATGGGTGCCTTAGAAAGGACTTATTCCACTAATGGCTGGGATTAACAGCACAAATGGCCAAGACAGGAAGGGTAACACTCACTCTGAGCACTTTACCACGAAAATCCTGGAATAATTGGAAGGGTTTCAGAGCAGATGGGGTAGATTGATTGACTAAACTTCAATTGTTGATTGGCTAATAAGGGTAAATACTACTACTACAGACTAAGTCATAGATCACTTGCTTATCTTCATATAAGCAATTGATCAACAATGACACGGTGTCTGATTGATAATAAATAATTCCTGGTAACTGATGATGGAATAATGGATCCAAAGAGGTCTGTATAAATACCTTTTTGGCGTGATTTTGATCTTCTCAGGGCATGTAGAGAGGTTTCTGCTCGTGGGCTGAGTCTGGAAAGCCAGTAAGGGCAAAATTAGCACGTCCACTTGGTGCTGTCAATCAGCTGTCCTTAGATCTGCTGGATTTCTGTACTATTTTAGCCACAGGATCTGTTAATCTGTTATAGCGTAAATTTGATCATTCAGTACTCATCCTTCATTTTTCCTACTGATATTGCTTTAAAGCGGGAAGATGTGGATGCTTACTAATTTTCCATGATCTGCTTATCATGTAGATAATTTTTAATAATTTTTATGAACACTCCTTGTAGTGTTTTGTGGTCTTCAAAGATCAGGGTCAGTGATTTATGTGACAATCCTTGATCTTTGATTTATTATTAAAAAATGTTTTAGACTTAATTTTCATTAATTTTATTTAAGTTTTGATCTTTTTAAATCATTAGTAATGCATATTTCAGTTTTATAAATATACTAGGCAACCCTAACTAGGTTGTAGCCCTTCTGAGCAGTACCTGGTTGTCAGATTAGTCACGACTGATCCAGACCCGGGGATCAGTTAGTACAGATGCGCGCGGGGTAGGATCCGCTGCGTGTGTGGCAGAATCAGCTGCGCGCGGGTCTCTAGTACGTGGGAATCTGCTCCTCATAGTACATAGGGATATGTAACAATGGGGGGCTGCATGCGGGAATTGTGACATAACACATTTCCGCGTGCAACTCCTAAAATATACACAACACCTCAATTCTGAGTGAATTTTAGGTGTAAAACCTATACGTGAAAATACGTGTGAAATATGAGAATGGCCAAAAAGTGCCATACTGGTGTTGTAATTTTGAGTACTTTTTTTCTTTTTAATTATTTTAAAAATATAACAACTTGGAATTCAAGGGTGGGGTCAGTGAGTGACCCTACCTAATTTTGGGTGAGTAATCCATTTCTGTAATAATATTCATGAATTTCTCACTCCTTATTTTGTTCATTGAGATATTCTTATTTTGTCATAGTTTTGTGTTGCTATTGACAGCTTGCTCTGTACATAGTAGCAAGCTGAAAGTCACCAAAAAGTCAAAAACCTCTGGTTCCAAAGCGTCGCGCTGAAAACAGGGCTATCACAACCCCAAAGCTACAGATCACCCTGTCAAAAAATGCTGGCACAAACAAAAGAACCTTGCACCCAACTGGTGGAAAGAAGCCCAGGCCAAATGGAGAGCCCAAAAGAATTCAAACTCACAAAGTTGCTCACTACCAGGCTCTCCTAATTACATGAATCAACAAGGTGAAGGCCAACCATTGCATCATCCTTGACTTGGGGGCCTTGTGTCAAATGTTGATTTCTACCAAATACTTCATCTCTCTGCAAGATAGTGACTGCAAAAATATTAGCACTGGAAAAGATGGAGCCAATCTCACTATCAAAGGAAAAGGAAAAGTCATCCTGGCCTGGAAAAACTCATGCATTCAACTCTCCAACTGTCTGTTTGTGCCAGACCTTGTCATCAATCTTGTCAGCCCCAGTATCCTGATCACTGAAAAGCAATTCTCAATTACTGTGCAAGGGAAATCTTTCAAAGTATTTCACGCAGGAATCATGGCTTTTGAATGATTCATTCAAGATAATCTCTTCACGCCCAATTTTCCCCGCTCCATTGGTAAAAACTCAAAAATCAGTTATCTGACCTGAAATACTTTAGATCAAAAAAAACTACTCCCTCTGCACCAATCCCTTGGTCACACTAGTCCTCACCGGTTGAAGAAAGTCAAGCCCAAAATTCCAAACTCCCTAATTGACAAATTTCAATTCTCCGACTGCACCTTTTCCAAAATCACAAAAAACTCCTTCAATGAGAAAGCTCCTCCTGCTTTAAAGCACTTCAAAAAGCTCTGTATCAACCTTATGGGACCAATCAATCCTGAATCCTTCAATGGGATGAGGTACATCATGACCATTGTTGAAAGCTGCTCTGGGTACTTGTCCGCTATCCCTCTTTGCTACAAATCTGATGCCAGTCTTAATATTTTATCCATTCTTAGATTCAAGAAGCAAAAACAAGGAAACCTTCCCTCCAATATCTGCACCAATGTTGGAGGGGAATTATCTTCTTGCAAGCTTGTCTCCTTCTTTGAGGAAAACTCCATCAAGCACATCATTACGGAACCATACAATCACAAAAACAACAGATGGGTGGAATGCGCCAATGGAACCATAGCCAAATCCATCAGAACCAATCTTGGCTCTTCTAAACTTCCTCTTCATTTTTGGCCAAAATCACAAAAGCTTCCACTCTCATGCTCAACCAAATTCCAAAACTAACTAATCAGAAATCCCTTTAAAAGGCCTTCACAAACAAAAATCTACGCCTGAAGTACTTCCACCCTCTAGGCTCCAAGGTATTTTATTTGAGCATGAAGCTTCCGCGTGGGAATAAATTCAAAAATTGGGGACTCAAAGGCACCCTCAAAGACTTCAATCCCAATCTCCACTCTTGTTTTATCCTCAAACCCAACAACTCCATCCTGTCCTCTAAACAAATCAAATTCATCAAGTCTCACCACAGTTCATCCATCAAAGACAACTCCCAAACTATCCCCCCTCTCAAAATTGACTTCCCAATTCTTCCCAACTCACCCCCTTGAGGCAACTCAGCAGCTCCAAGACCTGATCCGTTACCCAACAAAACCAGCCTCTCAGAACCTGACTCTCTTGAAAATGGCAGAAAAACAAGTATCTCAATCTTCTCAAGAAGTCACTGACAAACTGGTACCATCCAGGACACTTTGCAACCCATCAAGGCTCAAGACTCCCAATTGCTACGGTTATGTTAAGAATGAAATGGAATGTTGCCTACCACCCGGGGAGTCTTGTGCCCCCCGGTCTTCTCACACCCGGGCACTGGGTTTCCTTGGTCAATTGGGATGACCCTTCTTCCTTCTAATCTCTGACTGTTCTTGCTTTGTTGTTTTCTTTCTTCCTGGTTTTTCTTTCCTTTCTTTTAACTTCTCTTTTTCTTATATATTTCTTTTCTTTTTCTATCATCTTCAACTTCTTCACTCAACTTACCTCTATAAATCCCTTGATTTTCTTCACCCAAACTCTGCAATCTTCTCAATTCAACCTCCTACTCAAGCCTGTTCATCCTCTCCAATAACTCTCATCTGATCAATCATCACTGCCTACAAGTCCTTGCCTCGTAAGAACCTGGTCCTCAAGATTTTCTAGTGTAGACACCTCTGACCATCTAGTTGTTTTGCTTGCAGTCATCCTTCTGAATCTCATTGCCTCAATTCACTTTGCCTTGTCAGATTCTTCTTCTCCCAACCATATAAAGTCTAAGCTGTTGGTTTTCTGCATTCTTCCTCTTCTTATTCATTCTATTGATGGGTTCCCAACTCTCTAAAGCTTTTCTGTAGTCTGCTGGTTTTCAGTTCCAAGAAATCACATCTCAATCTTAATAAGGTTAAAAGCCAAAAGAAAACTCTACACAATCAAAAATGAACAAACCAGCCGGAGAAAATGACTAATTCCACCAGGTTGCGTTCAAGGCCTCCGTCAATGCTATTCCCCCTCTAAAAAAAGACAAAAATTCCATCTGGCGTGATAAGATGATGATTCTATTTGACCTGAAAGACATCAAAGACTTCATAACCAGAAACTCAGGTCAACTACCTGTAAAGCAGGACCAAGATATCCAAGCAATCATTTTATCTAAACTTGATAGCACAACGCATGCCAATGTGGTCAACAGCTCAAACATAACTTCATCAAAACTACTCTGGGTGGAGATCACTTGCAGATTTGCCTCATCAGAAACCGCTAATAGGGCCTGTGTCTTTAATCAATTTCTTCACGCTCAGTTTAATGAACACACTATTGAAGGATTCATAATGGATACTCAAAAATATCTCACTTGCATGGCCAATGTTTGAATAGAATTACCAAAGAACATACTGGCGTATCTAATCCTTTTCAAGTTTCCTACCATCTTTGAAAACCTGAAACAAAAAATTATGCATGTAGAAAAGTCAATAATGGAAGAGGTAGTATTTAATCACTTAACTCAATGCAATAATGAGCGCAAGGCACAACTCAAAACAGGAAAATATACTTCAAATGTCTCACTACTGACTACTAAGAACAAGACTGACAAAGAAACCAAAAAGATCTGGATTTGATGCAGGGAAGGCTTCCAAAACCCAAATGCGCCGCACCCTGAATTGTCCTTCTTTCAACTACACCCTCAAGTTGCTCCAGGATGGTGGATAGAAAAACAGAATGAATGGAAAAATTGAACAAAGAAGAAACCTAACATCAACTATCACTCTCTTCTCACTCTTTGGATTAATGCAGAAAACTCACCTGACCTCCTTTTGGAATCCGGCGCTAACATTAATATATTCAAAAATTTAAAATGATTCATTTAAATTTATCTACAAGAGAACCTGGAAGAAATAAAAACAGGGAAGTTGGAAGCTAATCTCAAGATACAAGGAACAGGTACTGTTTGACTAAAATGGAAATAATCTATCATAAATCTTGAGGAATGCATGTATGTTCCCAAAATTTTAGTCAACCTGATCAGTCCTTGTCTCCTGGAAAAGAAGGGATGAAACCTCTCACAAGAACAAGATCAAGTTTCTATTACCAGAGGTGGTGAGATGTTCCTGAAGGGATTAATCCCAGACAATCTATTTGTGATAGAGAAGCCCCAAACTGCTGGAAACAGTCTCTCCGTAAATATCTCTAATCAATCTCCCACCTCCACAATTTCAGAAACTCACACTCTATTGGACCTCCATAAGATGTATGGAAACGCCTCAATTTCTTCCCTCAAAACAATTCTGAAGGATTAATTCTCCAAGGACAAACTAAACAACTTCCAATGCGACAGCTGTGTAAACAGTAAAATCAGAAGAGTTCCCTTGTCAGCTATCTTGAAACCCTCATCTAAACCCCTTGAGAGGATCCACCTCAAGTTGATAGGACAGATCAATCCCCAATAAAAGGCTGTTCATAGCTATATTTTGACTCTAGTTGACAATTTTACAGGATATCTTGCTGCTTTTCCTCTACTATCTAAAGATGAAAATCCTGATGTCATCATTGGCAGCCTCAAGGCTGAATAAAAATAGCTGAACTACTATCCAAAAGAAATCTCAGATAAAGGAACGGAATTCACAAATAAGACCTTGAAGGACTTTGCAAAGTCCAAACATATCAAGCTTCTAACCTCCAAACCCTACCATTCTCAACGTAACGGTTGAGCCAAATGGGCCAATCAAACCATAATAGAGTCAGCACATGAATCATTCTCCTCCTCCAGATTGAATAAGAGTTTCTGGAACATTGTGGTCAGAAGATGTTGCTTTATGCTTAATCAAGTTCCTAGGGAAGGTGATGACCAATCCCCTTGGGAACTGATGTTCAACAAAAAACTCCCTACTGATTATCTGAAACCCATAGGATCCCCTGTCATCTATCTTGCAAATTGTCTACAGAAATGGAGAAAGTTTGATGAGAAGGGATTGGAAGGAGTCCTAGTTGGGTTTGATCCCATTTTTCATTCCTATCTTATCCTTAACTCATATTGAGCTGTTATTGGAAACAAACATGTCCATTTTATCAAGAATCCTCTCCACAATTTTCCTCTGCTTGAGTCACCCAGAATCAATCTCTTTGGTCAAACAATTTCCAATTCAAGCAAGTCCAATTTCTCTTTGGTAGAAAAGAAATACACCATCCAAGAATCTCAGAACAACCTCTCCAAATTGGACTTGGAAAGGGAAGACTCAGCATCTGTAGCCTCATCAGCTCCAGAAACTGACCCTCTTCCATCACACTCTCCACTCCCAGAAATTCATGTCTGATCCATTGCTCAAAGAACCAGACAAGAGATTAGGAAGCCTCAACAATATGGCTTTCATCACTACTACAAACCACCCTCATACAAAGCCACACGTAAATGTACTGAGTGGCCCAATTGGAAAAATGCAGCTGAAAAAGAAATGAACTCTAAAGAACTTCAAGATCTTTGGGAAGAATAATATGGAACCCAGGACAACATTCTAAATACCACATGGGTTTTTAAAATAAGGGAGAACTGTCACAGTGATCCTGTTAAATATAAAGCTTGAATCTGTGTTCAAGGATTCAATCAATTCTTAGGAGTTGACTACCACAAAACCTGGGAACCAACTGGAAAACTGGGTTCATTTGAGTAGCCCTTGTATACAGTCTGAAGGAAAAGATGAAACTACCTCAACTCAATGTAAAAGGCACATTCCTACATGCTCCTCTTGACAAAACTGCAATCATAAGAACTCCAGAAGGCTCAGATAGGAAGTCTACATATTTAAAATTAAAGAAATCTCTCTACGGTCTAAAGCTATCCCCCAAAAATTGGTATGAAACCGTAAACTCATGGATCAAGTCTCAAGTGTCAGCCACGAGACAGTTAGACTTGTCCAAATGTCTGGAAACTCATATGTCCTGCTGGTATAGTGGCTAAGTACTAGGCTCACTTCCCAGTATCTGATACCAAGGTCACTGGATCAAACCACAATGGAGACAATAATGAAAATGTTGAATAGTTTTGTAATTATATATTAAATCTTAATAATATTATATAATGTTGTATAAGTATGTTTTTATGAGTATGGATTATGGAATTAAAACCTTGATAATTTATATTATCAAGAAGGGGACCCAATATAACTTTAAATTAAGTTATGAGGACTCAGATGCGTCCCAATTATTGATATAGAAGTTCCCAAAGTGTTTCCTCTCTTTGGGAAGGAGTTACAGTAATCATATTAAGCCATACTCTCTATACTGTATAAATTAATTACACATTATCCTTCTTTGGGATGTAATTATAAGTAATAATCCCTCTGTATACTTAATACACCTTACTGATCCTTGAGAGCGTTCACTCAGAGGCTTTAGAACTTAATTGTAAGCTATGAAACTTCTAGTAGCACTGCCAAAAGTATATACACCTTATAGGTATAGTATAATTATAAATTAATTACTTATTTAATACTATCCCCTTTTGGATGTAATAATGCTTTAATATACTTCACTGAGCCTTGAGTGCGTCCACTCAGAGGTCTCAGAGTTCATCTGTAGGCTGTAAACCTTTTAATAAACATTGCAAAGAGTATACATATTCTATGTGTATATTATGAGCTAAGATAGTTATAATTAAAATTAAATTATTTGCCAAGGTATTAAGCTACATTAAATAAATATAAATAATTATTATGATGGAATCTAAGGTTTCTATACCGTCCATCTGAGTGATGTATAAGTCCTAAGACCCAGTAAGTAACCTTTTAGTAAGTAAAATGAAAACTTTACCTTGAAAATCCTTCCCAATGGGTACTAGTTCTTCATTACCCATTGAGAATGATGTAATGATGTCTTGGGCCTTTGAGGATGAAACCAAGGAGAGCCTGACACTCCCCTGGTGATTACTAGAGTCCCCTGAGGGCTCCTGTTACCTTAAAAGAGCAGGGTCTTTACCCTATAGCCCTTTCATCATCCATTATATATTATTATTTGAACAAGAATACAAGCAAGAGTTAACAAGCCCATTAACCTTACTCTCAAGAAGAAGATTGACTGGGGCTATAAACTTTGGTATTAAATTCAATCAATAACCTATTTGGCAACACCAATTTCGAGTGGAAGGTATCACTTGGATAAGTAACCCCTGTGTGTTACTCTTTAAAGGGTGTGAGCTTATTTATAAGCAAAGCTCCTTTTGTTCTTACTCCTTTAAGACTAAGGCCCCTTACCTTTTATAAAGGTTTAAGGTGTGGCTATTTACTCATAATACCTTGGTATTATTCGAGTCTGTAAACTTTTAAATTTGCTGTTTGGAATATATAAGTCAAAACTAATTTTAATATTGGTTTGTATTTATTCTTTTGCAGGTTTAACCACAGCTAGTTATAGCAATAGAGGTTAAATCCCTGACATCAAGGATATCAAGAGTTGACCAGTGACCCTTGTCTTTATCTCAACCTAAAAAATTAGAAATTTTCTACTTCCACGTAGATGATCTAATTCATGTGGGCAATTCCAACGTCTTTCAATCCAATTTTCTCAAAAGCTTCAAGAACTCCTCATGTCATTCTCCCACCACTATTCTTGGAATGCTCATGGAAATCCAGGACAATAAGATTCTCATGAGTCAGCCCAATTATATCACTTTTGGTCTGGAAGACCTTGGACTATCATTTTGCAAGGACACCCATACTCCACTGACCCAAAACTTCAACCTTGAACCAGCCTCCAATGCAAACATGCTTAATTTTGCCAACTAAACATCAACTACAGGTCTGCTATTGGACCTCTCAATCATATAGCTCAATACAACCAACCAGATATCTCTCTTTCTGTATCTAGCCTGGCTAGGTTCAATACCAAACCGGGCATGAATCACTGGAGAGAGGTTTGAAAGGTGTGGAAATACCTTAAAACAACCAAAAACTTCAAACTTGTTATCAACTGTGACTCTGAACAGGACGTTCACTCAAGCTTTAGTGACGCCACATGGGGAGATGATCCTACTTTCCTTAAGTCTCAAACTGGGTACATTGCTCTTGACTATGGGAGTCCAGTTATTTGGAACTCCACTAGACAAATAAATATTACCTACTCTTCCACCAAATCCAAATTGAACGCACTACTCAATTGCTACCTCAAACTCAAATGGATCAAGAATCTAATTAGTGAAATATATCAACTTCCTGATCCCAACCCCGCCTTGTACATTGACAACAAGTGTCTAGAAGAAAAGATCAAGAAGTTTGGATCGCACTCAAAGTCTAGACATATAGATATCAAAAAAGAGGGATTACGTGAAGACTTTGGTAATCATGAGTTTCCTCTAAGTTTGATTCCAAGTCACTCTATGATTGCCAATTCTCTCACAAAAGCCTTGTCATTAAGCTCCTTACAACTTCTTCAGCAAAAGGTCTTTGGCATGCCGGACCTATAATCTCTTGGACTATCTCCTTACCAGTCAGGTGGGGTGTTGAGAATGAAAGGGCATGTTGCCTACCACCCCGGGAGTCTTGTGCCCTGCCCTGTCTCCTCACAGCCACCCGCTGGGTTTCCTTGGTTGATCGGGATGACCCTTCTTCCTTCTACTCTCTGACTTTTCTTTCTTGGTTTTTTTTTTCTTCCTGTTTTTTCTTCCCTTTCATTAAACTTCTCTTTTTCTTATAAGTCTTTTCTTTTCCTATCTTCTTCAACTTCTTCACTAACTTACCTCTATAAATCCCTTGATTTTCTTCACCCAAACTCTGCAATCTTCTCAATTCAACCTCCTACTCAAGCCGGTTTAGCCTCTCCAACAACTCTCATCTGATCAATCCTCACCGCCTACAAGTCCTTGCATGGTAAGAACCTGATCCTCAAGATCTTCTAGTCTAGATAACTCTGGAAATCTATTTGTTTTACTTGCAGTCATCCATCTGCATCTCCTTGCCTCAATTCACTTTGCATTGTCAGATTCTTCTTCTCCAAACCATATAAAGTCTAAGATGTTTGTTTTCTGCATTCTTCCTCTTCTTATTCATTCTATTGATGGTTTCTCAAATATCTAATGCTTTTCCATAGTCTGCTGGTATTCAGTTCTAAGAAATCACATCTCAATCTTAATAGGTTATCACTATTACATTGTGCCCAAATCCTACAAACAAGTCAAAAAGTGCCAAGATGTCAAAGATTGGGAAAATTCAATGGAAGTCAAACTGAACAGAATTGAAAATATGAAAGTCTGGGATGATTAAAACAGACCCAAGCCAGCCAATCCTCTGAACATTACTTGGGTCTACCACCTAAAAGACAACTGCCACAGAGACCCTCTTGTCTACAAAAGTTGATTGTGCATGCAAGGGTTTGATCAAATCTACGGGCTAGACTACCAAGATACCTTCTCCCCTATGGGAAAGGCTGCATCACTCAGGATTGCGCTTCTCTACGGACCTTATCACTCTCTTCCAATCTCTCAGTTTGATGTTAAGAGTGCATTTATGCACGCTCTGCTCAAAGAAGAATTTATCATCAAAAAGCCCAAGGGATGGTCCAGAAAATCAAAATACCTCATGCTCAAGAAGACCTCATACCGCCTCAAGCAAGCTCCGCTCAACTGGTTCAACACCCTGACCAACTGGCTCTCCAGTCAACAGTTCCACAAATCTTCTACTGACCCCTGTCTGTATCTAAACCCACAGTGTCAATCTATCATCTTCTTTCACGTTGATGATCTCATTCTTGTTGGTCTTGGAAAAAAATTCAAAGAAAACTTGCTCCTTTGATTTCCAAACTCCACCCCACACAACCCAAATACAATTCTAAGAATAAAATACTCAAACTCAAACAAAAAGATTTTCCTCTCTCAACCCAAGCACATTGAACACGTTTTGGAGGAAATCAATCTCATTGACTTTCACCCCTCCACAATCCCGCTAACAGCTCACCTCAACCTTTGACCCTCCATGGACAAAGAACACAAAAATTAAAAGCTCTCAACATCAACTACCGTTCAGACATTTTTCTGATGATCTACATCGCCTGCCTCACTCAACCAGAAATCAGCTTTGCAGTTTCCAGCCTTTCTCAATTCTGCAAAAAACCCGGAATCAATCACTGGCAAGAGGTCAAACGCTGCTGGAAGTACCCAAAAGCTACTAAATAACTTGCTCTTGTCTTGGAAGTAAAAAATCTGGACGCTCAACTTCACTGCTTCAGTGACGCCACATGGAACAAAAATCTTGAAACAAGACACTCCAAATCCAGTCACCTCACTCTCCTGTTTGGCTCTCCCATCATGGGGAGCATTTACCACCAGCGGAATGTGACTCACTCCACAACAAAGGCAGAACTCACTCCGCTGGTTGATTCTTTTCTCAAGGCTATCTGGATGAGGGGACTTGTGTTGGAAATGTTGGAAAAGCCCATCAAACCCAGATTAAATCACATTGAAAATAAAGGGGCCAATGATAAATTGAAAAAGTTTGGCTGAAACTCAAAAACCTGGAATATAGATATAAAGACCAAGGTCATTGGTGAAGAACTGAAGGCAAAAAATCTTTCCATAAAACTCATAGCTTCTGGCAACATGATTGCAGATGGGCTTACTAAAGGGCTACCCAAACTCCCCCTCTCCAAACTCCTCAACGTCATAAACCCTCAATTTTACTATCTTGAAATCCTACCAGCCATGGGGGGTGTCAAATCCTCAACTTAAACCCATCTCAAAACTTCTCTCAGAAAAGCTCACGCCTCCTGCTCTTACCCATCTACTCAACACCAGCGGCGCTGCACTTGCGCACGGGCTGCTTCCAAAGGCAGTTGCCAGCTTACACCAATCTCTTCCTGAGGACCAACTGATCCTCTCCAGACTGGACCCTACCAGTACTCAATCTCTTTTCTTCATTCTTTCATTCTTTTGTTTCTTTACTTTTCAATTCTTTCCTCTTCCTGTATATTTCTCGTCTCAATCTCTCAAATCTCAAATCCTCAAAACTTGCCTCAAAATCTACATCACTCGATTTGTCAATATCTTGCCACTCTGTAAAATACCAAAAATCCTTCAACTCTTTCACCATCAAACTGGCTCAATATGCCTTGCTCCTCTCAGCCTAAATCATCAACTGTCTAGTATGATTTCTTCTTCTCATTTTCTGCCATTTCTTTGTTCTTCTCAACTAAATCAAACCATTTTTTTCCCTCCAGACTGTTGCATGTTCCTCCTAAATGTTTAGTCTACTTCCTCAATTTCAATTCAACCAAAAAAATGGAAACAATAGGGATTTCAAACCTAAAAATATTATTAAATGAATTGAATAAATTCTTGATCCTCAGACCAAATATAGTATGTGGATGGGAGGAGATGATTTGGAAAACATACAGAGACAGTGACAGAATGTGGCTTGTCAGCATTGACCAAAGGGGACATGTTTGTATTGATAGTTATTGAATCAATTCCTCATCTGTTTGGATGAACAATAAAGCATCTATTGGTTTTATTCTTTATTTCATTGGCCATCAGGAGATAAAAATTAAAATTAGAGGAAGGAGGTTTGAAAAATTGTGTTTCATTGTTGGATGCAAAGCAAGCATCATAGTTGGAGTGAATTTTAGCCAGTTTACAAGGATTATATGATCATCTCTTTGAGCTGAATTGAGATTTTGGAAGCTGATGGGGGGAGGGGGGATTAATGGATGTTGAGTTATTGGGGGATGTTTTCTCTGATTCAAGGGACTTGCCGGCAGAGGTTTGCTGAAGGGCCATTTTAAAAGAGCAAGAGGGATGAAGGGATGAAGAAATAAAATGATGAAGCAATATGATAAAAGCAGGGATGAAGAGATGAAGTAATGAAGTGATGAAGCAATGAAGCAATGCGAGTTAGGATGTGATGAAAGGGGGGATGAAGTGATGAAGGGATGAAGCAATGAAGCAATGGGAGGATGAATTTGATGAAAGCAATAAAGTGATGAGAGTGATGTAGCAAGGAGAGATTGATGAAGTAATGAGGGAATTGGAGTGATGAATCAAAGAGGATAGAAAGAGATGAGAGTGATGAAGTTATCAGAGATATGAAAATCAATTTTTTTTCAATGAGTTTGAAGGTATAATTTTTGGGATGAGGTTGGAGGTTGAAACCAGGAGTGATGATGTGGAATTTCGCATGTTTGAGTTGGTGAAAGCCTTTATATACTTTACTTGAAAAAAGCCACTTATTTCTTGTTAAATTTGACACGCCTGATCTGAAATAAGTGGGTTTTTTGATTTTGAATGGCGGGTGTGCTTAAATTTGATACAACCTATTATTTTATTCCTTTCAGCAAGGCAATAGGGAGGTAGTGACTCCAACAAAATTTGCAATTTGGTTTGATCATTTTAAGGATGTCAAGCCCTTTCCCCAAGGAAAAAAATTACTTGGTTGGTTTGGATAGAAACTGGATATTTTATTTTTTTTATATCTGCATTTCTCAAATAAAATTAACTTATTTCTGGAGTTGCTTAATTTTTTTTCATGTATTAAATATCATTTATCCATCAAAGACAAAGCCCTGATTACAGAAATTATTATTAATCAAAACTATATGAGAATAAATATTATATATATATATATATATATTGTGTTTTATAAATGAAATTCATGGGAGGTTAAATTGGCAAAGAAGCAGGATAAAATGAACGATTTAGATACAAGATTGCAAACAAGGGGGGAAAGTTGAATGTTGTGGAGTGTTACCTTAAGAGGCTTATGATCTAGGTATGATTGGTAGTTTTAACCATCAAGGAAGAGTCAAGGGTGTTCAAGGATGCAATTGAGCCAACAGGTTCTTTTAGAATCACTTCAAGGGAAAAGTAAAACAGTTGGATCCAGGTGGGTAAGTTGATGGAAAAGGACATGGAAAAATTTAAAAACATAAAGAAGGTGAAGGAAATATTTGTAGTCATGGGGGATGGGGTTAGAGGGAATTTTGAAGGAGTCACTGGAAATTAAAGGAGTATTTATTGAAATAAGTTAACATGAGGAGTTTGAATAGGAAAGATATTTTGATGTAAAAAAATTGGAAATTTTGAAATTTTTTGGTTTTTACATAATAGGGAATATCGGAGTTAGCAAAACCGCCATTAGAAACCTGCAATTTTTGTCTACCAAACCGGCCATTTTGAACAGTGGGTTTCTGAAATACACATACCCCTAACTGGTGTATTTCAAAATGATGGGTTTTATGAAAATTGAAGATTTCAAACATCAAAACCGCCATGAAACCCCCCATTTATGCATCATCATCCATCCACCATCCATCACATCCAAAACACCCATCTGTGTCAGCAACTACATACCAATCCAATCTCCATCACATCACACACATCTCACCTCCATTGTTTCACATCTCTATTGCTTCACATCTCCATCTTCACACAAATCCCATAATCATCTCATCAACCCACATTAAATTACCATCTTTCTCAACATGTCCCATCAAACTTCCCAGCAGCAAGTTGAGAATGCAAGAAAGCGGATTGAAATTTTGTTAGTATTTGACTGCCATTCAGACTCCGGTTCAGAATCTGATTTGGAATCAACTTGGTTGGCTTTTAATGATCTATTAAAAAAGCAATACATTGTTTAAAGAAGAAAAACCCTCCAAAACCCTATGTATGAAAGGCAAAAGCTTCATCTCCTCCCCAACTTAAGCTTCCAGAAACTGTTCCAAACTCTATTGCCTTCATTCAAAAAACTTTTGGAGATGATTGAAGACCACCACATCTTCCAGAACAATTCTTTGAATCCCCAATGCAATCCAGCTATCCAACTGGCTGTTGTTCTTTGTAGATTTGGATAAAATGGAAATGGGGCAGCAATTCATCAATTAGAAAATCTATTCTCAGTTAGTTATGGAACCATCAAGTCATAAACCAAAAGAGTTATGATTGCTATCCTATCTTTCTGTTTCTCAGTCCTTTGTTGGCCAACCAAAGAAGAACGCAAGGAGCTATCTCAAGTAATAAAGACTGAAGGCTTTCCTGGTTGCATTGGGTTGGTTGATGGAACCACCATCCCCTTCAGTCAAAAACCCAGGCTAGATGGCAACCACTATTTTTATTGGAAAAAAGGCAACTGATTCATTTAATTTCCAAAGCCTTTGATAATACACTGACCAATTCTGTTTTATTGTCTTGTATAGATACTCTGTTGCACTAAAACTTATTTGTGATAAAAATAGGAAGTTCATTTCACTCCATGCTGGCCTTCCGGGTTCTTGTCATGATTCATATGTTTTCAATTTGATGCGGATTTCCCAACAACCAGGGAAGTACTTTTACAAAGATCAATACCCTCTGGCTGTTCCAGCTTATGCTAGTAGGAAATATGTAGTTCCATAATACCAGAATTTTTTGTCCAAAAATCAAGGAAAAACTAATTTCAACTATCATCTTTCCCAATCACAAGTTTGGATTGAGCATGCAATAGAAGTCCTGAAAGGAATATGGGCCAGCTTAAGGGAAATGAAAAACCACCTTCAAAACCCCAAAGACATGAATTTCCTCATCAACTGGATTATCACTTGTGTAATGCTTCACAACCTTTTGGCCAACATCAAAGATGAATTGGAAAAAATATTTGATGATGATATTCCTGATCCGCCTCAAGTCATCCCTGTCTCATCTTGTACATCATCTTATTCTATGAGAAAATTGATTCTTCCTCTCACCCTTGCTCACTTTGATGAGTAATTTTTGATTTTGAATTAGGTAAAAAATCCCTTCACCAATTTTTTTTGGTTTTGGTTGTTCACCCAAGATTCCTAGGCTGAGTCCAGTTTTTTTTTCTCATTTGGTGGGGTGGAATTAGGCAAAACAGACTCAAAAACTCCTAAACCCCAACCTCACCCCACCAAACCACTGGGAAAACCACCCATCTCACCCCACCAAACCACTGGGTGGTCCACTCCTTCCTCCTCCTCACCAACCACCTCCACCTCACCCATCACCTCCACCTCACCCACCACCTCCCCTCCTCCTTTGGTTGGAACCCCTGGTAAGCTTCCCCCCTCCTCCTCATCCTCCTCCTCTTCCTCCCCATCATCCAATGCTCATCCTTTGATTCATACACCTCCATCCCCCTTCAGGCCCCCCACCCCCTTGGTTGATGCCCTAGGTAAGCTCCCCCTTCCCTCCTCCTCATTTCCCTTTTCCCTCCCTCTCACCCCCTCTCCCTCCCTCCCACTCACTCACCAACAAACCCCCTCTCCCCTCTCCTTAGTCTCCCTCCCATCTTGCTTGGCTTGCCTCCTTGCTCTCCCTCACTAGGCTTTCCACCCCCCCTGCTCCCCTTGGATCCTCCTTGCTTGTCTTGCCACCCCCCTTGCTCCTCCTGCTCCTTGCTGACCCTCCCTTACCCTCCCTTGCTTCCCCTCCCTTGCTCCTTGCTAGCCTGCCCTTGCCCTCCCTTGCTTGGCCCTTGACTTGCCGCCCCCCCCTTGCCACTCCTCCTCCTTGCTGGCCCACCCTTGGCCCTCAACCTGCCGGCCCCCCCTCCTCCTTGCAGGCCTGCCCTTGCCCTCCCTTGCTTGGCGCTTGGCCCTTGGCTCACTTTCTCCTTGATCCTCCTCCTCCTTGCTGGCCCACCCTTTCCCTCCCTTGCTCAGCTCTTTACTTGCTGCCAACCCCTTGCTCCTTGATCCTCCTCCTCCTCGCCATCCTGCCCTTGCCCTCCCTTGCTTGGCCCTTGGCTCACTGCCCCCCCTTGCTCCTCCTTGCTGCCCTTGGCTTGAAGCCCCCCCTTGCTCCTCATTTCCCCCCCTTTGGCTCTCCGCCCCCCCTTTTTCTCCTTCTTTCCCCCCCTTTGGCTCTCCGCCCCCCCCTTGCTCCTCCTTGCCGGCCCCCCTTTTGGCCTGCTGCCCCCCCTTGCTCCTCCTTGCCGGCCCCCCCTGGCCCCCTCTTGTCTCCCTAGGCTTTCCAGTCCCTCCCCACGCCTTGCTCTCATCCACTTCCCAACCCAAGGCCTACCCCAAAGCCCAGCCCAAGTTGTTTGCACCCTGGTATTTTTTTTTTTGGTAATAAGCCTGGCCCAATTAGCTCATGCCCATGCCCAGAAATTTTTTTATTTTTTTTATTTTTTTTGGTGATCAGGTGACTGACATGGTTTATTTTTTCTTTTGTAACCATTCTTTGACCCCCTTTCCTTCAATTCCATCCCTTCTCCCACCGCACTCACAATGATATACTCTAAATTGAATCCCTTCTTGATCCCCACTCCATGCAAAGAATTTCCCTAGGAGGGAACAAGATGGAAGGAGATTGTTAGAATTTGAGTTTATATATATGTGACTTTCACTGGAGTTTGAAGTATCATTGATTGGATTGATTTGATCTTATTATTGTTATCTTAAAGTACTCAAACAACAGGTAAAATATAACTAGGCTGTGTTATAACAAAGATAAATTATATCTGTTATTTAATAGAGGATCTTGTGTTGTAGTATTGTGATTGTCAGACTGTTTAATAATAGCATTTCACTTACCATGTCACTTAAACTGCTTATGCTAATTTTACCTTATTCATTTTGTAATAAACCACTTGTTGGGCAATCATGTATTTAGTCTTTATAACCCATGGTGCTCTCAAGTGGAATTTATCATCTGTTCAGCCAATACATCAACCGGAGTATCCTTTTCCTCCTGATCTCAGGTCCTTTACGCTTGACTTTACAAGCCCCTTTCACTCATTCTTTAATCCTTTCATCTCACTAGAGCTCTAGCTCTCTTTATTTTTGACAGAGATGAGGTGAAAAACATAAAGAGAGGTGGCAAGCAGAGGGCTTTGAAGGAAAAGAGGGCATCAGAAATCTCTTTGGAACTTGCAGAGGGGGGCATCCATGAAAAGGTTGTATGATCAGGAGGGAAACTAAGACCTTTGGATCTGTATCCGGACATCACTTCCAAAAATAAAAAGGAAATATCAAAAACCCTTACCCACCAAGTTCAAAAATGCCAAGGAGACAATCAAAAGATATTCCATTTCTTCAGCCATGGAAAGGTAATTTTTCTCAATAAATCTGATAACAAGGTTTTGTTGCAAAAATTGAATTTGTCCCTTAGGAGAAACTTTCTGACCAAGACAAGAAGGACATCATCTTTGTGAGAAATTCCCTTCACCAGTCAAAAAAATTTGTCAACACTGTTGGTCCCTCAAGATCTTGGGGTGGAAAAATGTGGGAAATTGGATGGCAAAAATTGATGGACCCCTTTGAGTTACTTGGAGGCTATTTAAAGAAATCATCTATTGAATCTTCCCCTCAAGAGTATGCTTTTCTCAATCTTAAGGAAGAAAAATTCTCTCAAATTTTAGGACAAATATTTTGCAATTTTGCCAGAATTCCCTTTGAATAAAACAGTGAAATAATCAAGGAAAACAACATCCCCTCCTTCTCATCACTTAAATTTTGTTCTATTTTTTTATTGGTGGGGTTCAAAATAATCTTAAGCATCTTTGTAATCAAAAATGATTTTTTTTTCTTTTTAATTTTTATGTAAAAGCAAAAATATTTAAAAGACCAGCATTTGATTAATCTGCTTTAATTCATCTACTTTTCTAGTGCTACCAATGTATGCTGCAGCCATTGACTACTTATCCTTTTTTTGTTGCCATTTGTTCCCTCTCCATTTCCAGTTGTGCTTGCTGTTGGTCCTTCTCCTTTTACTCTTTTTGAAATTCTAGCTCAGCCTGTTTCAACTTCCAATTGGCGTCCAATGTTTTTTGATGAGCCAAACTATTGGCTTTCTGCTTTTGAAAATCAATAGCCAGTTGACAATCCCACTTCTCCTTTTCAAACTGAAGTTTTTCAGATTCAATTTGCAATTTCACTGTTTTTCAGAGGGGAATAGGAATGAGCTTGATTTTTAAAGCAAGGAGAATCAAATGGGCTTACTTGAATCTTGCTTCTCCATGATCTCCTCAAATACCGAAAAATTTGAAGAGTTTCTCCTCTTTTGAATGCTATTGGGGGTGATGTTGATGGAATTGGAGGCCTTTTGCTTTCCATTTGCAGAGGAGGTTTGTTTGGGAACATCATTGCTCTCATTTGAATGGGATTTTGGAGGCCCCATTGGCTTGAGGTTTTGGCCATTCAGGAATGAATGAGCCTGTCTCTTTCAAATATAAATCAGTCAGGATTAACCAGAAAGAAGAGAAAAGAACTTGGCTCCTTACTTGAGCAGATGTTGATGGCAATGGTGATATGGGAATGACATCCTCCTCATCAGCCAAGTTCTCTTGTTCTTCCACCCCAGGAAGAGAGAAATCAAAAGAAGTAAGTGAGGGGTCCAAGTTTGGGTTTGACTCATCAATCAATGCAGAATTAGAAGTAATTGGAGCTGATTGTGTTTGAATATCCTCCTCGGCATTGGATGGGGCCATTCAAAGGAAAAGGTTTCATCAATTTCCTCTTTGGTAGGTGTCAAATTATCTACACCATTCCACGCACTCATCCGCACTCCGCTCAACTGTCACCATTTTCCTTTACATTTCACTCCTCTGTCATCTTTTTCTTTCTATTTCCTAAGTCTATCTTTGGGAGTGAGAAGAGGACAGATGGTCCTCCAAGAAAAAGACCATTCAATCAACCTTCCTCAACAAAACGATCAATCAACTCACCATCAAACTATCAACTACCAACTCAGATCATTCTTACCTTGACAACCCATAACTTCAACTTATAATTATCTACTCTTTTCTTTCTCTTATCTTTTCTTTTCTTTTCTCTCGATTTCTCATCTTTTTCTCAAACATCTTTATCCGTCAAACCAAATGTCAACTCTTTTGTATCTAGCTCATCAATAACCTGACTGGTAAGACTGTCACCCATCACCGTCGTGTCTGTTCTCTCAAATCTAATCTTTAATGTCTCCTTCTTCTAAAAGAACCTCTCTACCTTTTTCTAAACTTTCTTTCCTTTATGCCATCAAAAATCTTCAAGCTAGTCATCTTCAAACGTCAAGTCTAAACCTGTTGTCAGATCCCTCTTTGCTCTTAAACCATTTATTTTATTTCAGCAATTCAACACTAGGGTTAGCATCCCCAGAAAAGTCCTTGGCATCAACTGAATCAGACAGTTGGGCATCAAAAGCAGCTAAAGGGGTGATGTTGGCCTTCTTTCCAAAGATTTCATCCGTTTGAATATAAAAAGGACAAATGGAGTCAAACTTATCAACCACCAAGTTGATTCCCTTGGCTTTGTTGGAGTCTGTGATACTAAAGCGGGTGGAGATCAAAATGGAGTGGGCCTTTTTGTACTTGGATTGATAATTCTTGAATTTCTCACTCATCTGTTTGGATTACACTTCCATCCTACATTTTTTTTGTTTCTTGAGTTCATTGGCCATCAGGAGATAACCATTGACCTTAGAGGATGGAGGTGGGCCAAAACGTTTTTCATTGTTGGATTCAAAGAAAGCATGGTAGTTGGACAGAATTTTGAGCCAGTTTACCAGGATGATGTGATCAGCTCTCTTTAGCCAACTTGAGCCTTTGGAAGCTGATGGGGGAGGATTGTTGGATGTTGAGTTCCTGGGGGATGTTTGCTTTGGTCCATTGCATTGTTTAGTGGACTTGCGGGGGGGGGATTTCTGAGGGGCCATTATGAGAGTGATGAAGCAAAGAGGATAGCAAGAGATGAGAGTGATGAAGTGAAAAGAGGGATAAAGAAATGAGAATTAGGATGTGATGAAAGTAATAAAGCAATGAGGGTGAGGGAGTGATGAGAATAGTGGTGTAATGAGAGTTAGCTTTAGCTGGATGTGATGAAAGTGATAAAGTGAATGAGATTTGATGAAGCAAAGAGGATAGAAAGAGATGAGAGTGATGAAGTTACAAGAGGGATAAAGCAATGAGAGTTAAGATGTGATGAAAGCAATAAAGCAATGTGGGTGAGGGAGCAATGAGGATAGTGATGCAATGAGAGTTAGCTTTAGCTGGATGTGATGAAATCAATAAAGTGAATGCAATTTAGCTGTATTTGATGAAAGCAATAAAGTGATGAAAGTGATGAAGTGATGCGGATAGTGATGAAGAGATGAAGAGCAATGAATCAAATTTTTTTCCAATGAGATTGGAGGTAGAATTTTTCTGAGGTTGGAGGTGGAAAAATATAGGTTGGGAATCTGCATGAATTCATCTGAAGCAGGGTTTCTGTCCAAAGATGATTTGTAATGGGGTCTTGAAAATGAAATATTGAATGGTTTTAGAGGAAAACTTGGAAAAAGCCACAAGTTTCTGAATTGACCTGTTGGTAGTTGATTTAAATTCAAAGACATTTCTCAAAGATTTGGCTGAAGCTTTCAGCTTGGACATCTGCTTTGACATGATAAGATGTGGAGAGTCTCAGAAACTTGATGAAAAGAGGCATCCTCTATTTACAAAAATATCATTAGGAAGACCATGTTTACTAAAAAAATATGCAAGAAATGTTTTTGGAAATTCTTTGGAATTTGTTGTAGTGGTTGTCTTCATAAAAAGAGAAATTTTTAAAAATATATCTACAAAGACTAGTTTAGTATCACAGGATGAGGAAAGAGGAAGTTGCGAAATTTTTCCCATAGATAGAGACATCCAAAGACCTTCAAAATAGTAAAGATTTGAAAAATAAAATATTTTTTATTTTGAATGGATTTATTCCATTTAAAAGTGCAAAAAGTAGCTACCAATTTTTGAACATATAAAGCCATTCTGGGCCTTTAGAATTCTCTTTAAAGAATTTTCAAAGTCTTATAATTTGAAACATTTAAAGTGTGAGGCAATTTTGGTCAGCCTTCAAAGATCCAAAGTTCACAATTTTCATCAGGGATAACTATTTGTTTTCCAGAGGTGAGAAAATGGTTGTTTCAGTTTGAATCATTTGTGTTTAGTTTGAAGTTGATTTGGACACTAGTCTTCTGCAAAATGAATCTATTTTATCTAATTAATCTTTTCTTTTAGGGTGTTTCAAACTTGATGGGAAACAATTTGAGCTAAAGAAAATTTATCTTTAAAAATATATGTAGAATCTTTCAGTTTTTTATCTGCAAAGGCCTCCCCTCAGTAGGTTTAATTTTTTCCTGATGGGAAATTATATTTGGAATAAAAACCTTTTTACCAGGAATGTAAGAAATGGAAAAGTGAAATCAGGAAAGCACTTTGGCCCAGAAAATTTGGTTCCAAGAGAGAAATTTCAAAGAAATGAATTAATTTAATGTGCCATGGTAAGTGAGGATGGAGAAATTAGACATCAATACAATAAGAAACTTGCACCAATGATGTAGGAAGTGTTCAATGGAAAGAAATTACTTTTCATAAATCTTGTATTTTTCATCTCTAACCAAAATTTTCCACATAATTTGAAGTGTTTAGATTTTTCCCCATGAGTAATCCCAGATGGGCATAGTTGCTTGCAGCAGTCTTGAAAAACATTTATGCCATTTGACCAAATTGAGCTAAGATTTGGACAGTAGAGAATGCTTTCCTAATTGCCTTGAGCTCCTGCTTAGCTGTGTAAGGAATACTAAAAGGGGTATAAATTCATTTTGAAAGAATAAAGAGCAACAGATAGGCATGAAAAAACAGCAATAAACCCCAATTAGAAGTTAGAAAATCCAAGAATGGAGCAAAGTTCTGTAAGGTTCCTTGGTAGTGACTGCTTCAAAATCCTTGAGGATTCAAAAAATTTGATTTTCAAACAATCAGCAGAAAAGAAATAGTCAAGGAAGTTCAGTGAATTAGTTTTGAAATTAAATTTGGAAGCCTTAAAATATAATTTGTTTCACATAAGTTCTGAAGAGTAGTTTGAAAATTTTCTCTGGGTTATTTTGAATTTGGAAAAAAAATTATAATATAATTGAGTTCAAGAGAAATTTATTCCAAAAAAAGTTTTAGAGAAGATATCATTGATGAAAGACTGGAAATTCAAGGGAAATTGAAGAGGAAAAAAGACATGAAATCATCATTGTATCTGCTAAACCTGGTTCTCATAGTTTTTGGCCATTTATGACCCTCAGAAATCAAACTTGAGATATTTGCATCTCAAAGACATATATTGGTAATGGAATTTGCACCATGAAAAAGGTTGAGACAGTTCCCATAGGTGGAATGGGGTAGAAATCTTTAAAATTTACCTTTTTGAGAGGTTGGTGGTCAACAAATAAGAGGAGATGACAATATTTATTGAGAGTGGAAATTACTAGAAACCCTGTAAAAGAATAGCTGGGTCAAAAGATTTTTTAACTACATTCTTACTGATGTATTAGTGCATCATTTCAGACTTCTGATTCAAAATATCAAAAAAAGGCCATGTGTTGGAGGATCTCCAATAAATTCTATCTTGAGGTATTATGTTATCAAAGGAGGAATTTTATCAGCCATTAAATTAGAAAAGAAATCAAAATACTCATGATAAGGGTTTGGAAGTGTGGTTTTTATCTCTTATGAAGAGTTTTTTTCTTTTTTTAATCCTTCAAGATAAACATGCTTCTAATTTTTGAGGCTCCATTCAAGAAGAATCAAAGAATTCACAGGGGACCAGCCTGCATTGAGGGAATATTAAAAGGTCCTAGAATGTACCTGAAAATCATTGAAGTAAGAACTGGAAAGAAGAGAGAGCTTCAGAAAATCTGTAAAACAAGGGCTATCTTGTATGGAACAGTCTGAAAGGACTAAAGGAATTGAAATGAAATCTCAAGGTTGGAAAGGCTTGAAAAGTTGCCTAAATGAGTAAATTTTAGGATTCAAAAAAAAAAAACAAGAAAATCAAGGCCAAGCATGATGTTATCTATACATGGGATTTCCAAAATTAGTTCCCATTCACAGACTGGGAAAGTGGGAAAATAAAATTTCCAGAGAATCCTACTGGAAGTGAGAAGAGTGGTTACCAAGGAAATTTAGAGAGGGGGTCCTTCAAAAGCCACAAACTTACATTCATCTGCAAATGACTGACCCATAAAAGAGATAGATGCAACTGATTCAAGGATAAAATAATAGGAAAGAGGGTTTTTCAAAGAGAATAACAGGAATCTCATCAATTTTTGCAATAAGAACAGTCATCAGAGGAAGTTGTGATATCAAAGGGATTAGCTGTCTTGACACATAAGAGAAGTAAAAGCTAGTTTTTCAAACTTCCCTTTTTGTCCTTTTACTTAGGCCTCTTCAATCATCAAGGGGTTTTTCCCCCCACAGAATATACACAATACTTCCTTTTATAGTTGAATATATTTCCTCCCCGCAAAAACTTTTCCAAAGGTGCTTTGAGCTTACCAGGTAGGTTCTTTGGGGGTTGGTTGGAGTTATAGGTTTCTTTTTTTGTCTAGTTTTCCTTGATGTGAAAATTCTTGAGGAGAAAATTCAATCTCCATGGCTTGATTGATCAGGTAAGAAATTTTGTGATTTTTTTCCCATGAAGGTAGACTGAATTAGAATTTCAAGGGGCCTAACATTTATGAAACATATTCATCAGCAGATGTCTGTTCACGGATTGGAGGGAGGAATGATTGTAGAAAAAATCCAAGGCCAAGGCAGGTTCTTTAATCTTCAGGTGGTCCAACTTTGTTTATGACATTATTTTCCCATGGGGGTTTCCAAGAAGGGTGAATAGTTGTTCTTCAAAGAAAACCAAAGTGATGATAAGGATCTTGAGATGTTTTCACCAGAAAAATCTTTAATAATTTGTGGATTCACACTAATAGAAAATGGAAATCAAGGAAGGCTTTTGGGAAAAGAGTTTATTTTAGAAACCTTGAGGGACCCAGGTAATTTGAGTAATTCTTACGTGGTCAGACTGGAACTTGGCTCAAAAAATCAAAGATAAAGGTACCAGGAATGAGTAGCTTCAAAAATTTTTCAAGGTGGGCAGCTTTTCTAAATTCCAGAATAAATGATAATTAATTTCTAAGGAACAAAAAATAGAAATATGAACTGGACCCTCAAATAGTAAAAAATGGGATGAACAACAAAAAAAATATAAAAATGAAAGCAGGTATCAAAGAATTTAACTTGAAAAAGGGAATAGGCAATACTTGCATAAAAAAGCAATGTAATATCCACATAAAATTTGACAATGATTTGACATACAAATAGTAGCAAAGGGGAATGGCTAGAATACACATTCCTTCAGTAACCAAAGTGCCTGAGGGAAAATTAGACAAACTAGTGCAATATGTACAATGTGTGCACTAGCTTTTGATTCAAAGGAGATAAAATATCAACAAGAGAGTAAAATTTAGTTTATTATGGGTTTCCTGTGAGTAACAAATTAGAATAAGGCATAATCATGTGTGAAATATTACTTTTGTGAAAAATGGGAGGTTTCTTTAGGCAGAGGATGTAGCAAGAGCAGATTTTGGAAAAAGGGAAGAGCTCTTGTCTTTTGAGGAAAATCAAAAAGAGAAAAAGAGGCTTTTCAGATGAAAATCATGAATGTAGATTTTAGCATGCATTTGGATAGAAATAGATTTATTTTTTGTCTTGATGAGGTGGGAAGTTGGATTTACAGGTTTGACTGGTGTGTTGCAAGAAAGTGTACAAAAATAAATGTCCACAAGAATCCCTCTCTGTTGTTGGAATTAATTTAATCTCCATGCTGTCGCGCTTTGTACTTAGGGATTATTGTCTTCATCACTTCAACATGCCCTCTCCTCAGTACCATCTACCTCAGTCTAAACGCGTGACACAAATAAAAGCACAACATCAATGGTGCAATCCGCTATTTCCTCTGGCTTGCACTGAACTTCCAATCTTGGCGACCAACTCAGTATATACTTGCAAACTTTGCGGTTAACTCCATACTGGTCGGCCATCCATTATGAGATCCAATCTCCTTCCCTGGCCAATCAACAGCCTTGGACTTCCGTCTTTTATCATGCATTGTTTGTTAGTTTGCATCTACGTCTAACTAAGCCATCACTACTGTACAGTTCAATTGGACTAGTCCCTACCCTGCATACACTATTACCTCTCATTCACATTACCTTCAATGTCACTTGCTCCTGTCCCAATTCGTCATACAATTGTACGCTCAGATTCTATTGTCTCGCACTTACGCTACAACCTTGGATCTATACCACTGTTTCATTTCCTATACTGTTCCTGTCATTAGTTGCCTCACTGCTTCAACTGTAGTTAGCTCATCACCAGGTTGTATCTAGTCACTTTGGATTACCTTATAAGGGCTATCCCCTTGCCTGATGATTGTCTCCTCAGTTAGTTAATTTCATACGTTCTTGCATTTTGCTACAACCTAGTTATCACATTGGACTCAGGTTGAGTTTCCTTCTTCGGAACACATTCCGTTCCTCTCGCCCTTTGTTGAGTGGCATAACCAAGTTTGCACTTTGCAACTGGGTCTTGCTATTTGCACTTGCCCTTGCACTTGGCATTCCTTTGCGCTCACAATCATCTAAGAATTGCCCTATAGTACATGGGGTGGTCGTGTGACAGTAAATTAACTAACTCAAATCATGTATTGTAGCCTGCCAACCTATAATAGACTTCTTCTTTTTGATGTCACGTACTCGCTCAACCGGGAACACTTCCCTCTCCCCTTACAATGATGAGATTCATTGGGTAGGGAGAACCAGCGCTCCTTGGGCCCAACAACCCTTAGATCCCGTTCCTTCTTCTAAATCGCCATCTGTTGAACCCCTCAATGATCCTTGGGCTCCTCCACGGGATGCTCCGACGGACCCTCTTGCGGAATTTGCAGACTCCAACCATTCTTCCGATGAAACCTCTACTCGTGGTAGACCAGGGGTTTGCACTACTGCTCCCAAGCCCGATGCTCCAACCCTGCTTTTGACATTGATCCAGGCCCTCACTCATGGTGCCCAGCTATCTAGTCCAAGTACTCCTAGCTTTTGCACTCTGGGCATGAAACAACCTGACCACTTTACGGGAGAACACCCTCATAATCTTAGATCCTACCTAAAGTATTTTAAAATCATCTTTTCAAACGGCTCCAAAAATTTCCCTTCCAATAGACATAAAGTTATGTATGCTTTGTCCTTCTTAGGAGGTAGAGCCTTGCAGTGGTTCAAACCGTACCTTGAACTTTTGTCCAACGACAGTCCCACTTGTATTCCCAACAACTGGGACCGGTTTGAGCAACATCTTTTCACCCTGTTTGGCGACCCCAATGAAGTTCTAAATGCCAAATACAAACTTAATAGTTTAGTTATGAAGGAGAATAGTAGAGCTTCCGTTTATATTTCTCATTTTCAAACCTTGCAGTCTTGCATCCAGTGGAAAGAGGCCGCTCTTCTATTCCATTTCCGAAAGGGTCTACTGGCACGCTTAATCAAACAGCTTGCAGTTGGGGGTCATAAGACAACTTTGCTTCAGCAGCTAACCAATTGAGTGATTGAGCTTGATAATGGCTATCATGACAAGAATTGCTCTTGGCGAAATTACCATGGACCATCCACCTTGGCTCAGAGGGTGGACAACTCCTTGATGGAAAACACAAGGAACCCAAAACTATCCAAACCAACCCCGACTTTGAACTCCAACTCAAAAGGGAAAGCCATTGCCGAAACTCCAAAGTTCTTGGACAAAGAAACCAGGATGCTTCAAAACAAGGAACAGCTACAAAGGGAAAAGAACGGGCTGTGTATGTATTTTGGAGGAAAACATGATGTCGACAGCTGTGCAAAGCGTTTAGCGTGTGAAGCGGCTAAGCAGTCAAAAAATTAGCTTGTAGTTTTTCTGTCAAAAAATTAGCTTTTAGTTTTTCTGATACTCGCAAGGAAAACTACACATTATCTAAATCACCGCGAGTAAATCTTTGCACTTGCAAGTAACTAGGTGCTCCAAGTTCAATATTTATCCTATTCCATTCCGACAACACTCCTTATCAAGTATTACTTGATTCCGGCGCTAATGTTTCCTTCATCAGTGAATCTTTTGCCACTTCCAAAAATCTTACGCGTTCCCAGATAAATAAATTTCCTATCTATTTAGTAATTAGTGCAACTGAACCGTCTTATTGGGTTTCCCAAAGTGCAAAATGGACCTTTGCATTCTCCAATTTCCCCAGCTTTGAATGGGATTTATTTTTCTTGGCTATACCCGGAATGGATGATAACATTCTAGGCCATGATTTCCTAGTTTACTGGAATCCGGATGTGAATTGGCAAGAAGGAGTAATTAACCTTTGAACCTCGCACCCCCAGAACGCTAACCTTTCTGTCAATCAGGAATTGAACAGCCTACCTGACACTGTCATTGAGTTGGATGACAATTTTCCGCCAGGAGATTTGTAATATCCTGACCTTCATTCCCAAATTCCCTCTTCAGATTTAGGAGTTATTTCTTGACTATCCAGCTTAACTCTTTTCTGTTCCTTCAAAGAGAAACAAACACCAACCAAACAGTGCATTTTGAGCTCCCTAATCCTCTCGCACCGTGCAAGCACCTCAAACCCGGTGCTCAAAGATGACAAAATTGAAGATTTAGAAATCATTTGAGAGTCTTTAACTTTGGTTTATCATGACTTTGCTGACGTCTTTTCAGCTGCAAAAGCAGATAAACTTCCTCCATCCTGTCCTTACAATCATAAGATCAAAATTACTGGCCCACCTCCGGCACCAGGACCAGTCTACTCTCTCTTGACGCAAGAATCAATTGCGCTTCAAGACTACATTGTGGAAAATGTAGCAAAAGGGTTTCTTTGACCAAGCAATTCAAATACTGGTTCACCTGTCCTATTTGTTCTAAAAAAGGACGGCAGACTTTGCCTTTGTGTTGACTACAGGAAACTGAACCCGGTAACCTGGAAGAATTCCTACCCAGTACCGCCTATGTGACATCTCCTTACTCTCTTCCATGGAGCTACTTATTTCTTGAAGTTAGACCTTCGAGGTGCCTATAACCTAATTTGCATTAAGGAAGGTCATGAGTATTTAACTGCAATGAGAACCCTGTTTGGCAGTTATGAGTATACCATCATAACTTTTGGCCTCTGTAACGCTCCTTCCACTTTTCAACATTTTGTCAACAACATTTTCTCCAATCTCGTAGGTAAATACCTGGTGGTATATCTTGATGATATACTAGTCTACTTGAGGAACCTCAAAGATCACATTGCACATGTGCAAGAGGTGCTGCAGCGACTTTGCAAGAATGACCTGTTTGCAAAAGCCTCTAAGTGCAAGTTCCATTCCTCTTCTCTTCATTTTCTAGGGGTTGTAGTCTTGCAGCAAGGAATATTGATGGACCCAGCCAAAAGCAAACGCATATTGGACTGGCCCCCACCTTCTTCTGTTAAATCCCTTCAAGTTTTCCTTGGTTTCAGTAATTTCTATAGAAGGTTTATTGCGCGTTACGCCAAAAAAACCGTGAATCTTACTAACCTTCTTCAAAAAGAAACTCCTTTTGATTTTACCAAAAAAGCTGCTTTGGAGTTCAAAGCTCTGAAGAAAGCATTCACCACTGCTCCGATACTCGCTCACTTTGACAAGCTAGCTTGCACTATTGTCAAAACAGACGCAAGCAACTATGCGATTGCAGGAGTAATCTTGCAGTTTTCTTCCTCCACTTCTCTCTTTCATCCCGTAGTTTTCGAGTCTTGCAAGTTGCTCGCTGCAGAGCTTAACTATGAGATTTATGACAAGGAACTTCTCGCAATCGTTCATTGCTTGAAGAAATGGCGTTCATACCTTTTGAGCCTTAGGGAATCCTTTGAGGTTTTAACTGATCATAATTATTTGAAGTATTTCATGAGCTCAAAAGTCCTCACAGGTAGACAGGCACAATGGGCCAAATACCTCTCGGAGTTCCACTTTACAATCACGTACCGTCCTGGGAAACAAGCAGTAGTTCCTGATGCTTTATCACGTTGGGACAACTTTTACCCAGGGGGGGGAGCACCTTTGCCAAAAACAACCCTGAAAACGTTAGGACACTCTTCTCAACCCAATCTGCCCAACTCAGTTTGATCATTGCTTGCTTACAAGATTTGGCTTCCAAACTCCAACAAGCTCAACGCAACAACCCCAAGTGTATCAAACTTTGCAAAATTGTGAACTTATTAGATAGTTGTTACAGTATTGATGATAACAACTTTTTAGTCTATGATAATTGTATAGTAGTACCAGATAATTCTTGCATTAAGTTAGATATCTTTGAGTCACGGCACAATTTTCCACTTGCTGGTCATCATGGGCAGGATAAAACCTACCAATTGATTGCACAAGACTTCTACTGGCCTGGTATGACCAAAGAAGTAAAAGACTATGTTAGCGCGTGCTATGATTGCAATCGTAACAAGTCCTTGAAACACCGGAAGTATGGGCTGCTCCAGCCACTTCCAATTCCGCCTCATCCTTGGCACTCGCTGTATATGGATTTCATCTCTCAATTACCTTCTTCTAGTGGATATGATGCTATTCTAGTAATAGTAGATTGCTTCTTGAAGATGGCTTTATTTTTACGCAGTAATGTGACGGCCTCTTCAGAAGACTTAGCTAACTTGTTCATAGAATATGTATTTTTGAAAAATGGTCTCCCTGATAATATAGTTAGTGATTGTGGATCTCTGTTTGTCTCAAGCTTCTGGACCTTGCTATGCCAACATTTGAAGATCACTCGCAATTTATCAATGGCTTACCACCCGGAAATGGATGGGAAAACCAAGCGAGTTAATCAGATTCTCAAACAATATCTTCAAATGTATGTTGCCTATCAACAAGACGACTGGTCGCAATGGCTTCCACTAGCCGAATTTGCCTACAACAACTCCACTCATTCCTCCACCAAACATTCGCCCTTCCAAACTCTTTATGGTAGAAACACAAATTTCTCTTCCCTTCATGTAGCACCTTCTCAACCTGCCAACGATTACCTTAAACAAATTAAATCCCTTCAATTGCAACTTTGAACCAACCTCAAAGAAGCAAACCAGTGCTATAAGGAGCAAGCAGACAGATCTTGCACTTTGGCTACAACCTTTGCAGTAGGAGATAAAGTATGGCTTGATGCTTGCAACATTTGCAGCACTTGCCCAACTTGCAAACTCTCCAAAGAAAGCTTGGCCCCTTTAAAGTAGAATCAGTCATCTCCCCTAACGCCTTTAAACTTACTTTACCTGCAAAATGGCAAGGTATCCACCCGGTCTTTCATGTGTCTCTCCTAGAGCCAGCTTGATTCCTATACCCAGGCAAGACTCATCCCCCTCCTGAACTGGTCACTGTCCTTGATCATCAAGAGTGGGAAGTAAGCCGTATTCTGGATTCCAGGTTACGCAAAGGAAAACTTCAATACCTTTTTGAATGGTCTGGCATCCAGTCCAACAAAGATTTTACCTTGTGGGAACCAGCCCATCATCTTCGCAATTCACCCAACCTGATTCAAGACTTCCATGCAAGCTACCCTTGCAAGCCTCAACAATCATAATTCTATCCCATCCAATTCCATTCCATTCCATTCCAAATTTCACCTCATCCAATCCCATTCCATTCCATTCCACATTTTATCCTATCCAATCCCATTTCATCTCACATTTTATCTCATCCAATCCCATTCCATTCCATATTCCATCTCATCTAATCCCATTTTATTTCACACCATCATTCCATCAGTTAAATCATCCATCTCACCATGTTATTCCTTTTTCTCATTTCCCTTTCATTTCTACTAAATAAAACCTCATTCTTTATTATTAAAAAAAAATAATAATATTTCCATTTATAATAATGATAAAATATATATATATATATATATATATATATATATTTATAATTAAAAAGTTTCTTTTACTTCTTTCTCCGCATCCTCCCAATTTTCCGTCAATTCCCCAACCATGGATTGAAAATCATCCAGGTCTTCATCGTTGATTAGTGCAGACATTCTTTGGAGAACTAGCACTTCCGTTACAATGTGCCTCTCAAAGATCTCCTCGCACCTTGCAATCCAAGCTTGCTTTGGCCAAGCATTCCATCCGCCTTCCTCCAAGAGCTCTTTGTACGCTCTCTTCCTTTGGCCTCCCAACGTGCCTTCTCCAATATCGTCCGTTAGCTGCCTCGCATCAGTTTTGATTGGCCCTATGACTTGCACCTTGATCCGTTTTTCCTTGGCCTTCCATTTCTTCCGTCCCATCCACTCCATCCCTTCCAACTCCTTCATTTCCTTCTCCCAATTCATCCGCTCTTTCTCTCCCTCCATTTCCCATTTCTCCTTCCGCTTTGTTTCCTTCCTCCTCCCTTGCTTCCTTGGTTATGACTCCTACCGGTTCTGCACTGGGCACTTTGCCTCACACCTTGGCATTCATCTGGGCCCCCAGGAGTTCAGTCGGCGGTCCCCAGTAAGGTAGTGGTGGTTGTTGAAGATTCATGAGCCTTCTCTCCTGTCCGCGCGCTCCCTCCCACATGTCACAAACCTGTTGCCTCATTCCCCCACTGCTCCAACGTTCTTTCTTCTCCTTTACATTCCTGCTCTTCCTCTCACACTTATAAATTATCACTCTCCTGAATTATCCCTACCGCCCTATCATCCCTACCGCCCTATTATCCCTTCCGCCTTTTCCTTAGAATAAAATCCTTGACCACTTCATTCCATACTCCTTCACCATCTTACTCGATCTCTTGACTTTAATCCTCTCGTCCCTCCTCTAAACTCGACTTTGTCCGATCTCCTAAAAATAACCGCCTTCAATCATCAATCCAGCTTGGTATGATCTCCACGATCCTTTTCATTTCTCATTATTTTTGTTTTGTTCCTATAATCACTCTCTAACCTTCTTCCTGAATCACGTACAGAGGTGGATCCCTGATTTGATCTATAGAAAACTTCCTGCGTTTTCTTTGATCTCAACCAATTTCTCAGAACCAATTCCTTGTTGTCCTCCATCAATTCCTGCGGCTTGTGTCACCCATTGATCCAGTCACGGTGGTGGGATTTTTTTCATTTTCTTCATTTTGATATTTCCTTGTTTTCTTTGTTGTTTCTCTCAGTCTCATCCTTTGTGTTACTCTGGTAAATTCACCCAGTCTTTAAACTCTCAACTCATCATGATTAACAGTTGAAACGTCCAAGAATCTCGTCTCCAATTCCAGACACCATGGCCGATCAGCTCCAAAAAACTATCTTAAAGACCGCAATCAAATCGATACCCCAACTCAACTCAGACAACTTCTCGTTGTGGAAAACCAGAGTCGTCAACATGTTGGATATTCAGGGGATCATGAACGCTCTTTTCGACAATAACACCAATCTCTCCAAGACCAATAACATCTATTTGAGATCCATCATCACCTCCAAGCTTGACTCGTCTATTCACGCCAACATCATTACCCTGAAAAACAAAGGGGACGCTAAATTGATCTGGAAGGCCATTATCAAATTCTTTGCTTCCTCGGACGCATCCAATCGAGCCCGCGTATTTGCCAACTTGCAAAACCTCACTTTCAATCCTCAAGACATTCAGAGCTTTATCACTGGAGCCAAGATAGCCATTCGTCGCCTACATGAAGTAGGAATCGAGATACCAACCAACATTCTTGCCTACATGCTCATTCAAAAACTTCCACCTTCCATGGCCAATATCAAAGACAGAATCATTCACGATCAAAACATAATTAATCCCAATACCGTCCTTGAACACATTCAGATACATTTCAATAATGTCAAGATCAAAGAAGATCACTCCATTAATTTCCCTTCAGCCTTGGTTAACATAGATAGAAGATCAATTGTCCCTAGATTCTCAAATGGCAGGCATAATTCGAATGCCTTTCACTCTCTGGACAACTGCTGGGCCCTTCATCCCGAACTCAGAGAGGAATTCTTGAAAAGAAAAAACGGTGCTTCCACAACCGTCAGTTGTTTTTATCATGCCCCCTTCCAACTATCCTCCGCCATGTTCATTCTAGATTCTAGATTGTCCTCTCACAAGACTCCCAACATTGATCTTTTTGCATCCTTTTTGAATAAAGAAATAGGACTTGTTAAAACTGGGGCTAAGAATGCAGACCTGACAATTGAGGGTATCAGTGACATTGAGATCAAATTAGGCTCCCTTTCTATCCTGCTCAAGAACGTTCTATATGTTCCAGACTTATGTGCCAATCTCATTTCCTCTCGCTGTCTCTTGTCGGACGGATATTTCATTAACTTTGAGAATTCTAAATTTAGAATACTCAAAAACAAAGAAGTTGTATACGAAGGCTATTACATAAACAATCTTCCCACCGTAGTTGCTGAAGAAATCAAACCCTTTTCCTTCCTTTCCTCATCAGAATTCCTTCACAAATTGCTCGGCCATGTGAGTTACCACCACATCCGAAGTAAGTTAAACATCCCCATAAAAATGGAGAAACCTTGTGAGATCTGTGCCTCCTGCAAAATCACTCATGCAAGCTTCAAAAACTCCCATAATAAAGCTCAAAAACCTTTTCAAGAAATTCACTTGGATCTTGTCAGTCCTCTCTTCACATCATCCAGAGGACACAAGTACTTTGTCACCATCGTCAACAGTGCCACCCAATATTGCTCAGCCATTCCCGTTAAACAGAAAAGCAAGGTTCCAGAAGTTCTCATTCATCTCCTGAGTTTGGAAGCTAAACGCTTTGGTTATTTTCCTGACATACTGCATTCAGACCGCAGTACCAAGTTCATTAACTCCTCTCTCATCAACTTCTGCCACACCAATCTGATTTGTATGCGACAATCTGACCCTTATACACCCCAACAAAACGGTCTCACCGAGAGATTTAACGGCACCATCGTGGAGAGCCTGCGATGTATGATTGAGGACTCTCAAGTTGGAAATTCTCTCTGGAACGAACTCATCCCATCCGTCACCCTCGTTCTCAACCAAATCCCTGCTCACAAGAGTCTGTCCTCCCCCTATAAGCTTTTCCAAAACAAAGATATACCCCTGTCCTTCTTCAAGCCCATTGGTATTAATCTTGTCTTCCTTGCTCCTCCTGGACTTCCCCGGTCTAAGCTTGATCCAAAATGGATTCCAGGAGTTCTTGTGGGATACAATGACGAGCTCTTATCCTACCTAATCCTAACTGGAAGTGGACGGGTTTTCAACACCAAACACATTGAATTCCTAGACTTCAATCCGGCGAAGTCAAACTCATCCTCTAAATCCACAATCCTCAAGGATGATTTTACTGAACCTCCCACTCTTCCTACCTCGATCAAATCCTCTGACACTTCCTCCGTTCACACCACTAACTCTCCTGATGTCGACGCAAGCAGAGATGAACCTTCAGAGTCCTCCCTGGAAGAATTTGTCAGTGCCAAAGAAGAAAACCCCAATTCTGACGACTTGACTTAACCAGCTCCTATTGCCAACGGATCTGCCGCTTGATACTCACTTAGAACCAGAAATTTGAACGTTAAGCCCATTAAATACTCTTACTTGAACAAACGCATAGAATCTTTCAAAGACGCAATCAACAAAGAATTTAATAACATCGAAAATCAGGATGTTTGGGAAGAATGTACGTTCACTCCTCCCAAATATCTCAATACCACGCTGGTTCTGAAGACAAAACCAGCGACCTAATCCAGTAATGAAAGAAAAAAGGCAAGACTTTGTATACAGGGTTTCCAACAAGTTCACGGGGTCAATTACTTCAACACCTTTGCAACTACCGGTAAATTCTCTTCTCTTCTTGCTCTACTCACTCTCTGCTGCAACAAGAATTTGAAAATCAAACAGTTCGACGTCAAGGCCGCCTTCTTACATGCTCCACTCAAGGAGGACATTTACATCAAAACCCCCAAATTCTGTAAACAAACCTCTCCCTTTCTCAAACTGAACAAATCTCTTTACGGGATCAAACAAGCCCCAGCTAATTGGTTTGATACGCTGACTCAATGGCTGAACGAAATCTCATTCATCTCCTCCGATAGTGACCCTTGCCTGTTCATCAACCACTCTTCCAACTTTTATGTCTACTTCCACGTTGATGATCTCCTAGTTGTGGGAGACGTGGATTCCTTTTCTCTTTCTTTCCTCTCTAGATTTCCCAATTCCTCCGCTCACTTTCCCAATACAATTCTTGGCATGGATATCAACGTCACAAATGAATCCATTTCTCTGGAGCAAAGAAAACTAATTGACAAGACGCTTGAAAAATTGAATCTTGCCCATTCGAAATCCGTGGTCACTCCTCTATCTCCTGGTGCCTGCCTAAATAAAGCCTTCAACAAAGATCTTGAAAAATTCTCCAGACTCAACATCAACTACAGGCGCTACACTGGGATTTTGAACTTTTTGGCTTGCCGCACTTGCCCCAATTTGGCTCCAGCCGTCTCCATCCTTTCCCGTTACAACAATTCTCCTGGGCTCTCCCATTGGAAAGAACTTCTACACTGCTTTCAATATTTGTTGGGCACTAAGGAGTTCAAGCTCCAGCTTAAACCTTTGAGCACTGGAGATTTACAACTCCAATAATTCTCCGACGCTACCTGGGGGGACAATCATCATTTGAGAAAGTCTCAATACGGATACATATGTTTTTGGAAATCGTGTCCTATCTCTTGGTATAGTGATAGTCAGAGAAACATTGCGATTTCCTCCACAGAATCCAAACTATATTCCCTAGCCGACGCTAATCAGGAAAACTAATGGATCACCAATCTCATACAAGAGCTTTGGAAAACCAATCTCAAACCTACCCTTTTCCACATTGACAACTTGGGTCTCCTTGACAAAATCAAAAATTTTGGGTCCCACTCTAAAACCAAACACCTCAATATTAAAGCCAAATACATCCGAGAGAAATTCAACAAGAATCAAATCAACGTTAAACTCGTTTCTTCTCAGTTCATGATAGCTGATGCACTCACCAAGGCATGCTCCCGTAACTCTCTTGACTCCTTACTCCTTTTCTGTTTTGGTCATTCATCCCAAACTGTGGGGGGGTGTTAAAGATTCATGAGCCTTCTCTCCTGTCCGCGCGCTCCCTCCCACATGTCAAGAACCTGTTGCCTCATTCCCCCACTGCTCCAATGTTCTTTCTTCTCCTTTACGTTCCTGCTCTTCCTCTCACACTTATAAATTGTCACTCTCCTGAATTATCCCTACCGCCCTATCATCCCTACCGCCTTATTATCCCTTCCGCCTTTTCCTTAGAATAAAATCCTTGACCACTTCATTCCATACTCCTTCACCATCTCACTCGATCTCTTGACTTTAATCCTCTTGTCCCTCCTCTAAACTCTACTTTGTCCAATCTCCTAAAAAAAACCGCCTTCAATCATCAATCCAGTTTGGTATGATCTCCCCAATCCTTTTTGTTTCTCATTATTTTTTTTTTGTTCCTATAATCACTCTCTAACCTTCTTCCTGAATCACGTACAGAGGTGGATCCCTGATTTGATCTATAGAAAACTTCCTGCGTTTTCTTCAATCTCAACCAATTTCTCAGAACCAATTCCTTGTTGTCCTCCATCAATTTCTGCGGCTTGTGTCACCCATTGATTCAGTCACGGTGGTGGGATTTCTTGCATTTTCTTCATTTTGATATTTCCTTGTTTTCTTTGTTGTTGCTCTCAGTCTCATCCTTTGTGTTCCTCTGGTAAATTCACCCAGTCTTTAAACTCTCAACTCATCAGTGGTGGTGGTGTGTTTGTAGTATATCTTTGGAAATGAGGCAACACTAGCAAAACAAGCAAAATTAGTTATTATTTTATGATCATTAGTCAGTCCAGATTAGTACTTACCAGGAACTCGAGTCCCCAAGTATTCAATCTCTGGAAACGGTGGTATCTTGTAGTTAACCCTTGGGGCGGACCTACGACTTTGCATCTCCCTTGATGATTCTGCGGGACCCTTGACAGTAGACTTGACATTTATAGGGAAGTTACATGCCACTTTGCGAAGACAACATTGCTTGCACTTGCCTTGAAGGCCTTGGATGGCAGTAATAGGAACACAACACTTGTTTCAGCAAATACAGTTTTTGCAACGGCCGGACAACAATGACAACATTTTATATAAATTATAAATCTATTGAGTAGTAAATCAAATAATGTGTAAGGGTATACAGTAATAATTAACAAATTGAAATCAATGGGAAAATTCATCTGAACGCTCGCAGGAGCTTGCGTCTTTATACCTGGGAAACTGTCACGCTTTGCACTTAGGGATTATTGTCTTCATCACTTTGACATGCCCTCTCCTCAGTACCATCTACCTCAGTCTAAAAGCGTGACACAAATAAAAGCACAACATCAATGGTGCAATCTGCTATTTCCTCTGGCTTGCGCTGACCTTCCAATCTTGGCAACCAACTCAGTATATACTTGCAAACTTTTTGGTTAACTCCATACCGGTCGGCCATCCATTAAAAGATCCAATCTTCTTCCCTGGCCAATCAACAGCCTCAGACTTCCATCTTTGTTCATGCATTGTTTGTTAGTTTGTATATACGTCTAACTAAGCCATCACTAATGTACAGTTCAATTGGACTAGTCCCTACCCTGCATACACTATTACCTCTCATTTTCATTACCTTTAACATCACTTGCTCCTGTCCCAATTCGTCATACAATTGTACGCTCAGATTCTATTGTCTTGCACTTGCGCTATGAACTTGGATCTATACCACTGCTTCATTTCCTATCCCGTTCCTGTCATTCATTGCCTCACCGCTTTGACTGTAGTTAGCTCATCACCAGGTTGTATCTAGTCACTTCGGATTAACTTATAAGGGCTATCCCCTTGCCTGATGATTGTCTCCTCAGTTAGTTAATTTCATACGTTCTTGCATTTTGCTACAACCTAGTTATCACATCGGACTCAGGTTGAGTTTCCTTCTTCGGAACAAATTCCATTCCTCTCGCCGTTTGTTGAGTCGCATAACCAAGTTTGCACTTTGCAACTGAGTCTTGCTATTTGCACTTGCCCTTGTACTTGGCATTCCTTTGCGCTCACAATCATCTAAGAATCGCCCTATAGGACGTGGGGTGGTCGTGTGACACATGCCTTGTTATAATTATGGCCAGCAATTAGCTTAGGAAAATGATCAGTATTTAAAGCAAAAGGAATGGTGGACACCTTGTTTCAATAATTGCTTTATGGGCTCTCACAATGGGGCAACACGTTGGATGATATTGTTGATGAATTCAATTGGATTATGAATGAATGAATGAAGAAAAGATGGGAGAAGAGCTCCTTAAGTAAAAATGATTGGCCTCTTGTGACCCCATGATACAACAAGCCAAAAGGAAAATTTTCCGCCCCAAAAGAGCTCTACAGGCTCTACTGGCCTTGTTACTTGGTTTGGGCTACATCAGCCCACATGGCATCAGTCCCTGTACCCTTACAACCAGCCTATTCCAGTTATTTCTGGTGTTTCCACCATAATGGGGCTTACCCAGCCCCTTAGCTATTCAAAACCCTGGCTGGTTTTTCATTACAACCAGCCCTGTTACTTATCTTAACACTTGTACAGCCCCAGCCCCTCATATGGGCCAGGTGGGACCCAGTACTCATCTGAGTCTGACCAAAAATCTCACCTGGGGGGGGGGTGTAACCGGCAGACATGATGTCCCCCCCCCTTTCCCTCAAATCCCTTGAGGGGGCGGTCAAATCCCCCTACCAGGAACCCTGGGGGTCAATACCCCCAGGGCGTCCCTACAGTAAGTGGGAATGGGGGGTGGTCAGGTCCCCTCAGCCCGTCGCTCCTCCCCCTTGGTAAAGGGGGGGGGGAGAGCGCCCCTTCCATGGTGGGGGGGGGGGTGGTCAATCCCCCCCACTGCTGGTCTCCTCAATGCAGCCGGCCTGGCCATCTCCTTTGGTGGGGGGTGATCAAGTCCCCCCCACCATGAACTTTTGCAAAAGGCAACCAGTCGCTGGCTGGTTACAACCAGCCAGCCCTCCCCCTTCACCTTGCGATGGCAAGCAAGGGGGGTGGGAGGAGCCGGGAACACCAGCCCTGCGGCCCCCACCCAGCGCGGCAGCCGCAACGACGGCCCCCCGGTGGTGCCCCATCCTGGACACCCTGGCCGCCTTAAGACCTCAACCCATAAACTGTTGCGCAAACGTACCGTAAAAAAAAAAAAAACCAACTTATCCTCAGGCTCATCCAATCCATCATCATTGCGCGTCGCGCGTCCTTTATCCGCGCGCCTCGCGCATCATGCCTTGGTCGTTTCTTTTCCTCATCTTTGTTGTTGCACTTCCTCATCTTTTTTGTTGCGCGTCCTCATCTTTGTTGTTGCGCGTCCCAATCTCCTCAATGCTAACGTTGCGCGGGGCTCATCCATGATTTACCAAATCCATCCCGACCGCACCCCCAAGCATTTGGCAAATCCTTGGATCTGTCAAATCTCCCATCTCACTTGATCTATCCGTCGTGAATCTCAAGCCTGTCAGGATTTACTCAACCTTCTCAAGCAAATCTCCTATCCGCCCATCCGCGCTCTCATGGACTTCATACGTCACCTTTCCTGGGGCTCTCCCACCCACTTCTGCCTTTGGACAAGGGGTGAAGAGTGCCAACTACCACCCCCAGACATCTGCTGCGTTTTGGTTCATTTCTCTTTCCCACCCCATCCGCCTTCAGACGAGGGGTGGGTGATTCTGGTATTGTTGCGTGCGCCCATCCACGGACGGACGCGAGTGACCACATGATTTTCTTCCCTTTTCCTCTCTATTTGTAGAATCCGTTGTACATAGTCTAACAGGGCCTCCTGCCTATATAAGGAGGGGATCTCCCCTGCCTTTTGGATCATCGGACGATGGAATCATCCAGAATGAAATCAGCACAGCTTTGATCCTTGAGCCTCCATACTCAAACCCTTGATCCCTGATCCTTATCACCAACCAATAGCCTTGCTGGTTGAAGAAAAATTCTGTCTGTTGGAATTTTTGAGTGTGTTATACCACTCCTTGATCCCTTTCTCTGACCATACTGGTCCTGATCCCCGATCACCTTTCTGGAGCCAATCACAATTGATTGAAGAGGTCTTATTAAGCTTAAGACCTGGATTTTTATACCTCCCCTTAACTTCTTTGGAGTTGCATTCTGCCAGCCTACTCTTGAGTCACTTGAGAAGTGTTGAGGTTATCCTTGCTTCAAATCAGTTACTGTTTGCTTTAGAGCTTTCTAAACATTGTGCTTTGTCCTGTACAGCCACCCACAGTTATCTGGTACCCTTCAAGCGCTTGATTGCGGAGAGTTGGGCAGGTTCATTGGGAACCTGGAGGTTGCTTGTGTTTGAGTTGATCATCCACAATCTTCTGCTGACGACCAGAGTTATTAGCTTGTGGGTGTTGTTTACATTCAACAGCTTTTGTTACTTGAACTCTAAGCAGACTTTAACTTCTTTTGTTCAAGTTTTTCCTTGCATAATCTTGTCTCAGATAGTGCTGTTCCATTGCTACCGAACTATTATCATCTTTATCCTCTACTCCTTGATTCCTCATTTACCAGGTTCTGGAACTTGATCTTGGTTACATTTAAATATTTTTGTAACACTCAGGAGGGCAGCCTAAACCACACCTTTCCCCTCCACAGAACTGCCACGGCCTAGAACCGTTTGGAGTCTTACATTTGGTCCCCCGGGCTGGGATCAAACCAGCAACCTTGGGATTTACAGTCCCAACTTGAATGACCAACTCCAAAATCCAATCCAATTTTTTCTTTCTTTTCTTTCTTTTCTTTCTTTTTCTGTTTGTTCTTTTTTTCAGATCTGACCCGTGGAGGCAACTTGGTCCAGAAGTAAGTCCTCCCAATTGTGCACCATCTGGGCAATATCCTTGTTTTTGTTTGTGAAACTCTACTCTTGCCACACTTGTGAGCCACCTTGTAACTCTGCTTGTTTGGATCTCTTAGGAACCCTTCAACATGGAATCTGCTGGATCCTCTTTATCTTTTTGGGCCAACATGGTCAAAATCAAACCTCAGAACAAAAATTTAGGCTTCAATGGGACCAATGTAAAACAATTCCTGGACTCCTATGAGATGGCTGCGGAAGTGGATGGTGCCAGTGAATATGATAAGGCTTATCAGTTACAATTTTTTATCTCTTCTGACATAGTTATGGAGGTTATCAAATTGTTTGAGGTATTAAAAACTCACAACTGGAGGCTCCTGAAGGAGGCTATGTTGGCCTATTGGGGAAAAATAGATGTAGCCAGATTTACTTTGCAAGACTTGGATGCCCTGGTTTCTCAATGGATCTTCAATGGTGGTATCTACTCAGCCTCTGACTATCAGACTTTCAGAAAATCTTGGGACCCTATCCAGTCCAATCATATCTGGAACAATCACTTTGATACGTTGGACAAAATTTGAGTGCAATTTTTTCAGTCTTTCTCTCCAGGAGAGCAGGAAAGAATTAAGGATGAATTGGTGAAATCTGGATCCATGATCATGACAAGAGAAAATTGGTTCAAGCTCCCTGCTTTCATTTTTCTTAGGAATACTGTGGATAAAGTGATGAAAGGTCAAACAGCTCTCACCTTTGAAAAACCAAAAATCACTGAAAGAGTCCTTGCCCCCTCTTTTCAAGCATCTAAAAAAATCATGAAGAAGATGGAAGCCAATTGCAGACCTAAACCCAATCTTCAGACTCACCAGGAGACACCTACTATAGATGAGATCAATAAATTACTTCAGGCATTTGAGAATAAAATAGATCAGAAAATATCCTCTTTAGCCACTCCAAAACCTGCTAATTCTGTTCCCAAGTCTACTATAGTCTGTTATTATTGCCATAGGGAAGGCCATGGTACCAGTAGATGTCCTGAACTCCAGAAGGACAAAGAGGAGAAGTTAGTAGAGCATAAGGGAAATAATTTTTTCCTTCCTAACGGTGCTTTGATCCCTTTTGATTCGTCTTGACCGATCCGTCATGTGGTGGCCTCATACTAACCACCAACTCCTAAGAAGGCATCCTTGGTCTCTGTGGATTTTTGATCATCCTGTGGAACTCTGCAACCTTGGTATCCCCCAGCTATCACTTCTTCCAGCTTCCCTGGAAACTTTCAATCCAATCCAGCTAGGAAACGCCATGAGGAACCAAAACCTCATAAGTCTCCTCCTGTTCCTTCTTCAATCCTGCAAAAACCTGTTAAACGTTGATCTTCACCTGAGCCTCCTTCCTCTGATGTGGAAGACATGGAAGTAGAAAGGGAACCACTTATGGAAAGGTTCCAAGACAACTCAGATCCTCCCCCTCTTCAACCTGCCCAACCCTCAGATCCTCTTCCATCACCTATTGCCCCTGATCTTCCTCCCTCCGCCCAGCCCAAAGTTTGATTTGAGAGGGGCATCTCCAAGGACTACCCTAATGCTGTGGAAGGAGTATTAAAGAAAAATTCTGATCTTAAAATCCCTGATCTATCTGTGGCTGAACTCCTGTCAATCTCTCCATTTATGGCAGAAGGGATGAAGAAATGGGTTTCTTGTCAACATGTGGAGATTGGTCTGGACAAATTAAAGGTCTCCTCTGGTACTCTGATAGAGAATTCTGGTGGAACAGATCCCTCTTCAGATACCAAACTGTATTCCTGTCCTCTTGGTTTTCTTCCATGTTGTATTGGTGATTCAACTAAAACAGTTTTTCTCCTTGTGTATTTGGGTTCTCAGCTCAATTTTGTTTTGGAATCCATAGCCTGCAAGCTTAAACTTAGCCCAAGGGTCAGTTTCAACTCTGCGGTCTATGGAATTGGGAACCAGTCCTGTGAACTGGTTGGTATTGCTGAGGATATTCCTGTTCAAATTGGTCAAAATATTGTTGGCACCTGTCACTTCTAGATCACTTGTCTGGAAGGTCCCATGATCTTGGGAAGGTCTTTCTTAATGGACTTTGGTGCTACCCTGATGTTTTCTGATCAAGTTGGGGAGAAAATTCTCCTCCCTGATGCTGATGGCAGAAAGATTGAAGTCCCCCTTTTTTCTTTGGATTCTGGTTGTTGGGAAAGAGAATTCCCTGGTCACCCTCCCAAATATGTCCTGAAAGGAAAGCAGAAAGAAAACTCTCATTCCTTTCATCCTCATTTTTTAGAAGAATAGTTGGCCCTACTGATAGTTGTAGTTCTCCTCAGCCTCAGACTTCAACTCATGGACCAACTCCCACCTCAGAGGCATATCTTTATTTTTCCTCATCATTTTCTTCTCATCCAAATAAGATCAAAACCCAAACACATGAAAAATCCGAGAAATCCAGAAATATTTCTTCTCTGTCTGGATCTGTTGTATCTTCTTTTCCTTTTTCTTTTCAGCCTGATCACTCATCCTCTATTCCAGTTTTGAATCTCCGCAATGAGTCTAAACTAGATCTCAATCTTGATTCTTTTCTTGGTGGCTTTGGTATGAAGGAGTTTGGTCTTAGGTGGAGGCAATTTGGGGTAGAAGTAAGTCCTCCCAATTGTGCACCACCAAGGGCTTCTACTACTGTCGTTTTTGAAACTCTACCCTGTGCCACACATGTGAGCAATGGGTTATCTTTTGGATCCTCTTTTATGGAGAAGGCACCTTTCAAGGAGGTAGCAGAACATTGGACTTGGAAGATGTTGGAACATGGCCTTAGTTTTTGTAGTCAGGTCTCACTGGTCAATGCTTGGAGGAAGCAGGGATTCCTCTCCTTGTCCACCAAGTACAAACCAGTTGCAAAGAAGGTCCAGCCAGTCAACCAACCAATGCCTCTCAACCTCAACCCTCCTCTTATGCATCCTCTGCTATCCTGCAATCCTTACTGTGGTCTATCCAAAACCCTCACTGCTCCATTTACTCCCTCTGTTTGGGTCACTGAAGAACGTCTGAAAGTGGTCAACTTTGGTCCTGATGGATGGCTTCTTCCTGATGAGTTAAATTTGATCAAAAATATTTTGTCTCTAAGGGAAAAATCTATTGCATTCTGTGAAGAAGAGAGAGGTATCTTGAAAGAATCCTATGGTCTCCCTTACATCATCACTGTAGTTGAACATGACCCTTGGCAAAAGAAAAAGATCCCGATCCCTGCTGCTAAAGTCAACAAATTCATCAAGTTGGTCCGCGAACAAGTCCAAACCGGTTTATACAAACAATCGACTTCTAGCTATTCCAGTCCTGTTTTATATGTTCTAAAGAGTAATGGTAAACTTAGAGTAGTTCAAAATCTCCAACCTCTTAATAAATTTACTATTAAAGACTCTGGCGTGCTGCCTGCCACTGAAGAATTTGTTCAATCCTTCTCTGGGAGAGCTTGCTATGGTTTAGGTGACATTATGGGTGGCTATGACAAACAATCCTTGCATCTTATTTCTTGTCCCCTCACTAATTTCAATACTCCCCTGGGTCAATTTCAGCTGACTCGATTGCCTCAAGGTGCCACAAACTTGGTTGCAGTCTATCAGGCTCAGATGATGTGGATCCTCCAGGACAAAATCCTGGATCATGCCGGTATCTTTATTGATGATTGTGGGATTAAAGGTCCAGTTTCTGACTATGATAATGAGCTCTTACCTTGGCACTCAGGAATCCAAAGATTTATCTGGGAGTATGCTACTGTCTTGGAAAGAATTTTGTTTTGAATCAAGGAATCTGGCCTTACTGTCTCTGGATCAAAACTTGCCGCCTGTGTCCCCGCCTTGGAAATTGTTGGTCATATAGTCTGCAAGGACGGATGAAGGATGGCACCCTCTAAAGTCAACAAAATCATGTCCTGGCCTACCCCAATAAATCCAACGGAAGTTATAGGTTTCCTAGGTTTTGTAACTTATGTCAGGATCTTCATTCCCTCATTATCCAAAATCTGTATTCCCTTGCGTTGCTTAACCAGGAAGGACGCTGAATGGATTTGGACCCAAGACTGCAAACGATCATTTGAGTTGCTCAAAACAATTGTTGGGAAAGACATTGTTTTGAAAAAGATCACTTATGGACCCGGAGCCAGCAAGATCAAGCTGGCAGTGGACTTGAGGTATCAATCTGTTGGGGCTGTTCTTACCCAGGAAGATGAAAATGGTTTGGATTGTCCTGCTCTGTATGAATCTCTTCTTCTCTCAGATGTGGAATCCAGGTACTCCCAGCCAAAACTGGAACTTTGCGGTGTGGCCCAAATGTTGAAGAAGCTTCAGACTGTCCTTTGGGGTCAACACTTTGAGTCACAAGTCAATGCACAATCCATTATTGAAATGATCAACGCCCCCAGCCTCCCAAATGCTCCGATGACTTGTTGGGTGGCTTTCATCCAGTTGTTCTCTTTTGATATTGTTCACAGGCCTGGAAAATCTTTCACCATGCCTGATGGTTTATCTTGACGACCTATTTGAGACAATGAATCAGAGGTTGGAATGGATTTTGATGAGGAAGAACCCTTGGTCTGCCCTGTCTTTGCCTTCTCCTCCCAAAATTACTCTGGTTTCCAGCAAGGTTTCTGGCTTAAGTTGGATCAGTACCTTTCAACTCTCCAAAGACCCCCTGATCTCTCTGCCAAAGAATTTCGGTCCCTTAAAAGGAAGTCCTCCAACTTCTTTGTCCAAGGTTCTAGGCTTATGAAAAGAGCAACTCCTTGTGCACTTGTTGTGGTCACTATCCCTTTTAAGAAAGATTCAATCCTGAAAAATCTCCATGAAGGCCTTGGTCATTGTGGGGAAAACAAAACTTATTGACAAATATCCAAACAATTCTGGTGGCCATCCCTGAAGAAATCCGTTGCTCAATGGTGTAGGAGTTGTGAAGTGTGCCAGAAACGTGATCTTAGGCGCCAGGCCAAAATTTGTTACCCCCCTGGAGAGTCCACTGTCTTTGGGAGGATTGCTATGGATGTGGTTCACATTAAGGCTGGTGGAGCTAAGTACCTCATTGTGGCTAGAGATTATTTTTCTGGATGGGTTGAAGCAAAGTTTCTTAAGAACCTCAGCTCTGAATCAGTAGAAGCTTTCCTTCATGAGACTTGGACAATGCCTTATGGCTTGGCCCAATCTTATTCTATGGATGGTGGCTTGGAATTTGGTGTAAAACTTGCTGAAATGATCCGATTGCTCCCTGGACAACATAGAGTTACTACTCCCTATTATCCTGAAGGACAAGGCATGGTGGAAAGAGGCCACGCTCCTTTGAAGGCTGCTCTTGTCAAATTGGCGGGTGAAAGTGGCAAGAATTGTTGCAAATTCCTCCCCTTGGTCCTCTTCTATAATCAAATTTCCACCAAGCAAACCACTGGTTACTCTCCTTATGAAATCATCTTTGGTCAGAGGGCTGTTCTTCCTCTTGATCTTGAAATGGAGTCTTTCTTGGGCATCTCTTGGGAACAAGTTTCCTCAACTACTGACCTATTAGTTGCCAGATCAAAGCAACTAGAGCGGAGTGAAGATATTTGTAACAGAGCTTATCAGAAGATGATGGAATCAAGAGCAAAATCAGTTCAGTATTGGGAAGATAAAAACCTAAATCAAATAAGGGACCCTTTAAAACCTGGTGAGCTGGTATTGGCTTATAATTGTTCCTTGGAAAATCAGTGGGGAAAGCTTTTCTCTAACCGCTGGAATGGTCCTTAACAAGTAGTCCGTTGAGTTAGAGGTGGATCATATATTTTGGAGGAGCTGGATTGTACTCAGATGGCCAGTAGGTTCTCTGCTGATCAGGTCAAGAAATTTCACTCTCATGGAGGCAACTTGGTCCAGAATTAAGTCCTCCCAATTGTGCACCATCTGGGCAAGATCCTTGTTGTTTTGTGAAAACTCTACTTCATGCCACGCGTGTGAGCACTTGGGACGCCTCCTTCATTTTATCTCAGCCACTTCTAGGATTTTTGGTTGTATTGACATATTTTTTTCTCAACCACTCTCAAGATCAAAATGGCCATTCTTCAGTTTCAATCATCTTTCTTTCCTTTCTTTTTCTATGGCATCAAACTTGGGAGCAGACTAGGGACAGTCTGTAAGTTGGGGAGAGATGTGGTGCCCCATCCTGGACACACTGGCCGCCTTAAGACCTCAACCCATATACTGTTGCGCAAACGTACCTTCCAGCATCCAAAAAAAAAAAAAAACCAACTTATCCCAGGCTCATCCAATTGGTAATCATTGCGCCTCACGCGTCCTTTATCCATGCGTGTCGCGCCTCGCGCGTTGCGCGTCCTCATCTTTGTTGTTGCGCGTCCTCACCTTTGTCGTTGCGCGTCCCAATCTCCTCATTGCTACCTTTGTGCGGCGCTCATCCATGATTTACCAAATCCATCCCGACCGCACCCCCAAGCATTTGGCAAATCCTTTGATCCGTCAAATCTCCCATCTCACTTGATCTATCCGTTGTGAATCTCAAGCCTGTCAGGATTTACTCAAACATCTCAAGCCAATCTCCTATCTGCCCATCCGCGCTCTCATGGACTTCATCCTTCACCTTTCCTGGGGCTCTCCCACCCACTTCTTCCTTCGGAAGAGGGGTGAAGAGTGCCAACTACTTCCCCCAGACATCCGCTGCGGTTTGGTTCATTTCTCTTTCCCACCCCGTCCGCCTTTGGAAGAGGGGTGGGTGATTCTGGTATTTTTGCGTGCGCCCATCCACGGACGGACGCGAGTGACCACATGATTTTCTTCCCTTTTCCGCTCTATTTGTAGAATCCGTTGTACATAGTCTAACAGGGCCTCCTGCCCATATAAGGAGGGGATCTCCCCTGCCTTTTGGATCATCGGACGATGGAATCATCCAGAATGAAATCAGCACAGCTTTGATCCTTGAGCCTCCATACTCAAACCCTTGATCCCTGATCCTTATCACCAACCAATAGCCTTGCTGGTTGAAGAAAAATTCTGTCTGTTGGAATTTTTGAGTGTGTTATACCACTCCTTGATCCCTTTCTCTGACCATACTGGTCCTGATCCCTGATCACCTTTCTGGAGACAATCACGATTGATTGAAGAGGTCTTATTAAGCTTAAGACCTGGAGTGTTATACCTCCCCTTAACTTCTTTGGAGTTGCATTCTGCAAGCCTACTCTTGAGTCACTTGAGAAGTGTTGAGGTTATCCTTGCTTCAAATAAGTTACTGTTTGCTTTAGAGCTTTCTAAACATTGTGCTTTGTCCTGTACAGCCACCCACAGTTATCTGGTACCCTTCAAGCTCTTGATTGCGGAGAGTTGGGCAGGTTCATTGGGAACCTGGAGGTTGCTTGGGTTTGAGTTGATCATCCCCAATCTTCTGCTGACGACCAGAGTTATTAGCTTGTGGGCATTGTTTACATTCAACAGCTTTTGTTCCTTGAACTCTATGCAGACTTTAACTTCTTTTGTTCAAGTTTTTCCTTGAATAATCTTGTCTCAGATAGTGCTGTTCCATTGCTACCGAACTATTATCATCTTTATCCTCTACTCCTTGATTCCTCATTTACCAGGTTCTGGAACTTGATCTTGGTTACATTTAAATATTTTTGTAACACTCATGAGGGCAGCCTAAACTGCACCTTTCCCCTCCACAGAACTGCCACGGCCTAGCACCATTTGGAGTCTTACACCGCGCAAGCCGCAGGCCCCATAGACAGGCTGAGGGCAGAAACAGCGGCGTCAAGCAGGCCTCAACACGGGCAGCGGCCCTGAGCCGGCCCGGACGCGGGCGGCAGCCCCAACCCGGGCTGCAATGTGGGTGGCGGCCCCAATAGGCTGCCCCAAGCCCAAAAACTAAGTAAACCATACTTTGGCGGGCCAGTACGTCTGGCCAAGTATGTCCAAAATAACCCTTGAACCCAATTATGCCCATACAAGCCCATCTGGCTGTGTTTGCCCATATCCCCCACCGCACCAGTTAGGGCCCGTGTATCAATGAGCCTGTTTCACGCGGTTTGAGGCCAGTTTCCCCAAATCAGTGACATCCACACAGGCCCGTATGGTCCATGTGAGTGGCCAATGGGCCGGAGAGGCCCATTTGTGCATCCCATTTGGATTAAACTTATACATAGCTCACGCTTAAGTGCATACGTTTTTTAACATTCCGGCATACTTTTTCCACTTTGAGAAAAAAAGGAATCTAATCAGCAAAATGATAACCACACCATGAAAAAGCCCTTCAGACAAAATCCCTGAATTCCCTGTTTTGGCAGTCTGTGTTTACAATTCTGCACCCTTTAGATTTATTTCCAATTACTTTGTGTGGAGACTCCTTTTAAATTGGTTTTTAATCTAGCAAAAAGCTTTCTGGTATTATTTTTAAGGGAAATTTAGTATTACCTGTAATCCTTGAGATTATTGATAAAACAAATGGTGGTTTTAATTTCCTCCCCTTCTGGTAATATTTTAAGTCTGAAAAATAATTCATTTAAATTAATGGCTTGTTTCATTGAGACTTGAAATGGGTCTCAGATCAGACCTAGATGCATTGTTAGTTGTTATTGAGATGAATTTTGAGGAAATGGACCAGCTCTTTTGAATTATTGGTTAGTGGTTGATCAGATATGTGTGATACAAAAAAATATTCCAAGTTGAGAGAATTCCAGGTTTTGTCAGGGGTCATTTCAGGAGAGGACACAAGGATTGGTTTACCCAGAGGAAGCTGGGAAGGGAAAATTTTTGCCAATGCTTTTGTTGTTTTCTCTTCCTTTTTAAGGTTTTATTTGTTGAATTATGGCCAGTTCCTCTTTAATTTGGCGCTGAATATATTAGTTTTCATAAGAATTATTATTCAAGCAACTGAATTGATGGCTTCATGGGTTAAAGATGGTTTATAATATGTTGCTTGATTTTTCATTCCTTTATAATAGGTAAAATGATGATCTTTTCCTATTTTTTTATCTGATTAGTACTACAGATGGATGGGTGGTTGAGTGATTGGGAGATTATTTTGGGGGATTCATGTGTGTGGGATGATGGGGGGAATGATTTGATATGGTGATGATGGGGGGATAATTTTTGATTTATGAGGTAAAGAGTTGAAAAGATATGCAATTAAGAGGGCTGAGAAAGAAAAAAAATCAGTGAGATGGTCAAAGAAACAGGAAAGAGAAAGAGAAAAGACATCAATGAAAATAACAGGGTGAGGAAGAGGGAGCCAGGACAATCAAAAACCAACCCAAAATTGGCTCAATGAGGTAGTATTTAGATCAGGATTAAGAATTGAGTAAGTTGAACATTCAAAGCCAGTGAGGGTTGAGGAGGTCAAGTTGTTGGCAGAAGTATCACTAGACAAGGATGACAAGAGGATTTGATCAATGACATGAATCATGGAATGTTGAGTTGTTGATTGTTGATTGCAAGTGTTTATAGAGTCAGAGATGAGGCCAGAGCTGTAAGAAAAATAGAATAAAATAATTGTGAAAGAGATAGAAAAGAGATGTTGGAAAGATAACAAGTTCAAAAGATCACAAGAAGAGATTTGGAGGTAGATAGGCAAGAAAAGAAGACAAGAAAGGAAGAGTGAATCTCTGGGTTTCATCTAGGGGGTTTTCCAGTAGGAGCTACTTGGACATGAGTCGTAAAGAAGAGGGAGAGTTTAAATTTAAGATGTGAGTGACAATTTGGAAGAGTGGGAAATCAGTAAGCTTTCAACACCCCATGTGACTGGTAAAACTGGAGATCGACTTCTGAAACTTAAGGAACACTGGGTGAGGTGATTTTTTTGAGAAAAGAAAGACGCAATGACTTGGTGAGACCAGCAGCTTTCATTTTGGACAAAGGGATAAGTTCAATGACAAGATTTCTGAGATTTAGTTCTTTGGATAGTCCTTTGGTTTTAATTTCTATGTGCCTGGTTTTTGGATTTCATCCAAACTTCTGTATTTTTTCATCCATACCCTTGTTGTTGATGAGGTGTTTGCTTGGTTCAGCATCCTTGTTCCATAGTTTGGAGATCAGCACCCAAATCCAGATTGCTTTCAGGAAAGAGTAAACAAGAGGATTCAGTTTGGGTTTGGTTGGAAAGTGAGTGATGTTCTGTTGGCAGTAGCTGCTCCAGGAGATCAGTGAGTTAAACAGGAGGGAAAGATGGCCGGATTGGGAATTCCTTGTTTTGAGGTTTTCAATCCAGGTGGAATTGCTGTTGAAGGGTGAGATTGAGGTTTTTGGGCTCTTTGAGGTACTTCCAACATTGCTTGACCTCTCTAAAATGTTTAATACCAGTCTTTATGCAGAATCTTGCCAGGCTTGAGACTTGAAGACTGATATTGGTTTGGGCAAGAAAGGATATGTAATTCATAAGGAATAATGCTGAGAAGTAGTTGATCACTAAAAATTTGACTTTTTTGTGTTATTTTTCTGAAGGAGGTGGGAGGTTCATGTTGGCCATGATCTGTATAGAAGAGGGTTTGCAGTTGGTCATGTTGAGTTGTTCTAGTCCTTGTTCATTGTTTTTGGGTTGAGAAAGGAGAATTTTTTCTCCAACTTGGTTGTATTTTATCCCTAGAATTGTATTGGGTTTGCAACCAGAGGAGTTTGGCAATCTTTCAGGGAAGGCTGATTGAAATTTTTTGCCCATTCCAAACAAAATGAGGTTTTCAAGGGGAAAGGAAAGGACAGATTTGTTACTGGAGTGGATTTAAGGACAGGGATCCAAAATGTATTTGCAAAACCCTTGCTCTGAGATCCAAGAGGTGACAGTGTGAAAACAGTTTTCTAGTGCTTGTTTCAATCCGTAGAGTGAATTTTTAAGTATAAGATAATTTTAGTTTCTTTTTTATCCCTTAGGTTCCTTGATTGTAACTTTGTTGGAGAGAGGTGCATGAAGGAATGCACTTTTGATGTCATATTGCATGATAGGCACGAAATGAAAGAGAGCAAAGGGAAGAGCAATGCAGAGAGAAGCTGCATTGCCAGTAGGGGAGAATTTGTCTTGGCAGTCAAGTCCAAAATTTTTATCAAATTATTGAACGCAAAGACAGCTTATAGAAAAGAGGATCCCTGTGGCAGTTGTCTTTGAGAAAGTATACCCATGTACTTTGAAGGTGATCAGATGGTTCAGGACCGTTTTAATCTTCCAAAACTTGGATTTTTTTTGATTCTGTCAAACTCTGAATACATGGATAAGTCCCATTTCAGTTGATCTGGGAACTTCTTTGCTTGATCTGGGAACAAAACATTGGTGGTACCCATATTTTTGAGGAGGATTAAGAGCTGATTGGTTTTGAAGGTTGTTGGAGGGGTTAATCTTCTGAAGATTTAGAGGAAGAGTCAGATTGAGTTTCTTCTAGGTTTTCAGAAGAAGAAGGTTCTGGTAGAGATGTGATAGAAGGAGATCCAACTGAGTTGGGAGGATGTCTCTCTGCGTTTAGAGATGTATCAAGAGAAAGAGGGAGATTTTTGTTAGATTTAATGAGAAGATGGTTTTTTTCAGATTTGGAAAGTGTGGTGGTTATTTATAGACGCGGAGGCAAGTAGGCTCACCACTGAACATTTGACTTGGAGCGGCTCTGATAAAATTTCACAGAATGATTTGAGAACTAATAACCAGCAGACTAAGATTCTTAACATCAGAAACAGAAAACATAGAAAGGAAAAAATAGAAATGAAGAGAAAAAAAGAACCAACAAGCAATAGGACATAAGAAGTTGAGCGGTCAAGAAGGAGAGGATTTGAGGCAAGAAAGATATACGAGCTAGTTTGATAGAGATATAAGCTGATGGTTAGTCACAGAGTTGAGGTACGGATCACCTTACCAGAAAAGGAATGACGACGAGTATGTTTGGAGCGTATAGTATGGGTTCGAAGAGGTGAGTCGGCCAGTGGATGAGTGGTGGTTTGACGGTTGAGAGAATCTTCATGGAAAAATAAAGAAGAATGAGACCAGAAGAGAATAGAGATGGAAGAGGAAAGAAAGTGAGAAAGAAAAGAAAAGAAAGAAAAGTAGATTGAGATATAAAAGAGGAGATCCAAATCTCAAAGAGGATGTTTTTGAGAACTTTGAGAACCAAAACAGCCCCGTCCCACCGCTGACAAACAAAGAAGAGTTGGAAGAGGAGAATGCGGCCGTTCTCCCCGGAGATCCCCGGGGATTGGTCTCCCGGGGATAGGTTTCAAGAGATTGTAGTCAAGAAGGAAGAATTTGTCTATTGGCCGCGGGGACGAGTGGCATTCCCAACAGGCTCAGCTGTGGGCGGAAGTCCGCAGTAAAATAGGCACAGAGAAGCGCGTTGGCAGACTGTCTATTCCGGAGTACATTAGCTGAGGGATTGGCATTGGTGCGGAGCGCGCTTTTTGCAGGCACAATGACAAGAATGGGCCAGAGTTTTTGCCTTTTGTGGAAATTGCATGGTAAAAAATAACTTTCCCTCTGTGGCTGTGGGTTTACTAATGCAGGAGCCAGTGATCAAAGCCAAGTAGTACGGATTAGGCAAATTATGGTGTTGTCTTTTTCTGTTCTTATTCTGTAACTAACAAATTTAGTTACATTTATCTCTAACTTACCTTTTTCATTTAATAACTAATCATCTCTCAGGCCCCCTCTGGGGCTCTCTAGTTGTCACTAACCTGCTGTCTTAGGCCCCTTTTTGGGGGTTCTCTAGTTGTCCTTAAATAATGGTCCTTCCCTGGGACCATCAATGGAAATCATCTGATCACAAGACAACAGTACCGGAGTTCCCCTTCCTCCTCATCAGATCAGTTCCTCTTGAATATACAAGAATTATCCCCTCTCCATTGGCTCTTTGAAGCCTTATCATTCTATTCACTTGACTCTTCAGAGTCATGCCATCTCCCTTACTTCAACAAATAACCTTACTTCTCATATTAAACTCTTCATATGGGATATGCACTGAGATTGCGGAGTTTTGTGGGGCAATGAAGGCTAAAGTTGAGGAGGCGGCATGAGGGTTGTTGGGGATCCCGAGTTATGCCGCATGTGGGATTGGGAGTGATCCGCTTGGGAAGTTTGACAAGGATCTGTTGTTAGTTATGCATTTTTGCAACTCAACTGTTAGGGGGAATTGGCAACATGATCATTGAATCTATTGCAGATCATCAGATTGGGTAAGTATTGGACTATTAGTGAGGAGGATCAGTGCAAAATCACGGAGGTGGTGGGAAAAATGGGTCTTTCTTTAGCAGTCACATTCATTTTTTGGAGCAGCTAAGGCGGGTCAGTGCGGAATGCATGGAGAAGAGAGGGGTATTTCATTTGTGGCTTGCATTATTTTTTTGTATATATAAGGAAGTTTTTTTTTTTTTTAGGGGGAAGGAAGGGGAAGGGGGGGAGTTTATCATCATTGGAGTTTACCATTATTGGAGATTATCACGGTAAATTATAGCTTTATTCTTTTCTTCTGTTACTTCTGAATGTAATTACCAGAGGGAGTTCTTGGATGTCATATTTAAGGAAATAGTTCAAGTGCAGAGCTTCTTGGGGAGTCCGTCTTGTTTATTTAATATTATTTCATTGCAAGTAAGCCTTAGTGGTTTTTCAGCTTGGGTGTGGAGGCAGAGTTTGATTAGGAATTGCAGAGGTACAGGAGTGTGACTCAAGGGCTAGTGGGCTTTCCAGAACTTGGAGCAAGATTGTTGTGGAGAATTTACCAAAAACACAATCTCTTTCCACAAATTTTGGGTCTGGCTGGGAAAGTCCTTTCTCTGTTATAATACCTGGTACCGCCTGCAGAGATATACTTTTTTTTTAGTTTTTTATTCTTTCTTTTAAGTCAAGATGATGGGGGATTTTGAGGGTGGTTTGGTTGACTCACTTTGGGCTCACTGACAGGCAACTGGTAGCACCCCACCATACCAAAGCTCTCCTTGTCAGACGGCCAGTTGGGCAGGGCCGCAGCCGAGAGTGGCCACAGGGGGGCAATCAACGTATGCAGCACCGGAGATGGCGGAGGAGCGGCAAGGGAGCTGAGAAAAAATTAGGCCAAGGGACTACCCTGCAGTTAGTTTTTTTCAGGAGGATTTTCACCAATTTCTGGAACAGCTCGAGAAGGCGGCCAACAGCAAAGGCACAAATGACATTGACTGGATCCAGCAAATAGTCAAATTCATTCTGGTTGTGGAGGATCTGTGGGACATGGAGGATATGAATGGTCACAAAGCACAGAATTGGGATAGGTTGCGGGCGGAAATAGTTGAAAAATGGGGGTCATGGGAGCAGAGGTTCCAATAATTGGATCTCAAGCATCTTGCAACCAAAACAGCAAAGGAAGTAGTTGTTTCCTTGAGGACGTTGTTTGGTGTGTATTGTTCTTCATTTGATTGCATTTTTAAGTACCTTGTCTGCAACAAAATTTTGGAGGAGCATACTGGCTCTGTCAAGAAGAATTTTATGCGGGGGCTTAGCTCCAATTGGGCGGAAGAGTCCACAGAAAGCTTTACAACAGAGGGTTAACTTGTAGGTCATGGGACGGAGGGTTAACCCTACTTCTGGACATGAAGGACATCCAGGCGGCGGTTGTAGGCAAGTTGAACTAGCGGGACTTTTTGAGGAAGACCCAAAGGGTTTGGAGAAGAAGGATGTGCAGGTGAAATGGGTAAAAGGGCTGGTAACACCAAAGGAAATGGCTGAAAAAACAGAGATGTTTAACAAAATGTGTCTCTTCTGGCAGAAAGCTATAGCAAAGCCATCCCCAACAGTCCCAGAACCACCAAAAATAAAGTCTAATGCGCCAACTCAGGGGCCATCAAGGATTTCGCCAAGGAAAAAAGGCAAGCCTTGGGTCTTCCAATGCTATTACTTCCAGGAAGAGGGCCATCTTAAAAGGTTGTTTAAAGATCTGAGTGTGGACATATGGGGAAAGATAGTTAAGATGTATGGGAGGGAATGTTTTCAAACTTCAGGAGAAAATATAACGGATATTCCAGATCAACCTTTGCCACCAGGTCTTGCTTGAGCAGCAGCGGGGGAGAAGAAGGAAGCTACAGCTTTAGCAGGATATGCTTTTCCCTTAAATGGGGAACCCCCAGAAGTTTTGGTGGAGGTTAGATCCATTTTCTCAAATGAAAGGCAAATGAACCTTGAGGGTCTGCCTCATGAAAAAGCACTGGAGCAGGCAGTTGTAGTCAAAACGGGGGGATCCCGCAGTAGGGCCAGAGAAGCAGCAAGGAGAATTTGTGGAACGGACCACCCAGTTTCCCTAACTTTGAAGGAACTAGTGGTAATCTCACCAGTAATGTTGGAGGAAATGGTTGCAGTCTTCAAGCAGTTTGCAAGGAATAAGGAGGACAACCCAAAAACCAGGGAAGAGGAAAAGGTTGGTTCTCTCAATGCAGGGCCGGACGTTCTGGGAGCAAGCAGCGCTATGATGTGCCCTTTGCAATATGTGGAAATGCGGATTGGAGGCAAACAGAGTTGAGAAATGGTTGATAGAGGGTCAATGGTAAACATCCTTTCATTAAAGTTGGCAACCAACGTGGGATTGGTCTAACACAAGGCAAAAATTGGTTTGCCGAATTTAGGAGGTTTTGAATGCGTGGTCAAAGGGGTGGTGGAGAAAGAAATGATGGAAGTGGCAAAGGTATTGGCTCCGCTATTGTATTTGGTAGCAAGAGGTTCAGAGATCATACTTGGCAGGCCTTTCCTTTTTGCCTTCCGGGCATCTATTGGCTTCCTTCTGGATACTAGGGAGGAACTCCCTACTGTTTCAGACGCCTTGGGGAAATGCTACAAGACCACCAAATGTTGGCCTGAAAGTGGAGGATGGGAACGTTGGAAGGGCTGCCCTCTTGTGGAAGGCAGCCACAACAATTCAGCAGAGGATTTATAAATATTGGCCGTGTGTCCTGTGCGGGGAAGGCTCTGTCCTTGCGCAGACGGTCAACAGATAAGAAGAAGGAAGGAGGAAACCCCATAGCCCGGTCCAACGTGCTTCAGGCAGTATGGAGAAGAGCGGGAATTGGAGCAACAATGATGGGAGCGGGGATAGGATCAAAAGTGAGTCCTTCCTGGTATGCGCCTCTAATGGGCGTCACCACAAGCAGCTAACCTTGTGCCACAATTGTGAGAAACCTGTATTTCATTGCAGGTCAACAATTAGGAATAGAGGAGACAACCAAGGGATCAAAGTTGGTTGAGGTTCTGGTCTTTGGTAGAAAATACAAACCAGTTGCTAAGAAGGTCCAAACGCAGAATGAGCCAATGCCACAGGACCCCCATAAACCAATGAGGCCTATCCATTAGTCAAGGGACCCTTCAAAGCTGCCTTTGACACTTGTGATCCTGGAGAAGGATCCAATGGGATTGACAGAGGAACAGATGGCGAAACTCAACTTTGGGCCGGAGGGTTGGTTACAAGAGGAGGAAGTACAATTACTCAAGGCAGTGATTGTCACGCGGAGGAGGGCGCTTTCCTTTAGTTGGGAAGAGCGGGGTTACTCAGGCATGAGATTGCGGACCCCTACCCAATACCTATGGTGCCTCACAACCCTTGCCAGATCAAACCCATTCCTATTTGGGTAGCAGTTAGCAATCAGTTTGCAGAGTTGGTGCAGGAGCATTTGCGGACGCCACTGTAAAAGCCTTCTTGTTCTAGTTATTCTAGTCCCATTTTTGCAGTACTAAAGCAGGATGTGAAAAGAGTTTGCGGATTTTCCACAACCTGCAGAGGTTAAAATTGGTCACAATCAGAGACGTGGGGTTGCCTCCACAGGTGGAGGATTTTGTGGATAATATGACTGGAAGAGTTTGCTAGGGGCTAGTGGACGTCATGGGGGGTACAATCAGGGGGAGCTACATCCGAAGTCCCGTCCAATGAAGGCATTTGAAGCACGGTTGGGGCAACTTCAGCTAACGCGGCTTCTGCAGGGGGCAACCAATTTGTTAGCAGTTTACCAGGCGCAGATGATGTGGATTTAGAAGGATGATGTTCCGGAAAAATTGCAGATAATCATTGATGACGCGGGTATCAAGGGGTCACAGAGTAATTAAGGCAGAGAAACTACTGTGGGAATTTTGGGAATCAGGCATTTTGTCTGGGAGTAGGCGTGGACTTTGGAGAGAATCCTGTTCTGTATTGAGGAAGAGGATTTGAAAATTTCTTGTAAAACTTTTGTGGTGTGCATTCAGGCCTTAGAAGTCCTTGGCCACAATGTTTCCACAAAAGGGAGGAAAATCACTAAGGCAAAAGTTAACAAAGTTTTTGAATGGCCTACTCCAGGGAATGCTACTCACGTTTCCCAGGTTTTAGGTCTTTGTGGATGGGTACCAATCTTCATTGAGTGTTTTTCTGAGATAGCTAGCCTGTTGCTGAAACTGATTAGAAAGGGGGCTGATTGGGTGTGGACAGAGGAATACAATGGTGCGTTAAGGGATCTGAAAGAGATTTTTGGGCGGCAGATACTGTTGATGGACCTTGACTACGGAAAAGGAGGGATCTGGCTAGCGGTGGACTCAAGTGTGTTTGGTTCAGGCGGTGTGCTGACCCAAAAAGATGAAGGGAAAGAAAGGCCAGTACTTTATGACTTGGTAACCTTTAGGAGGTGAAATCTCAGTACTTGCAGCCCAAGTTGGAGTTGTGTGGAGTGACAAGGATTTTGCCAAGATTACAGCATGTGCTGTGGGGGGTGTCTTTTGAAGTCCTGGCTAGGATGATTAATTCTACAAACTTGCCTAATTATGCTATGAAATGGTGGATTGCATACTTAAAATTGTTCAATTTCATTTTCAGACACTTTCCAGGGAAGGCGTTTACAATTCCAGATGCTTTGTCTAGGTATCCAGAGGTCAGAGCGCGGCAGAAGGGGATTTAGATATGAATAAGAAGCATCTGATGGTGGAAGAAACAGCTGCGGAGGTTGGGAAAATTCCACTGAAACAGTTTGGAAGGTTTCAGGCATTGGAAAAGTATTTTTGGAATCTCCTATTTCCTGAAGGTTTTTTGGCAACAGAGGTTGGATGAGTTTCGCGGAAGGTTTTTCTTTTCTTTTTCCAGGACGGTCAGTTGTGGAAGCAGGCACTTTCAATATCTTTGGTTGTTGTCAAAAGGGGGAGGATAAGGAGGATTTGATGAGGAGTCTTCACAATGACTTAGACCTTTGGGGAGAGGCAGAGATGCCAAGAAGAGTTAAGACCAGTTTCTGGTGGCCTGGTCAGGTTCCAACAGTGCGAAATTGGGTGCGGAGTTGAAAAGCTTTTCAGCTGCGGAGTAGCAGATTACCTAGGGAGGTGGGTATTTCAACGGGTGAGGACACCCTTTTCTGGAGGGTCTCTCTGGACGTGGTCCATACCAAGGCAGGAAAGTTCCTGTATCTGCTTGTGGCTTGTGATGACTTGTTGGGGTGAGTGGAGGTGTTTTGTTTGGTTAAGCTTTCTGCAGAGAAGGTGGGGTGTTTTTTGAGGAGGATTATTTTTCTTTTTTTGGGTCTTTGCAGCTCATCACAGTGGAAAGCAGGGCAGGGTTTTGGGGTGATCTTAGGAGGCTGGTTGAATATTGCGGCGCAAATTTTGGGCAAGTTACAGAATATTATCAAGAGCAAGCGGGGGAAAGAGAAAAGGGTCATTAGCCAATTAAGGAAGCAATGGTCCAGATCTGTGGAAGTAACAGGAAGAAGTGGCAGGAAACCCTGCCAGTGGTGCTGTTTGCAGATTGGATATTGGTTGATTGGGGGAAGGGTTATTTGCCTTACAAGTTCTTGTATGGGTGGCAGCCAGTGCTTCTGGTAGATATTGAAACCTTGAATTACCTTGCTATCAACTGGTGGAAGTTTAAGACCATGGAGGATCTAGTTGTGGGGCAGAAGCAGATGGTGGCAAGGGAGGCAAAGAGGCTTTGGGACAGTTGGGAAAGTCAGTTAGTTACTGGGACGTGTGTTGTGATGATTGATTGTGTCAGCTTGCTATTTGAAAAGAGAAACCTGTCAAAGCAGATTATAAAAAGAAAAAAATAATAAGATTAGAAGGAGTGTGAAATCCATACATATTATTACAGGAATGGATTCCCCACTTGAAAATAGGTAGTTTCACTCACTTACCCCACCATTGAATGCCAACTCCTTACATTTTTAAATAGTTTCAGAAGAAAGGACTAATAAACCACAGAACCACTATGGCACTTATTGGCCATTCTAATATTTCACACATAATGCCACGTATAGGTTTCACACCTAAATTCCAGTCAGAATTGAGGTGTTGGGTATATTTTAGGAGTTACAGGCTGATTTGTGTTATGACACAATTGCCGCACGCAGCCCCGCATTCATAAAGCAAGGTTACACACGCAAGACACCCAGTATGTAGGTGCAGTTCAAGAAACCTGCATGCAAAATGAATGATGATGGATTCCCTCACGCAGCTGTCAAAACTGCGTTGGTCAACATCAGTTGTACTGATTCCAACAGACAGGTACCGCAGGGACATGCTATAACTTGCATGCATATATCATGCATATGTAACAAGTTGACTGGTAGATAGGGAAATGTTTAAAACTTAAGAAAATTAAATAAAAATATGAAAATCAAAACATTAAAGAAAATAAATTGTGAGAAACAACAATGAAGGTTTTCACGTAAGTGGGATTGCCAAATCATTATGAACCACGAAACACATTAAAAAGAATACCAAAAAATTATTAAAAATTACCAAAATGTGCAGAATATGGCTTAGAGTTTAAAAATATCTACTTCTAACCATGCCACTCAAAAAAAGTAATACAAAATAAGGAAAAATTTCTGAACCATATAAATAACAAATTAATATTTAAATAACTTCTGACAATTATTTCACATGGAAATATGACACAGGCAAGGCTAGCCAGTTGACATCACCAAATATACGTGCCAAAATAGCTCTGGCTAGCCTGCCAGCCTCAGCACACAAGCACAACCCTGTCTACACGCCCTGAGAAAAACTTATTACCTCAGAAAAGTATATAAACAGCCCCTTTTAGATGGTTTGAACCCCATTAATTTTCAATTGATCAATCCAGACCCCTTTCCATCTGTGATCAAATTTTTATTTAAGATAAAAAAGTCATTTATGTTCTCAGTCTGATAGTATAATTATTAATTCTAAACACATTGTTAATTCCATTGAAGAATATCAGCAATATCCCCAAAAATTGTCCTGAGACCCTTTGAACTGTGAATTTCTGCAAGTTTCTTGGAGTTTCTTCTTAAGTTAGTAAGTTATCTCCTCCTTGCCTCCAGGCGTAAGTTCTGTGAGTCAGCCAGTCCACCCAATCCCCTTGAGTAAACCCTTTTGAGTAATCACTTAGGACCTCATTGTCCCAAGGTCTTTACACGGTTCAAAAGAGCCCCTTGAACAGAGGTATTTATCCAATAAAAATCCCCTGTTTGCCCAAAATGTGGCCCATCATGAAAAATTTATTTAAATCAATTTAATCCAACCAAACCACTCAAACTTTGAACTTGCTTCTAAATAAACCACTTGAGCGTTTAACATAATTTTCTTTGAATTATTATTATTCCAACAACAATTTCACTTGCTGTAGCTAAAGGGTGGAAACGTCCCTGGTATCAGTAAGCTTTAAAATAGGGGGCTGGCCGGAAAATATCCTTGAATAATTATTTTTTAATTAATTCATTTCTTTGGACCAAATAATCTATGTGAACATAAGTAAAAATACTTATTAATTTTTTATTTTTATTCTTCCAGTGGATCTTAAGACCAAGTGTCAGCCTCCTGGATGCCAAGACCCTTGCTATCCTTTAGGTAATAGAGGTGATAGAATAAATAATAAATATATTATTTAATAAATGCAGCAAAAATCCATAAAATATTTGGATTGAGCTTATTGCAAGGTTAATTGGTTTGGTTATGGTTTATTGTTATAAATCAATATGAATAGATTGATTATTATATATTTTTATAGAGGGGCCACAATTTTATGGGGGATCTTTAGAACCTCTCTTCAGGGATTTCAGTATGAAAAAAAATAGTCCTGGTTACTTTGGGTTCTTTAGTTTAAAGGATATTTTACCAAAGATAATATGTATATAAAATACATGGTGAAGTGGCAGGGCCTTGTAACCAAGCTGCCACAACAGAGAAAGGATAATAAAACTCACTGGTATATTATTAAATCCTTAGGGTATCTGTTTGGGACATGCACTGATGGGTTAAACATGTATACTGGGGTTATAAGGTTGTTCAGCAGTTTAAATTGATATAAAAGAGGTTGAGGACGGATATTATTGATCAGACTGAGCGATAAATCACTTACTTATCTCTTATAAGTACTTGATTACCTTGGCATGGTGTCTTGATATAAATATAACTGGGTCTCTGCCCATCAATATCCTCAAAAGAGCTCTTTATTTATAGCTTTTGGAGTCCCAATTTTATCCTTCTGAGGGGTACAGGGGCTCAAAGGGATGGACACTAAGGCTAGCAGGGTAACCAGTGGTAGCCTGTCACGTGTCTTTAGTGCTGTAGCACGGGTAGAATCTAATTCCTCAGGGTATGGGAATTATTCTAATTTATAATTGATATTAGGACGTGTGAATAACACTAATCTGTCCCATTTATTTATCACTTAATTAATTATCCTTATTAAATGTTCCCAGTAAGTTAATAATTATTTTAATAGATATTCCTACGGACATTCTGATGTCAGGTGAGTTCTCATTATGTATTAAATAATTGGAGTAAATTCATGATATTGATTTTACTCCTTATTTTCGAGTTTCAGTTGATTTACTAAAATAATTAATTAAAAATATAAGTCATGGTAATTCATGTGATATTTTTACATCGTTATTTTTCTCAATATGTTACGAAAATATTGATCTCTAGAAGTTATGGTAAAAGTAAATTGAAGTATTTTAATATATTTTTAGAAGTTGTCATTGTCTTACTTTCAACATTCTTGGTACTTTGAATTATATTCAGTAAAAAATACGTATAAGGGTTATTTATGTATTTTTATATAATATTATGTACTTTTGGACTATCTACTATCCACAGGAACATTTATTACATATGAAGAATGTTCCTTCGTGGGTTGTAGCATGTTCACGTAGTACCTATGCTTCTCAGGCCGCCTGTCACTTTTTCAACCCATAGTCGCGTGGCTGCATACTTGTCAGAGGCCTGGGGCTGCGTAAACAACCTTGACTGAGTGACAGGGCTGTATCTCAGCCGTGCGCGGGTGCATTGGCTGCCGTGGCTGCATGCAGGAATTTTGACAAAACACATTTCCGTCCATAACTCCTAAAATATACCCAAAACCTCAATTATAACTGAATTTTAGGTGTGAAACCTATACGTTACAATACGTGTGAAATATTTAATTGGACAAAAAGCTCAATGGTGGTGCCCTGGAATTTTGGTTTTTTCTTTCCTTAATCATTTAAAAATATAAGGAGTTGGATTTCAAGGGTGGAGTCAGCGAGTGACCCTGCCTAATGTTGGGTGGAGAATCCATTTCTGTAATAATATTTATGGTTTTCATAATCCTTTTTAGGTTAATTGTATTATTATTATTTTTATGTTATTTATGTTACTTTTGAAGCTTTCTCTGCAATAGTAGAAAGCTGACACCAAGGGAGAATTAATCAATTATTATTATAATCTTCTTAAAAAGAGAAAAGGAGAGAGACTCTGTAATTTTGTGCCTGTTATCATAACTCCTGAGAAACAACCAGCAAAATTAAACCATTATAAAAAACAAGCTTTAAAAGATAAAGAATTGGAAATTGGAAGACTTATTGATTTTAATTCTTTAATCAGGCATCACACAGCCTGGAAGAAGTATCAGAGACAACTTTATTTCTTTAAAAAAAGTAACAAAAGTAAGCTCAATATATTTTTTATATTTTTTTTTGAAAAATTCAAAAAAATAAAAAATTAATAAAAAATTAATAAAAACTGATGAAGTTATAATAAACCAAAAAAACTTCTTAAATTTAATGTTTTAACTTATTTTCAGTGTAAAGGACCTTTTCCCTTGCTGATTTTATTGAGCAAGACCTGTTAGAAAACAGTTCTCACCATGGATCTTTGAATTTAAGCCAAGACCTCATTGGTACCTGTTGAGTTGACAGCTGCCCTCCTCAAAATATACCTGCATTCCCTGGTGTTGATAATCCAAACCTAATCAACCCTTTGGTTTCCTTGACTCCTTCTATTAGTTCCTCATTGTCTCCTACTCTTGCTCTGATCACCTTCCTCCGGTCCCTGAATCCTTGCACCTCCAGTTTCATTCTCACTTACCCATTCAACCCCATCTCCACCATCTTCAACCCCTATATCTGCTCTCCCTCATTGCATTCCATTGTTGAGCTCTTCAGTCCTCAACCAACCTCAATCTGTCCGCATCTATCCTCAATTTTGGTTCCATACAATCAACGGCTCTCAACTTTGATCTCCTGTTTGGCTGTGAGGCTCATTGTCCATTCATCACTCTTTGTTGGGGAACTTCCTAACATCCATTTCCAGTTTCCTGTCTCTTATCTCTCTGATTCATCTGCTATCCTTGCTCCGCTCCTTCTTGGTCAATCCTTGTTTCCAATAACCTCTCAACTCTCACCTAGCCTCCCACAACTCCGTTGGTCTTACTTTGAAATACAGCTTTTAATTTTTCTTGGCTAAAAGCCAAAAGGACTGCAACAACCAAGCTACCAGCAGAATATATTCAACTGGACCAACGGACATCAACTCCTCCCTTCTCAAAAACTTAACGGAATCCATCCCTAATCTCAACAAATCAAATTTTTCATTATGGCAATCAAAGTAAACAACAATTTTTTCTCTCAAAGGTATAGCCCACTGGCTGAAGGATGGTGAGGCCAAGGACTTTCCCTTAGAAATAAACCTTGAGATTGCTGGCTACATTCTGGCCAAGCTTTATAATAGGACCTAAATTAATTGCTTCAAGGAAAACAATGCATTGGATTGTATTACTTTGTGGAAATCAATCAACAAATTCTACGCTTCATCACAAACCCACAACCAATCCCAAATATTCTTTAATTTTCTGAATGTCTCTTTTGACTCCAAAAATGTGGAAAAACTCATTACCAATGTGTGATCATGCCTTCTTCAAATCTTGGAAATCGGAATAAAGATGGATTTAGACATAGTGGCTTATCTGATATTGTAAAAGTTCCCTCCTCAGCCTGAACACCTGAAGATTAAAATAACTCACTCACTCGGGGATGAAAAGATTAACGGAGACATGGTCCTTAGAAATCTGAATCAAATCAAAAACAAGATTGCTTCTGGCACATATGCCTTTTCCCTACTTGCTAATCAGGAACCTCTGCGATGCAAACCCAACTGGCATAATCCTCAAGCCTTTCATCCAAAGAACAAATGCTTTGCTTTGTACCCTCACCTCATCCCAAACAGCAATTCCGCTCCCAGAAATCCACCCTCTTCACAATCTAACCCCAATCCCAAGGCTTCTGCAAACCTGGCTCACATCTTTGCTGTGGAAAAATCTCATCACATTGATTGCTTCTCCCTATTGCTTGACTCTGGCGCGTCAAACAACATGTTCAACAATTCCAACTACTTTGATTTGCTCAAAGACAACAATACTGAGGTAAATACGGGAAAGCCAAATGCCTCAATAACGTCTCAGGGAACTGGGAATGCAACATTCCACACTGAATTGGCCTCCCTCACTCTAACCAACTCCTTGCTTGTGCCCAATCTAGCCGTGAACTTAGTCTCCCTTGGGCAAATAATTCAGAAGGGATGCGTTCTTTCTTGACTTAATTACAAACGCTTTGGAGTTTTCTTTGAAGAAAAAATGATCATGTCCGAATACATTCGCAACAACCTTCTCTATATAGAAGAGTCAGCTCCCAATCTTTCTGATTGCCATGCGTTTCTAACCATGTCAACAATCCACAAATGGTTTGGGCACGTTCACCATGATCAGGTGAAACTCATTTCTACCTCATTCCCCAATCTTAAATGGGACCACAACGCCTGCATTGCGTGTGCAAAAGGAAAAATCCACCAATCATCCTTCAAATATCACATTCCCTCCAGCTCTCTTCCCTTTGAATTTATTCATGCCAACGTTTGTGGACCAATCAACCCCATATCCCAGTCAGGAAATTGCTACTTCCTTCTCTTCAAGGAAAACTTCTCCAAATATAAGACCTGTATCCCCATCAAGCTCAAGTCCAATGTTGCTTGTGAAGTTATCAACTTTATAAAACTGCATTCAAACCGCCTCAACAGGATGCTGAAGATCTTCCACTCCAATAACGGCGGTGAATTTGTCAACAATTTCCAATCCCACTGACCCTGTGGGATGAGATCATGGTCAGTACATGCCAAATCCTAAATTCAATCCCTTCTGTAAAACTCAAAATCTCCCCTTTGAACTCTGGAAAAACCAAGGTCTGAAATTAAAGCTGTTCCAAACTTTGGGCTCTAAGAATATTGTATTCAATAACCACTCAAGTCCCTCCAAACTCAGTGGAAAATGTATTGAGGGAATCTTGGTGGGATTCAATCTTGATCTAAATTCTTATACGTTTTTTTGCCCCAAGACTGGATCCATTGTTTGTAGCAAAAATCTTAAGATCTTTGAAAATGTTAAATTGCACAACATCTCTCCTTCTTCCTCAGACTTGCCTTTTGATTCCCTCCTTGAAAATGAACCCCTTACTGATATTCTCATCTCCCCTATTTCAAAAACTCCGCAAAATCCTGACTTGGACTCATTTCAACCCCTTCCATCTACCTCCTCCTCAAATTCCTCTGATTCCCCTTCTTCGCCATCCTTGCCTCAGGCATTTTAAAACAATACATCCTCCAAATTGCACCCCAACACCTCGGAAGACAAAAAAGTTTCAAATTCTCTCACTCCCCACAAATCCTACAACCTTTGAGATTGCTCTAGCGTCCAAAGTCCTCAAAGATATGGCTTCTTAATTTGCACAGTCCCAAAATCCTTTAAGGAAGTTGAGAAAAGCTTGGAACAAACTAGATGGTTGGAATCCATGCAGGTTGAACTGGACGGCATAGACTTTTTGAAGGTGTGGAAGGGATGTCATACCCTCCCTAACGGGAAGCAAGTGCTGTCCACTGTCTGCGTCTATTGCTAAAAGAACAACTGCATGGGTTGGACTCTTTATTTAAATCAAGACTCTTCATACAGGGATCCAAGCAGCTGGGATTCCGCAACTATGGGGAAACTTACGCCCCTACAGGTTCAATTGTTACTCTCCGCATCCTTCTTGTTTACTCATTCCATCATTCCCTTGAAATTAGTCAAATGGACATTAACTCCGCCTTCCTGCACGCCCCTCTCAACAAAGACATCTTCATTAAACAACCCAATGACTACTCCTCCCCTTTTCCTTACTTCAAACTCAATAAAGCTCTTTATGGGCTGAAGAAGGCGCCAAAGAGTTGGTTTGACACATTACAATCTTGGATAATATCCAAGGGTTTCATGGTCTCAAGCGCCAATCCCTGTCTCTACATGAATATAGATCTCTTGATTTTTGTGTTTGTTTACATGGACAACTTGATTTTCATTGGAAAATCATCTGAATTTGGCTCTTGTGTGAAATCCCAATTCTCTATTTCTCATGAAGGTCCACTCCAAAAATTTCTTGGAAATCACCTTGTTGAAACTATCCATGGACCTTCCCTACTGCAGCCAAGACACATTGAATTTGCCCTGAAGGAACTAGGAATACTCAAATCAAAGCCAATTTCAACCCCAATGACACCCAATATTCCTCTATCCCCAGCATCTGATGAGGAGTACAGCAAATTCCTCAAGCTCAATGTAAATTTTCAATTGTCATCCGGTTTTCTCAATTTCATTGCTAGCAGAACTTGTCCCAAATTATCCCATGCGGTATCCTCCCTGTCTTGATTCAACACAAAGCCTGGTCTTCAACACTGGCTGGAGGCCAAGCATGCCTGGCGTTATCTCAACCACACCAAGAATCTATCTCTCCAACTAAAGTCCACCAACTTCAAATTTGACATTGAATGTTTCAGAAACTCCAATGGCGGCAACAACGCAGTAATGTAATGGAGTCACACTGGCTAGGTCCTACTTCTTTACAGTTGTCTGGTATCATTGAACAGCAAACTTCAATCCTCAGTTTCTCTCTCTGCCACCAAAGGTGAACTGAAAGCACTGGTATTGGTCTCCCAAGAAAATCTTTGGCTTGAAAATCTTCTCCACAAATTGAACCACCATCTCACTCTTTCTCATTGCTTCAACATAAACAACAATGCGTTCAATGACCTGGTTAATTTTCAATCACACCACAGCGCACTCAAGCACGTGGACACTCAGATGAAGTGGCTCTGAGAGCAACAAGCCGCCAAGAAGCTAATCACAAATCAAATCCCATCTCACCTAATGCTCTCCAATCCTCTAACAAAACCAGCAATCAAGTTGTCAGTTCTAAATTTGACAATGACTGTTCTTAAACCTCACAACTAAACACAGAGGTGTGTTGAGAGCAACAAGCTGCCAAGAAGCTAATCACAAATCAAATCCCATCTCACCTAATGCTCTCCAATCCTCTAACAAAACCAGCGATCAAGTTGTCAGTTCTAAATTTGACAATGACTGTTCTTACACCTCACAACTAAACACAGAGGTGTGTTGAGTTGACAGCTGCCCTCCTCAAAATAAACCTGCATTCCCTGGTGTTTATACTCCAAACCTAACTAACCCTTTGACTTCCTTGTCTCCTTCTATTAGTCCCTCATTGTCTCCAACTCTTGCTCTGATCACCTTCCTCCGGTCCCTTAATTCTTGAACCTCCAGTTTCATTCTCACTTACTCATTCAACCCCATCTCCACCATCTCCAATCCCTATATCTTCTCTCCCTCATTGCATTCCCTTGTCAACCTCTTCATTCCTCAACCAACCTCAATCTTTCCGCGTCTATCCTTGATTTTGGTTCCATACAATCAACAGCTCTCAACTTTAATCTCCTCTTTAGCTGTGAGGCTCATTGTGCATTCATCAATCTTTGTTGGGGAACATCCTAACATCCCTTTCCAGTTTCCTGTCTCTTGTCTCTCTGATTCATTTGCTGTCCTTGCTCCGCTCCTCCTTGGTCAATCCTTGTTTCCAATTACATCTAAACTCTCATCTATCCTGCCACAACTCCATTGTTCTTACTTTAAAATACAGCTTTTAAGTTTTCAGTACCCACAAAGACCCACCTGGATTACCCACCAAGGACTCCTTCAATCCTAAAAAAGCTTTGGTACCTTTGAATTTAAGTTGAAGTAAGCTTAATTAATTTCAAACATAAAATAAACATACTTTTCATTTTTTTTATCATTTTTACTAAGTTTTGACAAAAACTTGTACTTATTTTTGCACTATCAACATGAAAAAAATGGCTGCACCTGCCGGCAGGTGTAGCACCTGGGATAGTGAGTGAAACCTGTTTTGACTTTGTTTTGGTTTTGGAGTCAAAAATCAAATTGATTTTGGAATGGTCCCAGAAGATTCATGCACCATATTTATGTGATGCATGAATTGAACTGAAAATAATTACATAAATGGAATTATTGAGAATTCATTATTTAATTGTAAAACCATACTTTAATACAAGGAATTCCAATGAATTCCAATCAGAACTGGGTGATATGGGCTGTGATTGCCACCAATATAGAATTTAAAAATGAGGAAAATTCAATTGGTAGCTCATGATCAATTCAAAGTATTGTTGTGAACAAAGACTAGCAATATTCTCCCAGAATGGATGCTTCAGCTTTTTTAGATTAAATATTTTTTCTATGTGCAAATTTTATACCTTATACATGGGTTTAAGTTATAAAAATAATGCAAAAGATGCGTCCTCTAATTTTGTTTTATACCAATATCTGGTACAATAAAATTTTTTTCCCTGTGTTTTCTTATATTATCTCCTGTTATCCAAGGAGATAACAGTCAGCTAGGTCAACACATACCGTTCTTCATAAACTAATGTTATTGATAATAGCTTACCAATTGATTAATTGCCACAACAAAATAAAAATTCTTGGAAGTTTTGCAATTTTTGAATCATAAGCCATGTTTGCCACAAAACCTGATATGCTATCTTGATGTACAACAGATATTTATCCACCTTCTTGATAAACCATTTGAGAATTGAGATGAGTGAGGCCAAGGTATGGATTTCTTGAACTATCAATTGGTTCTGAAAGTGGAAAGGTTTCCACAATGAGAACATATTTCCCACAGTTTTTCTCATAAAATATGGACAATAACTTTCCCATGTCACAAGCACCTTGATTTGATATAGATGAAAATTAAATGTGTTAATTACTTTTCTTGTAGAAATGGGGTGTTATGCTATTACCATGGAAGAGCATTGATTTTCAAGGAAACCACTCAAGCTGGTCCCATGGCAACAGCTTGTATGTTGACTTATTTTGAATAAATTCTTTTAATAGACCTTCCTCCAAACCATTCATTTCTTTTTTAGGCTTTGAAATATAATCTGACTGAGAAGAATAGAAGGAACTTTGAAGATCTGGTATTTGATTAGAATTGATGCCAAAAACATTCCAGTTGGATCAAATTTGTTCAAAAACACCTCAAAGTTTTGCTCTTTCAAGGAATCCATTCAAGAAAGACTTATCGAGGAAACCTGAAATTTAACAAACCAATCAGCTCACTTCTCCCAATCAAAAAAATGTTTTTCAGAAATCTGTGTCACCTACATTGTAAGACTCCAAACGGTGCTAGGCCATGGCAGTTCTGTGGAGGGGAAAGGTGCTGTTTAGGCTGCCCTCCTGAGTGTTACAAAAATATTTAAATGTAACCAAGATCAAAGTCCAGAACCTGGTAAATGAGGGACCAAAGAGTAAAGGATAAAGATGATAGTAGTCGGTAGCTGGGAAAACAACACTATCTGAGGCAAGATGATGCCGGGGAAAACTTGAAAAGAAGAAGTCAAGGATTGTTCAGAGTTCAACAGGACAAGGCAATTGTAAGTAACAAAGCCCACAAGCTAATAGCTCTGGTTGTCAGCAGAAGATTAGTAAAGATCAACTCAATCCCAAACAACCTCCAGTTTCTCAATGAACCTGCCCAACTCTCCACAATCAAGCCCTCTAAGGGTACCAGATAACTGTGGGTGGCTGCACAAGACAAAGCTAATTGTTTGATGAAGCTGTAGAAGCAAAAAAATAACTGATTTAAACAAGAATAACCCAACACTTCTCAAGGGACTCAAGAGTAGCGTGGCAGAATTCAACTTCAAAAGAAATAAAGGGAGGTTTTACACTCCAGGTTTTAAGCTTAATAAAACCTTATCAGTCAAAGGTGACTGGTTCCAGAAAGATAATCAAAGGATGATCAGGACCAGTATGGGCGGATAAAGGGATCAGGAGTGGTGTAACACACTCAAGAATTCAATCAGTCAAATTCTTCTTCAACCAACAAGGCTATTGGTTTGTGATAAAGATCAAGGATCAGGATTTGATTATGGAGGCTCAAAGATCAAGGGGCAATCATGGATATACCCAGAATTTAGTCTCAGATAAAGGGGAATGAGACCCCACAGATGTTTTACTTTAGGATAATAATTATGATATTTCTCTCATAGGATACCATATGATACCCCCCCCAAAAAAGGCAGGGAAGAGCCCCTCCTTATATGGGCAGGAGGCCCTGTTAGACTATGTACAAGTGATTCTACAAATAGAGCAGATTTTCTTTTTTTGATTTCAGATGATCAGAAAAAATAGATCACGCGGGCCAGTGGAAATCTGGCCTCCCTGACTGGGGTGGGATCTTTTCTCATCACTTCACCTCTCTTGCGTCCGTCCGGGGACAGGCGCGCGCAACAACACCGGGATCACCCATCCCTCACCCAAAGGTGGAAGGGGGTGGGAAAAAAAAATGAACCAGACCGCCTGCAGGTGTTTGCGGGCGGTAGACAACGCTTTTCCACCCCCACCCAAAGGCCAAAGGGGTGGGAAAAAATTGATGGATTGGTGGCGTTGATTGAGCAATTGGTTGATGTTGGCCGACTTGCGGACCAAGGGGGATGGAGTGGATTGCCGGACGGAATGAGTTGATGGTAGATGTGATTATTGGTTGGTATAATTGGGATCAAGGAACAATGGGTAATGATGATATTGGACTTGAGTCGATTTTGGGGAGGATGGCAGGATGGTGGTAGGAATGCAATCCGGATGATGGTTGAGATGATGATTGAGTTGGTTCAAGTTTCATAGGCTGGAAAATTCAATCCAAATCTGATCCTTGAAGATTTCCTTGTCCCACCACTTACATTTATAAAACCCATCCCAATCACCCAAGATCAAGACCAATCCAACCTTGATAGAAGGTTTGAAGTTGATGTACCCATGCAAGAAGCTGGTCGCGTTGTAGATTGGTAAACAGATTGGTATCCACAATTCAGAAGATTTGATCAAAGTCAAGGATAGGATTGTGGTCATGATGATGTTTAAATCAGAAGGATGGACACTATTTTTTTTGGGTCAGACTAGGCTGACCACTTGACCATAAGCCACAATGATAGACTACAGCAACTTTTGAGCAATCCAATCAAGTAGTTGGAGAAATTCCAGGGATGAAGAGCTCTCCGTGGATGATGGGGTGATGATCCAAGTGGGGGAAGATCAGGCCAAGCGGGTCTTGGCCCGCGGGTTTGGCCAAAAGGAAGGGGGGGAACAAGGAGAGAAGGAATCAAAAGCAATGCCTAGGTGATGAGACCAAGAGAGGCCTGTCCTAGACCACTGGGACAGAGGAATGCTTGGCAGGATGAGAAAATTGGAGGAGTGATACTGACAAAAAAAAAATTCCAATTCTTTTTTTTTGGAATGAAACCTAAATAAAAGAATTGTAAAAAATATTTTGAATTTTCCCCATCTGGTCCAGGGTGTCCAGATTTGGTCACCACATCTCTCCCCAACTTACAGACTGCCCCTAGTCTGAATCTGAGCTTGATTTCATAAAAAAAAAGAAAGGAAAGATGATTAAACACAAGAAATGGCCATTTGATCTTGAGGGTGATTGAAAAGTATGTCTTGATCCATCCAAGGAAAATCCTAGAGTTGACTTCAATAAAATGAAGAAGGTGTCCCAGGTGCTCATGTATGTGACATACAGTAGAGTTTCACAAAAAAACGCAGCAGATGACCCTGGTGGTGCACAATTGGGAGGACTTACTCCTGATCAAAGTTGCCTCCACAACAATGAAATTTCTTGAAATGATCAGCAGAGAACCTTCTGGCCATCTGAGTACCATCCAGTTCTTCCAAAACATATGATCCACCTCTGACTTGACGGACCACTCAATAAGGACCATTCCAGCAATTGGAAAAAAGCTTTCCCCACTGAGTTTCCAAGGATTGATTATAAGGTAAAACTAGATCACCCGGATTCAAGGGATCCCTGACTCAATTGGAATGCTTATCCCCCAATACTGGACTGGTTTTTCCCTTGAATCCATCATTTTCTGATAAGCTTTGTCACAAACATCTTCAATTTGCTCCAGTTGCTTGGATCTGGAAACCAATAGATCAGTGGTGGAAGAAACCTTTTCCCAAGAAATACCTAAGAAAAATTCCATTTCCAGATCAAGAGGAAGGACAGCCCTTGGACCAAAGAGGATTTTTTAAGGTGAGTAGCAAGTGGTTTGTTTAGTTGAAATTCGATCAGAGAAGAGGACCAGAGGAAGAAATTTGCAACAATTCTTTCCACCTTCACCAGCCAACTTGACAAGAGAAGCCTTCAAAGGGGCATGGCCTCTTTCCACCATGCCTTGTCCTTCAGGATAATAAGGAGTGGTCACCCTATGTTGACCAGGAAGCATTCAGATCATTTCGGCCAGTTTGCCACCAAACTCAGAGCCACCGTCAGTTGAATAAAATTGATCCAAGCCATAAGGCATTGTCCAAGTCTCATAAAGGAAGGCTGCTACTGATTCAGAGCTGAGGTTTTTAAGAAACTTTGCTTCAACCCATCCAGAAAAATCATCTCTAGCCACGATGAGGTACTTAGCTCCACCAGCCTTAATGTGAACCACATCCATAGAAATCCTTCCAAAGACAGTGGAATCCCCAGTGGGATAACAAATTTCAGCCAGGCGCCTAAGATCACGCTTCTGTCATACTTCACAACTCTTGCACCATTGAGAGACTGATTTCTTCAAAGATGGCCACCAGAATTTTTTGGATATACGTGAATAGGTTTTGGTTTCCCCACAATTCCCAAGGCCTTCATGGACAATTTTGAGGATTGAATCTTGTTTAGAGGGGATAGTGATGAAAATTAGAGCACAAGGATTTCCTCTTTTCATAAGCCTAGTACCTTGGACAAAGAAATTGGAGTACTTCCTTTTGAGTGATCAAAAATCTTTAGCAGAGGGATCAGGAGGCCTTTGGAGAGTGGAAAGGTACTGCTCTAATTTTAGCCAGAAACCTTGTTGGAAGCCAGAATAATCTTGGGAGGAAAAGTTGAAGACTGGACAAATTAAAGGCTCCTCCTCATCAAAGTCCACTCCAACATCCAATTCTTCATCTCCAAGGTGGCATTGAGGGATAAAAAATCAGGCATGGTGAAGGATTTTCCAGGCCTATGAACAATATCAAAAGAGAAAAGTTGGATAAAGGCCACCCAGCTAGTCATAGGAGCATTGATCATTTTGATTATGGACCGTGCATTGACTTTTAACTCAAAGTGTTGACCCCAGAGGACAGTTTGGAGTTTCTTCAACATTTGAGCCACGCCACAGAGTTCCAGTTTTGGTTGGGAGTACCTGGATTCTACATCTGAAAATAACAAGGATTGATAGAGAGCAGGACGGTCCCAACCATTTTCATCTTCCTGAGTGAGGAAAGCCCCAACAGATTGATAACTAGAATCAAAAGCCAATTGGATCTTGCCAGCTCCAGGTCCATAAGCAATCTTTTTCAAGAATATGTCTTTGCAAACCATAATTTTAAGTAGCTGAAAAGAATGTTCACAATCTTGGGTCCAGATCCACTAAGCATCTTTTCTGGTCAGGCAACATAGAGGAGCACAGATTTTGGATAGAGATGGGATAAAGATTTGAACATAAGTAACAACACCTAGAAAACCCCTGACTTCAGTTGGATTGATGGGAGTAAGCCAAGAGAGGATTTTGTTGACTTTGGATGGAGCCATCCTCCTCCCTTCCTTGCAGACCACATGACCAACAATTTCCAGAGGAGGGACACAGGCAGCCTATTTGGATCCAGAGACAGTGAGCCCAGATTCTTCAATTTGAACCAAGATACTTTCCAAAGTGGTCGCATATTCCCAGATGAATCAACGGATTCCTGAATGCCAGGTTAAGAGCTCATTCTTATAATCAGAAACTGGTCCTTTAATTCCGCCATTGTCAATAAAGATAACAGCATGATCAGGGATTTCATCCTGGAGGATCCAAACCATCTGAGCCTGATAGACTGCAACCAAGTTGGTGGCACCCTGAGGCAATTGAGTAAGTTGGAAACAACCAAGGGGAGTATTGAATGTGGTGAGAGGGCAATAAATTGGATGTAAGGACCGTTTGTCATAGCCACCCATAATGTCACCTAGACCATAGCAAGCTCTCCCAGAGAAGGATTCAAAAAATTCTTCAGTAGCAGGGGGAATGCCAGAGTCTTTAATAGTAACCTTATTTAGCAGCTGGAGATCATGAACTATTCCAAGTTTACCGTTACTTTTAAGGACACAGAAAACAGGACTGGAATAGCTAGAAGTTGTCTGTTTGTATGAACCGGTTTGGACTTGTTCCCAAACCAACATGATGAATTTGTTGACTTTGGAAGCATGGATTTGGATCTTTTTCTTTTGCCAGGGATCATGTTCTACTACAGGTATGATATAAGGCAGACCATAGGATTCTTTCAAGAGACCTCTCTCTTCTTCAAAGAAAGCAATAGATTTTTTCCTAAGAGCCAAGACATTTTTGATCAAATACAACTAATCAGGTAGAAGCCATCCATCTGGCCCAAAGTTGACTACTCCCAGACGTTCTTCAGTGACACAACCAGAGGGGATGAATGAACCAGTGGGAGATCGAGGTAAACCACAGTAAGGATTGCGGTATAGAGGAGGAGGCCTAAGGGGAGGGTAGAGATTGAGAGGCATTGGTTGGTTGAATGGTTGGATTTTCCTAACAACTGTTTTATATTTTTAGGCAAAAGAGAGCAGTTCTTGTTTTCGCCAAGAGTTGACCAGAGAGATCTGACTACAAGGATTGAGACCAAGTTCTAACGCCTTCCAAGTTTGATGTTCTGCAATGTTTTTGAAAGGTGCCTTTTCCATAAAAGAAGTCCCAGGAGATAAAACATTGCTAACATGTGTGGTACAAGGTAGGGTTTTGAAAATGATAGTAGTAGGATACCCCTGTGTTTCACAATTGGGAGGACTTACTTCTACCCCAATTTGCCTCCACTGAAGCCCATATTCTTCCATACCAAAGCCACCAAAGATAGGATTGAGATTGGGATCTTCTTTAGACTCATTGCAGAGATTAAAACCGTAACTGAGAGAAGTTTGATTAGGAATAAGAGTAAAAGGAAAACAAGAAACAACAGATGAAGAAGAAATATTTTTGGATTTTTCCATTTTGATTTGTTTTTGATTTTTGATATTTTTGAGATCAGATGAAAACGTTGAAAAGAAAGAGAAATAAGCCTCTTGGATGAGAGTTGACCCTTGAGTTGAAGTTTGAGGCTGAAAAGAACTACAACTATTAGTAGGATCAACTACGCTCATAAAAAATGAGAGAAACTAGAATTATCTTTCTGTTTTCTTTTTAGAGATGACTTAGGAAAATGACCAGGTAAATCTCTTTCCCAGCGACCAGAATCCAAAGAACAAAGAGGAACCTCAATTTCTCTACCATCTGAATCAGGGAGGAGGATTCTCTCCCCAACTTGATTGGAAAACATAAGAGTTGCTCCAAAATCAATTAAGAAAGGTCAACCCAAGATCATAGGTCCATCCAAGCATGTGATCCAGAAATGACATGTTCCAAAGATGTTTTGGCCAATCCAGACTGGAATGTCTTCAAAAATTGCAACCAATTTGCAAGACTGGTTTCCTATTCCATAAACTGAAGAGGTGAAGCTGACCCTAGGGCTGAGTTTAAGTCTGCAGGCCATAGCATCTGAGATCAAGTTGAGCTGAGAGGAAGAATCAACAAGGAGTGAGACCGTTTTTTCTGATTCACCAAGATAGCAGGGAAGAAAACCAAGAGGACAAGAGCAAAGAATAGACTCAGGAAAGGGGTATGTTCCACCAGAATCCTCCATCAAAGTTCCAGAGGAGACCATGAGTTCTTTGGGAACAATTTCCACACATCAACGAGAAAACCATTTCTTCATTCCTTCAGCAACAGATGGAGAGATCAACAGGAGTTCAGCCACAGATAGCTCAGGAATTTTAAGATCAGAAATTTTATTTAATACCCCTTCCACAGCATTGGGGTGATCTTTGGAAATTCCCCTCTCAAACCAAACTTTGGGCTGGGTGGAGGGAGGAAGATTTGCTGAAGCAGGAACATGACCAGGGGATTGAGGAGGTTTAATAGATGATGGATGAGGATCAGGGTGATCTTGAGACCTTTCCATGAGTGGTTCTTTTTCCACCTCCATGTCTTCTACATCAGATGAGGGCTTAGGTCAGGATTTTTGTTTGGGTGGTTTTTGGAGGATCAAGGTTGGCAAGGAAGTAGCTTTATAGCGGGGGAAGATTGGGCCGAGCGGGTCTTGGCCCGCGCGTTTGGCCAAAAGGAAGGGGGGGAACAAAGAGAGAAGGGATTGAACGCAATGCCTAGGTGATGAGACCAAGAGAGGCCTTTCCTAGATCTTTGGGACAGAGGAATTCTTGGAAGGATTAGAAAATTGGAGGAGTGATACTGACAAAAAAAAATTCTGTTTTTTTTTTTTTTTTTTTTTTTTTTTTTTTTTTTTTTTTTTTTTTTTTTTTTTTTTTTTTTTTTTTTTTTTGGAATGACACCTAAAGAAAAGAATTGTAAAAAATATTTTGAATTTTCCGCATCTGGTCCAGGGTGTCCATATTTGTTCACCACAACTTGTATTTTTTTTTTGATCAAGGTCAATATGTGATTCAGCTTTTCTCCTGACCAACATGAAAATATTGAGGGAGGACCATAGAGCATGATCATCTTAGTCATATGCTGAGAGAAGTGAATTCTTAACTTTGGTTTAATTTCATTTCCCCAATGTAGCAATAATTCCTCCCGATAAGCAAAGATCAATTCATCCAATTGGGTCACCTGGTAATGGGTAAGTTGATTAGACATGACTAAGTTGATAATACCAACAAGTTTGGAGGTAGTTGATACAAGCTTTTCCTCCCTTGAGTTGTTTGATGAGTTCCACTTCCACCTTGGAAGAAAAACAAGAAATACATGAATGGTTTACAAAACCAACCATTCAGCAGCCTTAGGAGTACCAGCAGCAGGCAAACCTATATTTCTGGGAAGTCTAGTAATCCAAGATGGAAATGCAATCAAATTGCTACCCTCTTGAAGACTTTTGAGTTCTTGAGGAGTAATTCTCATTGATGCAAAACTTGCCTCTTCTATCAATGAAGCTGAATGAAGTGGATAATTGGAATATTCAACAGAGAGATGTGAGCTTTCTTCCATAAAACTTTGAGCACTCTTCCCAGTTTCATTTTGGCTTCCTGATTCACTTTTAATAGATCTAATTGGATTTATTCCTTGTGAGTCAGCTTCTTTCTTTCCTTTCTCATTTGATTTAGGTAAGGATTTGGATGAGCTGTTTGTTGATGTGTTCTCAAGAAGCCTTGTAGAATGCCGGAAAGAAGGTTGGAGGAGTTGAGATTCAGAATATTCCCAACTTTTTGAGGAGCTGGGAGGATGAAGCCCTGGAATTTTTTGAACTACAGCAATTGGTACTGAAGTTCTCTGTTGAATATTGGATGGTCCTTGTTGCTGTTTATTTGCCCAAATTTTCACCTTTTCAATTGGATTGGGAGCTGATTCCTCAAGTTTTTGTTGGGAGATTTCTAGAAATTGTTGAACTCTCCTCTGGGTTACTCTTTGGGAGCTCTCTGGTGACAAATAGCGCCTTCTTTTGGATCCAGATCTAAGGCTGCTAACATGACTAATTGTGACACTTTTTGTGTAAGTTTTTCTCCTTCTCTCCAAGTTTTGAAGAGTTTGACAAGCCTTTATTATTTTAAGGTAGGCAATACTATAATCTCTTAGCATTCCCAAGATAAATGTATGCATTGCATCAATTGTTGTCATATATGTTGGTTCCAAGTATGGAAGAGTTTGGAAAATTGTGTACCAGGCACCATGTAGCTTGAGAAGGTTGGCTTTCCCATACAATGATGAAGTGTTATTCTAAATTTTGGGGAGAGATGTGGTGCCCCATCCTGGACACCCTGGCCAGTGCGGAGATCTTAATTTTTTTGTGATTTTTCCTTATCATCATTCAGAAGGCATTGTTATCAAAAAAAAAAAAAAAAAAAAAAAAAAACCCATCCACATACACAATCCTCATCTTCTCAATCCTTTGGATCATCATCATCCTCCCATTGGTACTTCACTCCATTCACCCATCCTGATCGGATCGACGGTGTGGAAAGAATAAAGGTTATCCCCCTATAATTGTCCCAAGGTTTCTGAAGTTAACGGTTACCTGCGTTTGAAAGTAGATGAGGATGTCCACAGTCGCACTTAAATGAGAAATAGAAATAAGGAGATAAACAGATAAAGAAAAAGTAGAGAGAGAGAGAAATCACCAATCCTTCAATCCTCAGAACTGTCCACCTGGATGTGTATCTGGTATGAGTTCCTTCAATCTCTTGGTGAGATGAGTGATCCAATCAAATGATGTGATTGTCTGCTTCCCTTCCTCCTTCCATACCTCCCCCTCCTCCAACCCAGAGTTGGGAGGGACGATAAGTCCTCCCTCTCAACCGTAACCTAAGTACACGCGCAAATGACAGTATGACAAAGAAACAGAAAACAATCCCAAAACAGAAACCCTAGCCTCCTCTCCCCACCTCCTCCATACAAAACTCCCCCCGTTGTCCGTACGCCGTTCTGTCCTTCTAATGACGCGGTCCTTGCATTGCGCCCTACTTGGAGCCCCCCGCGCCTGTCCGTATCCGTTTGTCTGCGCCTGTCGTGGGTGTTTGGTAATATCCAGCATGATCCGTGCAATTGCACGCGCGCTCCATCCATTCCTTCATAGCCTGCGGATTGCTCCGCCCCTATGTATCCGAACTGGCGCGCCCGCAAACCTAGTTGAGCGCACTACCTCCCAAATCCGATCCCCGGGGCGGATTGCTGCCCACACCGCATTCAATGCTGAGCCCAACCCGTCCACTAGGTGCGGAGCCAAACAGCGGCTGCTGCTGCTGCTGAGCACTCAGCATACCCTAATGCTGAGCCCGCTTTCCTCCAATGCTGAGCGCGCAGCCGCGACGCAGTTCCCAATCCGTTTCTATAAATTGACACCACATCCCCCCCCAACTTGAGTTCTGTCCCCAGAATTTTCCCATTGCTTCACCATACTACCACCCTTGCTACTTCCACTACCACCCCCACCACTCCCACTACCACCTTCCCCGTCCTCCTCCCGCATCATTGCCAACATGCTCCCATGCAAGTTCTGCGCCCAGAACGGGCACGCGTGTTTGATTGTCCCTGGTCAATGCGCCTGCGTTTCTTGCCGTCGCGGCCACTGTTGCTGCTGGCTTAGCAACAGCATGCCCTGAGCTCCCCCCCAATCCAGCTCTTGCTCCAGGCCGCGCAAGAGGGCTTGTCCGGGCCCGTTTGTGGTTTTGGGCAATGAGTCAATCTTGGAAGGCTTGTGGACACCCCCCGGTGTGGAAACTTAAGAAGTGTTACCTTCACAAGTTGTCCTGAGTTCCAGAAATTATTGGTCTAGAGTCTGTAAGATGATTGGGCGCGATGAGTTTTTAAGAAGAGAGACTGATGAGATATGATGAAATTCCTTCCTTCCCACAATCCGTAAGATGATGATCCTCACCAACCCGGAGTTGAGGGTGAGGTCTTAAGTCCCCCCCTGAACCCTAGCCTAAGTACAACCACAAACAACAAGAACAAGTGATGAAATACAACCCTAAGCCGCAGAACCCTAGCCCAACCCTATCCCTCCATCCCTTGCCATTACCCGCGCCCTTTGGTATTAACGTAGCCCGGTTCGTCCTTCTCATGGTGTGGCCCTCCGCCGCGCCCTACTCGGAACCCCCCGTGTTTCCGTCTGCGCCATCTGCAAATCCCCCCAGCGCGTATAGCCCATGATTGCCCCGCCCTTGCCTTCCGGACTAGCCACCCGCAAGCTTGGTCGGGCCGGCTCCATCACTTGGTCCGCTTCTTCCGGGCAGGTCGCGGTCCGGCGCCGCCTGAGGTAGGCCTGACCCATACCTGGTGCTGAGCCCCGCAGCCCCTACTTCTGAGCCCGCCGCGACTGCTGCTGAGCCCGCAGCAGGCACTGCTGAGAACGCGCGCACGCCAGATGCTGAGCCCAACCTACCCAACTGCTGAGCGGACAGCCCGCAACGCAGCTCTCGATCAGGGGTTATAAATACAACACCACACCGGTTCACCTCCATCCCACCACCCCCGAGCTCCGTCACCCACCACCTTGCACATGAGCCGCGACTTGGCATCACCACTCCCCCGGGCCGGACCTCCGCAACGGGGCAAATACAAAACCTCGGAGGAATGGCGCACGGTGACCCGCACTTGGGCCGCCGCTGTCAGTGTGAACCAAACGGTACCGGACCCAAGGCTTTTTGGAAGACCCGCGGCTGCGCCAGCACCCCCTTCTCCTCCTCCACAACCACCGACACCGCCCGCACCACCAGCGGCCTCAGATGAGAGGCCTGCGACCCCCAACGTCACTCTGCCTCTGTCACCCATAGTCGTCCCGTAATTGCCTCCAGCTGGACCAATCCCCCCTGTTGGTTCCCCGGAGGCCCCATCTTCACTGGCCGCTCCTCCCCCCAGCCCTCCTGAGATCCCGGAAATTCTGATTGTAATGGCGCCCCCGGCGGCCGGCTTCAAAGCTTTCGCGGAAAGGTCAACCACAATGCTTTGGGACTTCCTCACAATCCCCGGAGCTCAATCCTTGGAATCCAGGCGCAAGCTCCTGGCGTCTTTCCGGGATTTACTGGCGTCATCAAGGGCGGAAATGGAGGAGATGATGAGGATGGCTTAGGCGTATTTCCCCCCCCTTCTTCCCTTCTCCCCTTTCTTTCCTTCCTTCTTCTTGTTGGTTGTACCGCGCCTCCCTTTTCATTAAGAAAATACACGTTTCCGCGCGAGGTCCTAACCTTTCTGAGAAAAAGTGCGCGACCGCACCTTGTGAGAGTGAGCTTGAGGTTGAGTCCGCGTCCGCGCGCTTGCTTCGTGAGCGACCGTAAGTGACTAGCCGTTCCAAATGAGGCACCTGGACCGCCCCAGAAGAACTGCCGCGCAGTTCCCCGTACCCATCCTGTAACAACACAACAACTAAAACACCAGCGCGGGCCACCTTAAGGGAAGAGAGAGAGAGAGAGTAAGAGAACGGACATTCTGGGGTGTCTAGTTGTCCCAGCTGTGAACCGGCTAGAGCACCCCCTCACCAAATCAAGCTTATTCCCATACCAACCACCCATCCTCAAGATATCCTGAGAGAAAGAAAAAGAGAAAAAGAAACCAACAGAGAAGAAAAATAGAAAAGAACTTTCTTTTTTTTTCGCACGACGCCCATAGAACGCCCACAAATCCCTCCTTTTCCCGCTTCCCCCATCCGCGGGATTGCCCACGCGTCCCGGTTCCGCGGGGCTTGTCCTTGCGTTTACGGACCCGGCTTTGTGCCGTGCCCGCGTTTCCTGCAAAAACCCCAAGCCAGCAAGGACCCCACAATCCAGATAAGAAAGAAACATAGAGAAACCAACATTCTGAGGTGTCTAGTTGTTCCGGCTGTGAACCGGCTAGAGCACCCCCTCACCAATCAAAACTTATCACCTACCCCCACCACCCCCCCCAACTTGGCCACTGTCCCCAGCTGGTCGCAACCGCCTACTCCATCACAACGGCACAGTCTCCACTTTTCCCCCAAAGACAAATCCCCGGATTGCATTCCTACACCATTGCCACGCTCCACACTCCCCTCGTCAGATCCTTCACCCCCTTCCGCCGTTTCGTCAAACGATGCAGATCCTCGCGCAAAGAAGCGCTTGACATGCGAAGCCGCCGCCTTCCGTTTCAGCGGAGTACCGTCTAATTCCTCCAACTGATAGCTGCCGCCCTCAAACTTGGACAACACGCAGAATGGGCTGTTCCACTGGTTAGCAAACAACTTCCCCCACTGAGACTCCAGACTTTGGTTGTACAGGAGCACCAAATCCCCCTTCCGCAAGGGATCCCGGAGACAATGCAAGCAGCACTTGTCCCAATAGCGCACTGATGCCATCCAAGTCTTCTTCAGCCGGTCCGCGGCCTTTGCGAGCATTCCTTCCCGTCAAAGGAGCTGTTTGGCACAAGCCTCAAGCAATTCGGCAGAAGTCTTCACCTTCCACCAGTCAACCCCCAGGAACGTCTCCAACTCAATGTCCACCGGGAGCAAGGGGCGCTGTCCCAAAAGTAACTCGTACAGCAAGTAGCCTGTCAATGGCTTCACCAAAATCCAATCTGCAAACAGAACCATTGGAAGGGTCTCCTGCCAGCGCTTACCATCCTCCCCGCACATCTTGACCAGGGCGTCCTTGATTGGTTGATGCCCGCGTTTGATCATGCCGGCCCCCTTGGGATAGTACTCTGTTACCCGGCTGAATTTGGCTCCACAACTCTTCACCAACTCAATCAAACGGCCACAAAACTCAGCCCCTCCGTCCACTGTAACTAGACGAAGAGACCCATACCGCGCAAACCAATCTTACTCCAGAAATAGAGAAACTTTTTCCGCCAAGAGCTTGACCAACGGACGCGCTTCCGCCCAACCGGACGGGTTGTCCGGCGCAACAAGCAGATAGGCAAACTTACCAGCCTTGATGTGGACAACATCAAGCAAGACTTGACCAAAGAGGGTGTCTTCCCCTGTGGGGTTTCCAACCTCTTTAGGCAATCTTGCGCTCTGCCGTTGACAGGCTTCCCAGGACGCCAGCCATTCCCGCACCGCACGCACTACCCCCGGCCACCAAACCGCTCCTTCACCCGCCTCCGCGTTTTGACCTCCCTTGATGACCAAGATTGTCGTGAAGGCTCCAGAGGATAGCTTCCTGATCCCCCCTTGAAGTGGTAACCACAAGAGGAACCAGAGTCTTCCGCCGCCAAAGCTGCCCCTCCTGTACATAGAAATTCCCCGCTCGCCGCTTTGCCCATTGCATGTCCTTCTCCGTAGTTCCATTGGGAAAACAAAGGTCCTGCAAGTAGCCTCAAAGAATCGCGTACCTCCCGGTCTGCTGGAGAGGCAGCTGATCGCCTGCCTCCACAACCCCTACCTTGACAACTGGGGCCCCCACAGTGAGCCGTTCCGCGTCCTCAAATGGGTTGTCCCTTGGATACTGCGACAACGCGTTGGGCATAGTGAACGCTTTCCCCGGAACATGAACAACAGCAAAGGAGAAAAGTTGAAGAAACGCCACCCACCTGGTCATGGGAGCATTGGGCAACGCCGGGGAATTGATCATCCGCGCCAGCGCCTCCGCGTCCACCAAAATCTCAAAGTGAACCCCCCACAAAAGATACTGGAGCCGCCGCACAATCTTGGTGACCCCGCACAACTCCAACTTCGGCTGAGAGTACCGGCTTTCCGTTGGAGTGAAGGTGACCGACTCGTAAAGCACCGGCCTATCCTTGCCGTCGTCCTCTTGAGTGAGAACCCCCCCGCGCCAAATTCGCTGGAATTGACCGCTAGCCTAATTCCTCATGCGTTGTAGTTGAGGTTGCAGAGCACAATGTCACGTCCCACGATCTCCTTGAGCTTCCGGAATGCTCTATTGAACTCTTCTCCCCAATTTCACTCCGCACCTTTCCGCGTTAGTGATCAGAGCGGGCTTGCCACCTCCGCAAACCTCTTGATGAACATACGGACATAGCTACATAATCCCAAGAACTGAAGGATATGCAACACCGTCAGCGGGGTTGGCCACTCGAGGACCTTGTTCCGCTTTTTCTCTGCAATGCGCCGGCCGTCGGAAGCAACAACATGGCCAAGGACTTTGAGCGCCAGGACAAAAAGCGCCAACTTTTTCCCCGACACCGTCAGTCCTGCCTCCTCAATGAAAAACAGGATACGTTCCAACGTCTGCGCGTATTCCCACACAAAACATTGGACGCTGGGAACTTCAACCAGCTCTGCTCCTCCGTAATTGGATTTCGGACCTTTGATGCCCGCGTTTTCAATGAAGATTTGGACTCCCTCCGGAAGATCATCCTTCAGCATCCAAGGCATTTGCGCCTGGTACACCGGCACAGAATCGGTTGGGCCCTGCGGGAGCCGAGTCAGCTGCATTCTTCCCAACCCAGTCTCAAATGCCGTTAGAGGCCGCGAGCGAGGATCCAATTTGCGCTGGTCGTATCCCCCCATCACATCCACTAGACTGTATTAAGCGCGCCCCGCCATTGACTCAAGGAACTTTTCAACGCGAGGGGGCCGTCCTGCGTCCCAGATTGTAAAGGAGTTGAGCCGCTGTAGATCATGAACAATCCTCAACAACTTTCCGTCCTGCTTAACCACCGCAAAGATTGGACTGGAGTAACTAGACGTTGACTGTTTGTAAAGGCCAGTCTTCACCCGCTCCCCCACCAACTCCAGAAACTGCTCCCGGACCCCCCGCGGTATCGGAATTGGCTTGATCTGCGAATGCTTGTGATCAACAGTGGGGATGACATAGGGGTCGCCAATATTGTTTTTCAGGAGCCCCCGCTCTTCTGGTCCGAACGCAAGCGCTCTTTCCCAAAGAACCAGAACCAAAATCAGCAACTCACGCTCCTCTGTACTCAACCATCCTTCCGGGCTGAAATTGAAAGCTGCAATCCGCTCCTCCGTGATCCGCGCCAAACTAGTAACCCACCCCAAAGCCTTAATTGGCTTGACCCAAGGGTCCCGCAACCAAGCAATTGGTCCAAGCGGCCCGTTCAATTCCTGGGGAATTGGCTCATTTCCCGGCCAGACCCCCAGATGTGGAAAGAATAAAGGTTATCCCCCTATAATTGTCCCAAGGTTTGGAAGTTAACGGTTCCCTGAGTCTGAAAGGAGATGAGGATGTCCAAAGTCGCACTTAAATGAGAAATAGAAATAAGGAGAAAAAGAGATAAAGAAAAAGTAGAGAGAAAGAGAAATCGCCAATCCTTCAATCCTCAGAACTTTCCACCTGGATGTGTATCCGGTATGAGTTCCTTTAATCTCTTGGTGAGATGAGTGATCCAATCCGATGATGTGATTGTCTGCTTGCCTTCCTCCTTCCATACCTCCCCCTCCTCCAAACTGGAGTTGGGAGGGAGGATAAGTCCTCCCTCTCAACCCTAACCTAAGTACACGCGCAAATGACAGTATGACAAAGAAACAGAAAACAATCCCAAAACAGAAACCCTAGCCTCCTCTCCCCACCTCCTCCGTACCAAACTCCCCCGTCGTCCGTACGCCGTTCCGTCTATCCGGTTTGTCCTTCTCATGACGCGGTCCTTGCATTGCGCCCTACTTGGAGCCCCCCGCGCCTGTCCGTATCCGTTTGTCCGCGACTGTCGTGGGTGTTTGGTAATATCAGGTATGATCCGCATGCTTGCACGCGCGCTCCATCCGTTCCTTCATAGCCCGCGGATTGCTCCGCCCCTACGTATCCGAACTGGCGCTCTCGCAAACCTAGTCAAGCGCACTACCTTCCAAATCCGAACCCCAGGGCGGATTGCTTCCCACACCGCATTCAATTCTGAGCCCAACCCGTCCACTAGGTGCGGAGCCAAAAAGCGGCTGCTGCTGCTGCTGAGCACTCCGCATACCCTAATGCTGAGCTTGCTTGCCTCCAATGCTGAGCGCGCAGCCGCAACGCAGTTCCCAATCCATGTCTATAAATTTACACCACAATGGCTAGTATTTCTAACCTACTAGTTCAATCAGTCCTCCCTCCATCCTTATTATTCTGGACAAACAAGTTTCCATTGATTCATAGCAGTACATTGCTTCTTCTTTTCAATCAATTTATAGTACTACTCTTGAATTGATTCGTAGTAGTAGTAGTCTCAAGTCCATCTATCCAACAATCAACTCAAAACAGCCTTCATCTATCTTCTTTGAGCCTCCAAGATCACCCTTGAGGACTTGTCAACCCATCCTCAGTACAACTCACTCCCCTCGGCCTACAAGACCCAGATCCAGGCGGATGGAATCAAATACCTGGAAGCCCTTGTTCCCATCCAATCCATGTTGAACAATTGTCACCTCAGACTCTCAGCCTCATCCAATCCAACCTTTCATCCTGTCTTGAGCGGCCGTCTACCAATCCTTTCCACCTCTAATTCGCTGGTCTCCCGCGCGGCTTGGCCATTGCCCACGCGGGTCTCTTCTGTTGCTGGTGCCCGTCAGACACCTGCCGGAGGTCATCCGCGGTCTCGGCAGTTGCCCATGCCCATCGGATTCCTGCCGGCGGTCATCCCCGGTCCCAGCAGTCGCTTGGGCCCATCAGGATTCCCGCGGGCGTCCCTCTTTGGTTTTTTTCTCTCTGAGTGCTTGTTTGTTTCTTATTTTTCTTTTGTTCCGCTCTATTTGTAAATCTCTCTTGTAAATAGTCTACAGGCCTCTGTTCTATAAAAGGAGGGACTCTCCCCTGCTTTTTCTGCATCATATCATCATTGGATAATAGAATCATCCATGGGAGTGTGTGCCTGTGTCCCCCCATCATTTTGAAATTTGATCCTGATCCTTATCCTGGGTATATCTTTGGTTACCCCCTGATCCATTTTTGACCCTGAGTCTTTGCCCCTCTGTGGCCTGATCCTTATCACCAACCAATAGCCTTGCTGGTTGAAGAAAAATTCTGTATGTTGGAATTTTTGAGTGTGTTATACCACTCCTTGATCCCTTTCTCTGACCATACTGGTCCTGGTCCCTGATCACCTTTCTGGAGCCAATCACGATTGATTGAAGAGGTCTTATTAAGCTTAAGACCTGGAGTGTTATACCTCCCTTTATTTTCTTTGGAGTTGCATTCTGCCAGCCTATCCTTGAGTCCCTTGAGAAGTGTTGAGGTTATCCTTGCTTCAAATCAGTTACTGTTTGCTTTGGGGCTTCTTAAACATTGTGCTTTTCCTTGTACAGCCACCCTCAGTTATCTGGTACCCTTCAAGCGCTTGATTGCGGAGAGTTGGGCAGGTTCATTGAGAGCCTGGAGGTTGCTTGGGTTTGAGTTGATCATCCCCAATCTTCTTCTGACAACCAGAGTTATTAGCTTGTGCGCGTTGTTTACATACAACAGCTTTTGTTCCTTGAGCTCTAAGCAGACTTTAACTTATTTTGTTCAATTTTTTCCCTGCATAATCTTGTCTCAGATAGTGCTGTTCCATTGCTACCAAACTATTGTCATTTTTATCCTCAACTTCTTGATTCCTCATTTACCAGGTTCTGGACCTTGATCTTGGTTACATTTAAATATTTTTGTAACACTCAGGAGGGCAGCCTAAACAGCACCTTTCCCCTCCACGGAACTGCCACGGACTAGCACCTTTTGGAGTCTTACAACATTCATGGCACATCTCCCATGCTCCAATTATGATTGCAGTAAGAGAGGAATTCCAGCTGGGTGTTGGATTCTGTTCCCAGTTGTAGGTGCATCTAGGAATCCTGGCATTTTGGATGGGAGCCCGTGCATGGGATATCCATGTCTCATCATGAGAGTTGATTTGGCCCATAGAAGGGGCTTCTAGTGGTTGATATTTTGAATAAATGTTTTGTTGAAATTGGCGGAATGCACAAGTTTGAGCTCCTTTTCACAAAGGTGTGGATTGGAGTTGTATTGGTTGGGTTTACCAGTGTTTGATGATATGGCATTGGTGATGGATTCCTTCTTTTTTTAGATATGATTTTGCAGGAAAGATAGTTCACCAGCAGTTGGAGGATCAGGGAGCTTGTTGTTGTTGGAATCCATTCAAAGAATTGCTTTAGTCCAATCAAGTAAGGATTTGGAAATACCACTAGAAGAAGGTGGGATCCCAATATTACATGCATGACAATAGATGGAATATTGTTCCTGGGCCATACTTTTCTTCTTCTTCTGGTGTTGGTGGGAGTGGGAAATTTGTTGGGAAATCATAAAGTATGATCAGGCTGCAGAGTTATCAAATTTATCATCTTTCTCAAAACCTTCCATATTTACTTGGTCATCTGGAAGTGTCAGCTTGCTACTATTGCAGAGAAAGCTTCAAAAGTAACAAAAATAACATAAAAATAATAATAATACAATTAACCTAAGAAGGAGTAAGAAAACTATAATGGATTCTCCACCCAAAATTAGGTAGGTCACTCACTGACCCCACCCTTGAAATCCAACTCCTTACATTTTTGAATAATTAATGAAAGAAAGACCAAAATACTACGGCTCCACTATTGAGTTTTTGGTCAATTGAATATTTCACACACATTGTCACGTATAGGTTTCACACCTAAAATTCAGTCAGAATTGAGGTGTTGTGTATATTTTAGGAGTTACGGACAGAAATGTGTTTTGTCACAATTCCTGCACGCAGCCGCGGCGGCCAATGCACCCGTGCGCGGCTGAGATACAGCCCTATCACTTGGTCAAGGTTTTGTACGCAGCCCCGGGCCTCTGACAAGTACGCAGGCGCGGGACTACGGGTTGACAGAGTGACAGGCGGCCTGAGAGGCTCAGGTACCGCGTAAACATGCTACAACCCACACGGGAACATTCTACATATGTAATAAATGTTCCCATGGATAGTGGGTAGTCTAAAAATACATAATATCATATAAAAATACTTAAATAATCCTTATACATATTTTTTATTTAATATAATTCAAAGTAACAAGAATGTCAAAAATAAGACAATGAGAAATTCTAAAAATATATTAAAATAATTTAATATACTTTTATGAGAATTGCTAGACATCAGTATCTTTGTCACACTATACTAAAAGTAATTATCTTAGTAAATCAACTGAAATTTGACAATAAGAAGTAAAATCAACATCATGACTTTACTCAAATTATTCAATACATAATGAGAACTCACCTGAAACCATAATATCCGTAGGAATGTCCCTTAAAATAATTATTAAGTTACTGGGAACATTTAATAAGGATAATTAATTAAATAATAAATAAAAAGGACATATTAGTGCTATTCACACATCCAAACATCAATTATAAAGTAGAATCATTCCCATACCCTGTGGAATTAGATTCTACCTGTACTACAGCACCAAGGACACGTGACAGGCTACCATTTGTTACCCTGCTAGCCTCAGTGTACTTCCCTTTGAGCCCCTGTACCCCTCAGAAGGATAATATTGGGACTCCAAAAGTTATAAATAAATATCTCTTTTGAAGATATTGATACACAGAGACCCAGTTATATTTACATCCAGACACCATTCAAAGGTAATCAAATACTTATAAGAGATAAGTTAATGATTTATGGCTTAGTCTGATCAATAATATCCATCCTCAACCTCTTTTTATCAATTAAAACTGCTGAACAACCTTATAACCCCAGTATACAGGTTTAACCCATCAGTACACCTCTCAAAAAGATACCCAAAGGATTTAATAATATACCGGTAAGTTTTATTATCCTTTCTCTGTCGTGGTAGCTTGGCTACAAGGCCCTACCACTCCACCATGTATTTTATATACCTATTATCTTTGGGTAAAATATCCTTTAAACTAAAGAGCCCAAAGTAACCAGGACTACTTTTTTTTATTTTGAAATCCCTGAAGAGAGGTGTTGAATATCCCCAATATAATTGTGGCCCCTCTATAAAGATATTCAATAAACAATTAATTCATATTGAATTAAAACAATAAACCATAACCAAACCTCTTAACCTTGCAAAAAGCTTAATCCAAGTATTTTATGGATTTTTTCTGCATTTATTAAATAATATATTTATTATTTATTCTATAACCTCTGGTAGCTAAAGGATAGCAAGGGTCTTGGCATCCAGGAGGCTGACAATTGGGGGTATGGCCGTGAAATATTCCATTTTATTATATTTGGTACCTTGGACCAGACATTTTCACAAAAAAATAAAATCAAAGATAAATTTATCTGACTTTCTAACCATGATTTATTATTAAATTCTTTTGCAGTGGATTTAAAAACCAATGCAGAATTAATAATCTATTATTTAAATCTTTTAAAGATAAGAAAAGAAGAATATATTAAAAATTAAAAACCTACTGGTTGCAAATCTTTAACTCAAGCTGAGCAACTTAATATCTCTTCTGCATGTAAACACTTAGATAAACTCCTTGAACAAGAAGATCTTGAAAGGCTTATCAACTTTCAGGCTCTATTAAGGAAACATAAAGATTGGAAGAAATAACGTATAAATGACTGTTTGAAATAAAAAAGTAAGAATACAACTTGTATTACCATATTATTTTTTTAAAAAAAATAATATTGATATATTTTATTAACCAATAAAATTCACTTTTTTATCAGTGAACCCTCCTGTACCAGAAACCTCCTCCACTGAAGTTGATTTATTGGACCAGGAAATCCCAGATATCTCTGGACGCCCTGAAAATATTGATTGGGCAGGTGAAGACCTCATTGGAACACACCAAGACCCCGTAGGATTACCTACTAAGGATCAATTTAACCCCAATAAGGTCTTTGTACCTTTGAACATCAACCTAAGTGAGTTTTGAATAAAGCTTATTTTTACGGATTTTTTCTGGAAAATACTTATGAACCTATTATTCTAAAAATGAATTGATGTAACACAAGAGCCTCAGGAAGAATTCCCTCCTATGGATCTTTGCCAACAGCTCTCAGTAACCGTGAGACCACCAATAAGGACAACCATGAAGGGACTAGAACCTGTTAATCAAATGTTGATGGAGAAGGAGCAGCACCAATTACTTCTGCCCTCTCCCAACCTAGAGACGGAGAAGGTAGCAGAATCAAGCCACCCTCCTTTACAAAAAGATTCCCTGCAGCCACCCCAGCAGAATCTGGCCAAGGAAGCCAGGATCAAAGACTTATTCAAAGAGCACGTGAAATATTGGGAATAATTCAAAGAAGCCCAAGCCAAGGAGGACATGGTATCTATGAAAAAGATAATCTCTCAGGCAAAAGCCACCCAGATAGCTCTTCAGAAAATGATTCCAAGGAAAGAGGTAGAATCCTACGTAGAAAAGTGGAATCCTTGGTATCAATTAGCCCAACTGAAAGGCAAAGGATCAGGAAAGAAGAGATCCTCTTCCCATCCCAAACCAAAGGGAAAGAAAGACTGGGATCAGATAATATCCCTAGCTCAAAAATGGAAAAAGGTTTACAACAATTAGCTTCTAATTCTGAGCCAAAACAAACCTCTGATGTAATTACTTCCTTTTCTAATGATATGCGTCATAATTTCAAATTTGTTTGTGAAAATTTGGATGGTGTTTATACCTAAATGGATAAATTAACCTCAGTGGTAGCCAAATTGATTAATAACCAAAAAAAGATGGTAGGAATGGAAGAAATCAAAGAACACATAGAACAGTTATTGGAGACAATTAATCAAGGTAGGATCAAACAGACTCAAACAATTGAGAATATGTTATCAGGAATCAAAGAAGATTTTATTATGTCTTTCCAACCCTTAAAAGAAGAATTGGCAATCATCACTAACAGCTCTATTCTATCCCTTAGTGAAAAATTGGATGTGCTTAATAACAAAGTGGACCTGCAACTTAATCTGATCAATAATGATCTTAGATACTTGAAAGTCCATCTGACCAACCCCTTGGGGAGTACTACAGAGGAACCAAAACCTCCCAGACAAATTAATACTCCTTATGCACCACCCTTATTAGGAATGCATAGGAGTGACACCTTTAGACCTAGTCCTACCCCTGAGATGGAGCAAGCACTCAAACTGTTACCCCCTATTTCTGAATGGCCCAAGTTCTCCGGTGAAGGAGAATAAAATCATATAAATTTTATTAAATTTATTGACTACATTATTAACTCTTATGACCTACCAGAAGCTATAGCTGTAGTCAGGCTTCCCAGGCTATTTGAAGGAGTAGAATTGGACTGGTTTATCAGTAAAAGAGAAGAAGTAGGATCCTTACCATGGAATTCTTGGAAACTTCTGATTAAAGAAAAATTTGGTTCTAGAATGTCAAAAAGAAAAATGATGAAAAAATTTTAAAATTCCTCATTTGACCCCTCCAAGGATAAACCTCACAAATGGTGCTTGGAAAAGAAGAAAATTTTGGATTGCTTCTATCCAGATGCTGATAAAGAGGAAGTAAATGAAAGAATCCTCAACATGTGTCCTGGCAATCTTAACCATAGTGTAAGATTTAGGATGAGTATGGATGCTGACTTGCCAACTCTAATCAATATGTTAGAAGAAGTAATAGACATGGATGGGTTAGAAAAGAAAGCCCCATCCAGACCCAAAGAGAACTATAACATCAACAAAACCAGAGAACAACCTCTTCTGATAAATGCCTCTGATAATAAGAAACCTAATGAGAATAGGGATAAAGAGGGGATGCCTACAACTTGTTGGAATTGTACCAAGACTGGGCATATGAGAAAAGACTGCCCATTACCAAAAAGGAAGATAGCAGTCTTGGAAGGAGAACAGGAGGTTGAAGGGAATCAGAACTATGAAGATAAAGCTGATACTGAAGGATCTTGTTCTGAATCTGAATTGATCCTGACCAACCCTTTTAATGTTATAGAAGGAGATATAGGAACTTCTGTAGAAATCAATAAAATTCATGGGGATTCTAGCTTGCACCAACAATGGGATCCTACCATAATTCCTAGACATATTATGGATGTTAAACCATTAACAGTTAAACCCATGAGTGGGAAAAGTTATACCACTGGTCAAACTTGTTATGCAACAGGATTGTATAAAAACAGACCTATAAGGTTATTACTGGATAGTGGAGCCTTTTTCTTATGTGTCTGTGCTCAATTCTTAAACAAATGAGACCCCAATTGTAAAGAACAACTTTTTCCTGTCCCAAAAGTCAGGTTCAGCTCTTGCAACACTACCATGAATGCTATTGGAGTATGGACTGCTCCTATAATACTACCTCATTCTAAAGGACCTTTGAGAATAAAAGTGGAATTTGTAGTATTGCTCAACAGACTATGTGACCACCTGATACTGGGCAATGATGCCTTATGTCTATATGGTATAGATGTGTTCCAGAGTAGAGGAAGACACTTCACAGTAGGAGGTAATTGGGAAAAGAAGTTTAAGATATGCACCATTCAGTCTAACTTCCCCTCCTCTACTTATCAAAAGCATTTAGAAGACTTTTACCAAGAATACTTCTCTCAAGCAGCTGTGAATATGAAACTTTCTGAGGAACAGAAGAAAGATATGTTGAAAGTCTGTTTTCAGAACCAGAATTATTTTTGTACTAAAGATCATCCCATTGGTGATATTAAAGGACATGATATGGTATTGAAATTGACTATTAAGCCTCCTTATCCTCCTAACTTAAGAAGGCCAGCCTATCCTTTAGTCCTAAGTCTAGAAAAGCTCTTGAGGAACATATCCAAGAACTAATAGACTTACAAGTATTAAGGAAAGTAGGGCATAATGAACAGGTAGATGTGACCACACCTGTAATCATAGCTTGGCATAATGACAAGTCAACAATGGTAGGAGACTTCACAATGCTCAAAAATTATACTGAAGAAGATTATTATCCTATACCTGGGATTGATCATGCTCTGCATAAATTATCCAAGGCCAAGTACATTACTACTATGGATATGCTTAAAGGTTTCCACCAGATACCAATAATCCCTGAAAGAAGGAAGTTTATGAGAATAATCTGTCATTTGGGAATATATGAATATCTTAGGATGCCCTTTGGTATAAAGAATGCTCCATCACACTTCCAGAGAACAATGGATACAGTTCTAGGTACTTACATAAGACAAGGATGGATGATGGTATACATAGATGATGCTATCATATACTCTGATGACTTGGATACTCATATTAAACAATTAAGATTAGTACTCCAGACTATCTCCAAAGCAGGATTGAAGGTGTCCATGAAGAAATGCAACTTTGGCTATGGAGAATTGAAAGCCTTAGGACATATAGTCTCTGTTCTAACTCTAACTGCTGATCAAAATAAAATAGCTGCTGTCATGAATAGACCTATGCCTCAAAACAAAACAGAATTACTGTCTTTTATTAGTTTTTGCAGTTATTACAGACAATACATACCTAAGTTTGCTATGCTAACTAAAATTCTGTATGAAGTATGCAACAACAACACCCTATTTGAAATGACTCATGAGAGACTAAAAAACTATGAGGAATTAAAAATAGCTATGACCTCTACTCCTCTACTTATCCAACCAGATCAATCCAAGCCCTTAAAACTGTACATTGACGCCTGCATGGAAGAGCTAGGAGCTTCTCTACATCAGGAAATGATAGCAGAAGACAGACCAGTAGAGAAACTGGTACTCTTCATATCTAGACAGATCACAGATACAGAAAAGAGATATTGGGCCAGTCAGTTGGAATTTTTGGCACTAGTATATGCTTTGGAGAATCTACACTATTACTTAGAAGGCACCACTTTTCAATAATCACGGACTGTAATGCTGTAAGAACTGTTATGAACATGAAAACTCCCAGCAGACATATGCTCTGGTGGCAAATCGCTATACAAAAGCATAGAGGACAGATGACTATATTGCATAAAGCTGGAGCTAAACATCAGAACGCTGATAGTCTAAGTAGGAATGCTTTGCCTAATCATTCTAACAATCCAGCATATGACCCTGAAGATCAAGATATTTTTCCTATCCTGAACATCAATCTTTTTGCATTGAGTGCTCCAATAATGGGGATCCACTTATGTGAATTAGATACTGCTTTCTTCAACCTAGTAAGGGATAGCTACTCTCCTGAAATCAAGCTGCTGATTACCATTATGGAATATGAATCCCCAGAAGTAGCTCTGATAAATATCCTACCTGCTTCATTACTTAAAACCTATAAAGCAGGAAGGTTTACCTTTTGGGATGGTCTCCTTTACTATAGACACCAACATTCCAGCGTATTAGTACTAAGCAACAAAGAACATATACAACATATACTCCAGGAATGCCATGACAACTGTTCATCAGGGCATCTATCCACAGAGAGAACTTTAGAAAAATTAAAACAAACTGCTTGGTGGATAGACTGGAAAGAAATCACTATTGAATACGTTACTAGCTGTGAAACCTGCAAATAATCCAATAAAACTACTGGAAAAATGTTTGGACTCTTACAGAAAATATCTGAACCTACAACCAGATGGGAAATCATCAATATGGATTTTGTCACCTGCCTCCCCCCTGGAGGTACTCATTCATATGACTCTGTCCTAGTTATAGTTGACAGATATTCTAAGAAGGCAAAATTCTTACCTAAAAACAAAGAATATAGTGCTATGGATGTAGCTTTACTATTCTGGAACAGAATTGTAGCTGATGTGGGTATACCCAAGATTATAATCAGTGACAGAGACCCCAAATTCCCCTCTGATTTATGCAGGAATCTACATGATATACTGGGTACTACTCTAGCATTTTCTACAGCATACCATCCCCAAACTGACAGATTAGCTGAAAAAATGATAGAGACCCTAGAAGATATGCTAAGGAGGTTCTTTAGCTTTGGTCTAGAATAAAAAAACTCAGATGTTTATTGCCCTGATTTGGTAAGCCTACTCCCAGCCCTAGAAATGGCTTATAACAGCAGTAAACATTCTACTACCAAAGAAGCTCCTTACATACTAGAAAGAAGATGGATTCCAAAACTCCCTAGGAATAACTTGAAATATAACTTAGCCTTTATTCATCCAAAATCTCTTGAATTTAAGGAGATGATAGATCTTGCAAATGAACATGCTCAAAAATGTGTAGAAGAAGCAGTAGAATACAACAAATAAAGATGGGACAAATCACATAAAGAACCTGACTTTAAAATAGGAGATCAGATCTTGATATCTAGAACCAATTTCAACAATCTATCTGGCAACAGAAAACTGAAACCAGACTTTGTTGGATCATTTGTAATCAAGAAGATGCATGGCAAAAATTCCATGGAAGTAATCTTGAGTGAAGAACTATCAAGGAAAAATCCATTATTTCCTGTTAGCCTAGTCAAAAACTTTCAACCAAGAGAAAGCAGCAACCTCCCCCCAGAAATACTCCCAATAGAGCCTGACACTGTGAAAGAAAAAGGGAAGGTCAGCAGGATATTGAGAGATGAGAAAGAGAGAGTACAAGTAAAAGATGTTAGACTATACCTAAAAGATAGAAAGGAGAATCTGCAGACAAAGATGAATTGTTACCAGAAAATAACATACCTGATGGAAAAATACATATCAGAAACTACAGAGCCAGCAAAAGGGAACTGAAACACACATGAATTTAATTTTCTCCCAACATCCTCCAGATTTTTTTCAGATATGGCCATATCTTGGAGTGGGGGAATGTCAGCTTGCTACTATTGCAGAGCAAGCTGCAAAAGTAACAAAAATAACATGAAAATAATAATTATATAATCAACCTAAGAAGGAGTAGGAAAACCATAAATATTATTACAGGAATAGGTTCTCCACCCAAAATTAGGTAGGGTCACTCACTGAGCCCTCCCTTGAAATCAAACTCCTTATATTTTTAAATAATTAAGGAAAGAAAAACCAAAATACTACGGCTCCACTATTGAGTTTTTTCTCAATTAAATATTTCACACACATTGTCACGTATAGGTTTCACACCTAAAATTCAGTCAGAATTGAGGGGTTGTTTATATTTTAGGAGTTATGGATGGAAATGTGTTTTGTCACAATTCCCGCACGCAGCCCCAGCAGCCAATGCACCCGCGCGTGGCTGAGATACAGCACTGTCACTCCATCAAGGTTGTGTACGCAGCCCCAGGCCTCTGACAAGTATGCATCCGCAGGAATACAGGCTGACAGAGTGACAGGCGGCCTGAGAGGCTCAGGTACCCCGTAAACATGCTACAACCCACACGGGAACATTCTACATATGTAATAAATGTTCCCGTGGATAGTAGATAGTCTAAAAATACATAATATTATATAAAAATAATTAAATAATTCTTATACATATTTTTTATTTAATATAATTCAAAGTACCAAGAATGTCGAAAATAAGACAATGAAAACTCCTAAAAATATAATAAAATACTTTAATATACTTTTACAACAATTTGAAGACATCAATACTTTTTGTGACATACTAAGAAAACTAACGATGTAAAAATATTCCATTAATTCCCATGACTTATATTTTTCAGTAATTATTTTAGTAAATCAACTGAAACTCGAAAATAAGGAGTAAAATCAATATCATGACTTTACTCCAATTATTCAATACATAATGAGAACTCACCTGACATCAGAATGTCTGTAGGAATGTCTATTAAAATAATTATTAACTTACTGGAACATTTAATAAGGATAATTAATTAAATAATACATAAATAGGACAGATTAGTGTTATTCACACGTCCTAATATCAATTATAAAGTAGAATAATTCCCATACCCTGAGGAATTAGATGCTACCCGTGCTACAGCACTAATAATACGTGACAGGCTACCACTGGTTACCCTGCTAGCTCTAGTGTTGATCCCTTTGAGCCCCTGTACCCCTCAGAAGGATAATATTTGGACTCCAAAAGCTATAAATAAATATCTCTTATGAGGATATTGATGGGCAGAGACCCAGTTATATTTATATCCATACACCATACCAAGGTAATAAAGTACTTATAAGGGATAAGTAAGTGATTTATTGCTAAGTCTGATCAATAATATCTGTCCTCAACCTCTTTTATATCAATTAAAACTGCTGAACAACCTCATAACCCCAGTACACAGGTTTAACCCATCAGTGCACGTCTCAAACAGATACCCAAAGGATTTAATAATATACCAGTGAGTTTTATTATCCTTTCTCTGTTGTGGCAGCTTGGCTACAAGGCCCTGCCACTCCACTGTGGATTTTATATACCTATTATCTTTGGATAAAATATCCTTTAAACTAAAGAGCCCAAAGTAACCAGGACTACGTGTTTTTATTCTGAAATCCCTGAAGAGAGGTGTTAAATATCCCCAATATAATTGTGGCCCCTCTATAAAGATATTTAATCAACAATTAATTCATATTGAATTAAAACAATAAACCATAACCAAACCACTTATCCTTGCAAAAAGCTTAACCCAAGTATTTTATGGATTTTTGCTGCATTTATTAAAGAATATATTTATTATTTATTCTATCACCTCTGGTCGCTAAAGGATAGCAAGGGTCTTGGCATCCAGGAGGCTGACAAGAAGGGGGAAATTTGAGGGTTCAATGGTTGGTGGTGCTGTGTTAACTGAGCTTTCTGTAGTTTAGTAACATAAAATGAATGAAAACAAGAATTTAGATTCGGGATTGTATCATGGTTATGGAGGCTTTGTGCTAGGGGAATTATATCTTACTGGCTTGCATTTCTTAATTTCCAATTTGATAACCAGATGATAATGTTCCTGATTTGATGGTTAGGTCTTGATTTCCTTCAAACTGCTAAATAGGAAGTCAGATTGTCTCTGGTTGGCAATCTGATAAATTTCAGAAACCAAGAGATTATATATTATGATTACCCTTTGTTCCCAAATTTGTCTTCCAAGTGGCCAAATGGTATGTATATAAGTATACTTCCGTAATAACAGTAAAGGATTAATTGCATAAAAGTAAAGTATTGTGGAAAATAATATCATCATCAAGGTGAAAAGAGGTGGTATTTTGCTCACCCTCCACCAAAGTTTTGGTGATAATGTTTTGCCAAGGCAGTGCAGAATCCCAAAGAATCTGCAGTGGAAAAATAGAATCTGCAACATTTAAATTTTTTATTTTTGGAATTATGTAGAAAGAAAATTACTTTACAATTGAAGAATTTGAATCCAGAACATCTTCTGCCATGAACAAGGTCTTTGAACATGATTTGGGTGAGAGAATATTTTAATTTATACTTACATGGGATACACCTATTATGATTGACTGGGAAGATCAAATCAAGTGTATAATTAAATATGGATAACATTTGAGTGGAAATTTTGTTGAAAAATCAAATGAACCATATTGTATATTGTAGATGGGTGCTTTCCAAAGTAATTAATTTGGTTTAACAGCCAATTCAATTAGTGTAATAAGTAGGGATGGAAATTAAAGGCACAGCTCAAATTAGTTCATTTATAGCTGTCTTTATTTTTTGGTGAAGGATTTTAGCATCAAAATCCAGAAAAATTGGTTGTGAAAAGCCAATGGAGCAGGCTGGACAAGGAAAATTGGGATTCATGGAGGTTCACTTTTTGGAAGGTTGATTTTGAAGAACTTGGAAGTATAAAAAAATATTCTGATTGACTTCATCATATTGATTTTTTCCAAATTTTCTGCATGGAAATTGGGATTAGGACTTTCATCTTTAAATTTTTTAGAAAAAAAAATCTATTTTATCTCATTATATAAGCAGATATGCGCTTTGGAAGATCATCCCTGGATCTATAGTGCATTCTAAAGTGAGTTTCGAAGTGTAATTCATGGGGCAGGGGTTCCAAAACTTCCTTACTTCTGGTTGGTCTCAATCCATTCCTTAAAATAAAACTGATGACTGAATATATTTGATTGTCTGCTAATCAAGAAAATATAAAGAAAAATTGAAATGTAGGGATCTTTTTCAAGTTAAACTAAAAATAGCCAGCATGAAAAATTGTGACCACTTCAAGCCATTACATAAAAAAGTGGGAAATGCATAACAATTAGAAGGTTAGTGTAAAAAACTGAATAAAAAACTTTTGATGAACCAGATTAAGCAATCAAAGTGAAAATTTCCAAATGCAAATCACATCAAGAAATCAATAAAGGATAGATATTCTATTATTCTATTACTTGATACAAGATCAATATTTAATTCCCAATGCAACTTGCCATTTCCTATTTACCAGAGGTTAAGATTTTCAAACCAATAATAGAAGTATACAAGCATTCAGTTGTAGAATCTCAAATTTTAAAGAATTTTCTGCATGATAAATGTTCACAACTTTAACATCAAGAAAAACTCCAAAATCTATGTTTGTATTTGATGGAATAAAGTATGAGGCATTAAAGTCCTGTATTTTACAGACAAGTTTCTGTTTATTTCCAGTTTGAATTCTTGAAAAAACCATGCAATTAAAATCACTAGTTGCTTTCAATCCAAGAAAAAGAAAATCATCATTCAGTGAGACAAAGAGTATTGGTCTGTAAGGATGATGCAGCTTGTGATGCATTTTATCTCAATCTGCATAGTTGTTTGTTATCTAGAGCTTTTTTATTTTATCTGGATAATGCAGGATACCCATGTGTTATTCATCTTGAAAATAAATAAATAAAAATGAGTTTTTGAGAAGAAAATTAGTTTTTACATCCATCTCAAAACTTTCATTTTATCCAAGGAATGACACAGCTTGATATCAAATGAATTCTGAAGCAAATAATTTTGGGATGCATAATGATGCAACAAATGGGTTGTTTTCCTAACAATTTTGAGCCATCTATCCAAAAAGAAATAACACTAATGGAAATTGGGGGTGGTCATGAGCTATTTGGTCTGGTATTGTTGGTCTGTGCTTCTCAACACCATGGTGCACTTAGGCTAAGTTCACCTGGTGCTGGAATTGGGTTGAACATTGTTTTTCAACTGCTGTAATTATTCTAGTTAATTACTGGTAACTTGGAATAATCATGGCAGATTGTAACTCTGAATTATTCCATGCAATTTGTTTTGGTAAGGACCAATGCCCTCAGTCATTATGGAGAATTTTTTGGGAGGATGATGCACTTATAAACATGATTGGGTATCCCTGCTGCCTGCTTTAGAATTTGCCTACAAATCCAGCAAAAATTCTACTACTAATATGTCACCTTTTGAGTTGGAAAGAGGTTGGATTCTGCGCTCATAAGGATTTTTTCCTCAGAAAGAGTATTATACTGCACCCAACTGCTGATTGTTTTATAGATATGATGATTAAAGCTGAGAAATTTGCAAGTAAATGTGTCAAAGAAGCAGTAGAATACAAAAAAGAAGATGGGATAAAACACATAATGCACACTGATCCCACAAACCTTTGGTATTTTTGACAACTCACAAAAATACTTTTTATTGATATCTCTACTTTTTGAAACAAATGGGTTATTTTGCTTTCATCCTAAACCATTTTTGATCCCAAAGAATGCAATCTGAATTCTGGAAACCCTTTTGCTGTTGCAGGAGTGTGATGAAGTTCTAGAAATTTTTATTGGATGAATTTCAAGCGCTCAATGTTGAAATGCAACAAAACCTCACGGCAAATTTTTAAAAGAATTAATCAGTTATGGTTGTGTATTCATGGCACTTCAGAACAAGCATATTGTGGGTTGATGTAAGAAGCATTTACAAGGCAACAAATAAGAAATGTTTAATTATATATTATTTCAGGTTTTTGGTTTGCGCATTGTAAGATACTAATTCACTGAAGGAAGCAGGTGTATGTAAACCAAATCTATTTTTAGATGGATTGATTGAAAGCACAAAAAAGTTCAGAAGATGGTGTTTCCTAACTCCCAACTGAAAATCCAATTTATTTACAGTTTTTGATATCATTTCATTCTGATGGAAATATTGAGAAGCATGGAATTTGAATGCATTTTTGAAAGAAGAATGAATGAGATTAAATTAATTGCATACAATTGTAAATATCTTGCGTTTTGGGAGTTTTTGTTTTTTCTTTGCAGCATTTCTAATTTCAAATGCATTATAGTAAATTATTTTGTGTATATATTGAGGCAGATTTATTTTGGATAAGGAATCATTAAATAGGAAATATAATTAAACCCCATCATTCTTTCATTATCACAAACTTTCATAAAATCTTTTGTAACCATAAATATAACTAAGAAAAGAAAAGAAATTGCAATTTAGGCTTGCAAAAGCTAACTCATGTATTAATATGGATGAAATCTGGTTATTTGTAACCAAAATTCCTGGCAAGTTTTCCATTTGCGGAAATTGTGACTGCCCCCACAGATTACCCAGGTGGTTGAGCATCAAATAATGCAATAGGCTTAGTTTGATAGTTTTTTGGTGATGGTAGAATCATGACACAAAAATTCATTGAAAGAGTGTATGGGGAATAAAAAATAATCTTTATAAATCCTCCTCATTTTTTCTGTTGTTGGAAAAGTTTCATTTGGTTTTTACTATTTTCTGATGAAAAAGCTTTTCAATCCACAATAAATGAGTGGAAGAAGCTGTTGGTTGGAACACACAATTCCAAATTTATAACAGCTGGTAGATATAGTCTGAAGAAAATTTAAGATGCCTCAACAAAAAGTGCAGGAAGACCAGGTGAAGTGTCTTTGAAAAGGATTTAGGCAGGAGCATATACAATATCCCTTGATTGCACAAGTGGATTTTAAAGAGGATGTCATATCTTGAACCATGAATTCCGAACAGAAAGGAATTTACTTTCCTTACACATTAGTTTTTCAAGTTCACATTGAATGTCTTCATATGAGATGAACTGAATTTTTGGAGTATTTTCCTTGAAAACCATGTTCAAAAAACATGGTGTCTCCAAAATCAACATTATTTTAGACATGGTTTATTGATTTTTAGAATCCAATCATACACTGGGCAAGGTGAGGAAATAATGAATATTGGGGCTATCTTGATCAATCCATGAAAGAAGGTTTTGCTCTATTTCTAAGAATGCATTCTTTCTGAAGAAAAAAAAATAATAAATTGGAGGTAAGTGTAATCAGTGAATCAGGCTACATGGATTTCAATATTTTTCTAAAAGCATTTGGAATTTTTCTTATTGGAATCAATCAAAAAATCATTTTTGAACTGAAAATGGATTATCCAAGATTTGATGGGGGTCGTGGACAACTTAGGCCAAGTCATCCACCCCTCCACATCTCCTTGGAAACTTTGGGGAAAAGAGCCAATATAACCAATTCAATATTTAATGGGAAAGTATAATGGGGTTTGAATCTTTTCTGAAATTTTGTTCTGGTAACAATTGGATGGGTATTTGAACCTTTGGCCATCAAATAAAAACAAACAAGAATAAATCCAAGCCAGCCTGACATTCAAAGGCACCATGATGGAGTTTCCTGCTGTCCTGTGGGTTGCATGCACCCAATAGTTCATTATCCACATTATTGAATTATTGCAACCACCCTTCAATTTTAATTTTGTAAGAAAACTCCAATACTTGATGAAACTGAAGAACATCTTTCAGATGTAACCAGGTCATCAATTTTGTTATAATGATTATAAAAAGTGGAAGAATTATTTATGAGGCCTTAAGGAAACTCATCTCTCTTTTGTTTGGTTGAATGGTCAAACAAATGGTGTGATTTTGGTCTCAATTAATATTTTGAAAAATTAATTGCTTTTCTTGTGATTTTTTTGGCCAGAAAGAAAATGAATTGGGTATTCAAACATACTTGAATTGGGACTTCATCAAAATTTGGGTATAAATATTGAGATCTTTATAGAGTCACTCAAGATAGTTTAAAGATAATATGTTGCTGAATAATCCTTGGTAAGGGGCCAGTCTTTCTCACCCTGTATTCAAAAAAGGCTATTGTAATAGATAAGGTAGTCAACCCTTTTTCAAAGCTTTAATCAATTACACTGCTGGTTACAATTCAAGGAAATGTGGGATAATTTTGTGAAAATTGTTTCTCTGATGAACATCAAACAGAAACTTTGATGGTGATCCTCCCAAAAATTATTCCAAGGACAAATACTCTGGTGTGATTTTAGGAGTGGAAGGGTGGCTTTTGTAGTATTTAGGACCACAAATTTTGATTCTATGGAGAGTGGAAATTTTTGGTTATATTTCAATAATAGTAATTTGGGATTATTTTTGGATATTCCAGAATTTGTCTAGTCTTACATGAATGCATGAGCAAGGAATGATTCTTGTGGCCAACAATTCAAATTAACCTTGTTCATTGATTTCTAATTTTTTCCCACTTAGGTCTTTCTTATTGTGGCCATGTCTTTCATGTGATTCTTCCCTTTCTGGAATAGGTTCATAAATGCCAAAGGATGGGAAATGTTGTATGTCAGATTTCCTAGTCCCACAACCACGGTCAATTGTTCTTCAGCAGCATAGTGCACTTAGCCTAAGTGCACCATGCTTCTGACAATGTACAAGCCTAAGTCAGCATTGTCTGATTACCCCAGTTCTTATGACAAACCCCTTTGTATACACCACAGCCTCAAATGTTTTTCAACAATTTGTTATCCGGAATCATCATGGCCAACATACTCTCAACCATTTGGGATCATGAATCCATGAATTAATCCCCTCCTGAGAAAATTCATTTATAGATAAATATTCAAATCATTAATAATAAAATTCCATAATCAGTTCTGAATCTGCTAATAAAAAAGTTCCTCAAACAGACACAGCAAATACTTTTTTCACATGTCTTTAAATTTGTGTTTTGAATTGAACAAATATCAGCATATGAGTATTGTTGATGGCAGTAAAATTTCAAGAATCATGAAAAATTTTTGGTTTCAAGATTTGGAGCCATAAAATCCCGCCAAACCTTTTTAAATTCTCTTCTCCAGCATCATACAAGTTTTAAAATAAATTTCCTTAATTTCAGTCATAATCCATAACATGAACCAATCTTTCAATGAATTATAATTTTTCTGAACGTTTTCTATCTCACAGTAACAATAATTTGTCAATGACACTTTTGAAATGAAGCTTACTGAAAGCCAAAAGTAAAATTTGATACAATGGCAAATTTGAGATTACTACATCAAAATCTTTTATTTAAGTTTTTTCTTTACCTTTGAAAGACAGTGTGCGGTTATTATTCCTGAAATAGTGAAATTTTCACAATATCACCCCTAACCCTTTTTTTATACATGGTCAATTTTAGCATAATTACATCAATTCAATCTATTTCTGGTGTAAACTGACCATGACGTTTGTACTTAGAAATATTCTTTTGTATCTAAGCCCCATTTCTTTTATTTTCTGGTTACTTCTTCAAAAACACTCAACATCTATTGTTTTACTATTCAAAAATCCCGGGTTCCCCCTTTTTGGATGGTACACACTTGTTATTTTGCGATCACAATTTTTGATTAAAAGTTTTTAGGATCTCTTTTTTTTAACCAGATTGTGCTGATGCAGAACCAATTTAAATTGTTGCCTCCACACCTGCCAAACAAATTTCCCCCACCATCATGATGCAGGGATTCCTTGGGGCCACAACAAATCCCTTGATCCCTGGCTGCGCAGCTTCCAAAACATCCTGGCCACCCCCTCGCCCCCCCAAAACTATCCAATTTCAAATTTTGGGGGGCCGCGCGGCCTTTCTATGCTGAAGGCCATGCAAGCAAGCAAAATGAGTGTGGGAGAGGTGTCCCGACCCACGTTGCTTGCATGTGGGTGCACACGGACCTTGATCCTTGCCCAAACTTTGGAGTTGTGCCTTGTTATCGCTCGCACAACTCGGAACCTACCAAAATTACGGTTTGCTGTGGAAACACACCTTGATTCCGCAATCAAACCGTCTCCACCTTCAGGACACCTTGCAGCAAGTGCCAGCCCAATACTGCGGTGAGTTCTCATCACTTTCCTTCCTCTCCACTTTCTTTGTGCTGAGCACTGATGGACTGATCACACTGTATCTTCTATCTTTCCTGCATCATTCCTAGGCCTCATCCCACCACCAGCATCCCTTCTCCAATTTTATTTGCCAATATCCTTGACCGTTTTGAACCCCGTCATTGAGAGCCAGTTTTGTGTCATTCTATGTTCCTCTTGGCCGGCATCTGTTTATCTTTATCTGGCAAGCACTCCTCCCACCCCTTCCCTCTTGATCATCATCACCTTTCAACCCTTTCCTTCCCATTTGAATCACCTCCCACCTTTCCTCCATTGTCTCTTCTCAAACTCCACAACATGAAGCTGACACTTATAAACTCTTTGCCTATCTTCTCTTTTTTCTTCCATTGGTTCAACATTGCCCATTCCCTACTTGTGATTGAATCCTCAATAATGTGGTCCCCCCTCCTCATGGATATATTTTCAATCCACGGCCCTTTTCTCATCATCCCCCGACCTTATTGCTGCTGATTATGCTTCTCTGTTCCGGCTTATCATCATAACCAAATTCCAGCCATTTTATCACATTTTTCCTCTACAAGTCCACTCTGAATCCCCTTGAAATTAATCCAAAATCAACCTCAGATCCTCCACTTTTTCCACAATACCTCATCAATGAGTGTACAACCCTCCAAAGTGCTCAAAGTAGCCATACGTATGTATTTTCAAAACCATCAAGATCATTTCATCTCACTAATGATTATTTCTTGTTTTATTTGTTGATTTTTGGGACTTGGACATCTGTGAATGCTTCTGAAACACAGTTTGTAGGAAAGATGAGCCAGTGTCTCAGAAGCAGCATCAGTTTTCAACATCAGAATTGACTTATAAAAACAAGCCAGAACTCAACTTCATTCAATCAGAACCTGCCAAATCCAGAGCACATAAAAAATATTGGAAAGCTTGAAGTGATCACTGCAATAGGGAAAAAACCTCTGAACCAGCCTACTTTGTTGATCTTAGGCCAAATCTTCAACCTTGCCAAGTTATAGTACCTCTTACAGGGCCACCAACCACCCTTCATGTTGCTTGTAATTGTAAATATGACCCATACCTAGTATTGAGGTATCATACCCTCAACCAGCGTCCTTATACCTTTCTGGCCACTCAATTCCCAGAAATGATATCTGATCTCTACACCATGGCCATCAACCAAATCAAATCAAAATATCAAATCTGGCTCCATTTTTGGGCTTGGCTTTCGCCAGGGAACTGATCAAGGATATTCTGCAGGTATTCTGATTTTAATTATAAATTTTTTATTATCAAATAAAAATTGAATTAATCAACAAATGATATTTAAATCAGGAGTATATCCTAGAAGAAGAGCCTTTACTGAAGAAAAAATTGCAAATGAAGATGCCTTGTGGGCTAAGCTTCCAGTTCACAAAAAATTGGTCTTCAATTGTATTAAAGGTCTCTCCAACACTGCCCGTATGAATCACAAGAAAGTATCTGAAGAGTTCAAAATACCAAACTGGACATCTCCAGAGTGGGGTGATCAAAGACAATCTTTCCTTCATGCATCCAATGTCATTGTGAATTGTGATGACTTTTCAAATGTTGTTCATACTGATGAGGATGATTTGAATGGTTATACTTATGGCTTGTTCTCATATATTGAAAAACCCACAGGCACCCCCATTCCATCTCCCTCCATTGAAATAGGCCATTTTCTCTCCTTCCCAACACTTGGTTTCATGGTTGATTATGCAAAGGTTGAGGGTATTGTTGAGATATTATGGCAAACTTGGGGTTTTCCACATCATACTACTTTCCCTCCACCCAGTCTCCAATCAAAGGAACATCATACACATTTTGGATGCTCATTCCAAATAAAAAAAACTTTCCCATTGCTCCCTGAAACTCCAAAGTTTTTCTCCTAATGAAATTTTATCTAAAGTAAATGGAAAAAAAGCTAGATATGTGTATTGAATTAATTTTTTGCATGCAATTCAAAGAATAGCTGTTTTGGAAATATATACTGCAGTTTTCCTCCAAACCCAATGTGAAAATGCACATGAATTTTACAAAGTTTTTGATAAGTGCATTTTCAGGCACAATCTCATTTTAGTGATGGACAACTTATGCTAAGTCGTCCACCATCCCCCAGAAGTCAAGACATCAAAGTAATTTGATAAAAGTTGTATCAGGTTTTGGGACCATGGTTGCGTTATGATAAGTCATCCATGGTGCCAGGCCAAGGGGACTTGGGTTACACATGACCAGTAACAGTGATGTGACAAACCTGGGGGGAATGGACAACTTATGCTAAGTCATCCAAGATACAATGAAGAGACACTCAACTTCAAAATCCTCACAAAGGCACCCTCATCCTTGGTGCACCGGTGGACAACTTAGCATAAGTTGTCCATGCCCCCCAGGTTTGTCACATCACTGTTACTGGTCATGTGTAACCCAAGCCCCCTTGGCCTGGCACCATGGACAACTGATCATAACGCAACCATGGTCCCAGTACAGGACACACATGTTTACATTATGCACTTACTTGGAAACAATGTTGATTCCCCAGCTTATTTCCACAAATAAGCATGTAAATCCAAAACACTGTACATACATCTGTCCATCATATTTCACACACCTGTTAGATGATTTCCATTTTTTCCAATATTTAGGCAGTTAATCCATAGCCAACAAGTGCTTTCCCATTCTGATCTTAACCAACTAATACCCCATAAGATTACAGAAGAAACATCTTGCCCTTCTCAACCTGACCAACCTTCTTGAATACACCATGGCCAATTTTCCTGGTAAGAATATTTATTTGATGAGTTGTGTGTTTTCTGATAATTATGGGGAATCCCTACTTGAATTTTTTAGAACAAAGCACTCTTAATCAACTTAATGATCTACTGGGTGATGCCCATGTTGAACAATCACATAAGAAAGTTTTGCAGTCAATGCTTGAGTTCTATAAGCACAAGTATGATGCAAAGGTGGAGCATTTGAGGTTGCAAACATAAAAAGCTGTTGGCCTACCCAAACCTTCAACTGACTCAGACAAAGAGCCAACAGCCAAGGATCCTTCAAATATCCCATTGAAAATCAACAAACCTGTCGATCCCACTAAAACAACTCCTAATGCAGACCAATTTTTTACCCAGCTAACACCAGTGCCTGCAAATAACCCGGTGGAGCAACCCAGTGAGTTGAATAAACCATTTGATTCACAAATCTTTGTTGGAATGATTTGAAATATGCATAACTGATACAGTCCCAATATATGTAGTTGAATCTGAAATACCAGCTGAAACTTCTCTAGAGAAAAATCCAATTGAAGCCCCAGAACATGTTGCTGTTTCTCATCCTACTGTCAAGGCACCGGATACCCAATTGCACCCCCCAGTTGTTACACCTCAAGGCTCAGCCATGTTTTCTGAAAATCAGGCATCTGCTCGCCTGGAAGCACAAGCTGCTTTGCAAGCACCTAGAAGATATGCAAACTGGCCACCTTCAAGCTCACAAGCATCATCCAACTCCTCTGATTCTGACTCTGAATTGTCAGATTCAGAAAATTTTCCACCAGAGGAACCCAAAGTAATTGTGCTGGAACCATCACCCAGGAGTCCCACTCCAGCTCCCACCCTAGTTCCAACATCCCATGAGCAGGTCAGTTGCCTCTTCTCCACAATTTTCTTGATTCTTTACAGAAACTGACTCAACATTTGAATTTCATTTCTGGATCAGAATGAATCAGCCATAATACCCCAAAGAAGGAATGCTTCTAATGCTGGAATCATCACTGAGGATGAAACTCAAAGGAATTCCGGTCCAAGAATTGAGCGTCCATCAGGAAATCCACCATGCCAGGCTGAAGGTGTAGCTAGTACCCAAATTACAACCCAGGCCCAAATTAATCAGCCAATAGATCCACCTATTTAGTTGAATCAAGATGTTATGAAATGAAAAGAATGGGAATTGACTTTACTCCATTACCCAGAGCTCTTTGTTGGCTTAACCAAGGAACACCTCTTAAGGTTGTTTTACTGGGAAGAAATCAAGGACAATGAAACCCCTTCAAGCTTTCTAAAATGATAACCAGCACACAGTTTCTAATATCCAACACTCTTAACCTTCTTGGCCGGAGGATCTTGGCAAACCCCCCTGAGAAACCAACAATTCTAAAATCATTGGAACTTTGTTTTAACAGGTGCAAAGATGGTAAATTCTGATTAAAACATACTCCAATCCTCTGAAAATAAACTGATTCTTATGTTCTATCTTCTCAGAAAAGATTTTGCTTGGAAAGGATGATGATGTCTTTGTTGGAAATACCTTCATCAATGCCTCCTCTCTCTCTCGCTCCAAGAAGGAAGCCAAAAACCACATGCATCCCCTTTCAGAGATCCTGACGTACACAAGAGAGCCAATACGTGGAGCCTATGCAAAATTGAAGCATACATTGAATGACGTCATAGATGTGTTCTCACACAAAATCTCTAGAAATTTTCTCTCATCTATGGAAGGGATTGATGGGACTTCCAATGAAGCTCTACTCAAAGCACAAAGCTACTTTGAAAACCTGCAGGCAGCTGTCATTGATGATCCAAAATTCCTTCAAAAAAATATGTTTGGTTCTAATCAAAATGCTGAGGTCACAAGTGGAAGAGGTGGTTTGAATACGGTGTTTGAATACGTGGTCTCTCTAGTGACTGGGCTCATCAACTTTCAACTTGATGAAAGGGAAGATAATCACCAGCCTTTTATATCTAAGGACTCAGCTGAAAATAAGAATCAATGGGGGGTCAATTCTCTAGCATGTGTTGCATACATGTTGGTTTTTGGACCTGCTGCAATATGGATATGTCCTGGAAATCAAAGAGTCATGCCCAGATGGAAGGCTGGAATTCTGCTTGAGTTTCAAACTCTTGTCCTTGAATCAAAGTTGAAGGGTAGCTTGCCTGTTGATCCCCTCTGGGGTCAACTGGGTAACACAAGGGCATATATTCTCATGGCCTTTCATGATAAGTGTTTTAGTAAAGATAAGAAAATTGATTGGAGATGTGTGATAAATATTTTCACTGAAAGATTTACTTATTCCAATCTAGCTGAAGTTCTTCTGGAGGATATTGTTCTGGTTACTGACTATGATCTTGGCAGAAATTTTAAAACTTCCTGGACTTTAGAAAAGGCTAAATTAAATAATTTGACTGAAATAACCTCTGACGCTGTTTCTTCTAACACTTCTGCTGCATGAGCTTATAGTGTGATGTTATTGCAAATTATGGCTAGATTTTCCATATTTTTTTGGTTCATGAAATGATTTTTTGTGTGGTCTTGGAAACATTCTTTTTTTTCAAAAGGATATGTGCTCAGATTGATACACGCAAAATTAATATACAACTTCTCTTGTCTGGTAACATATTCAATTTCCAGGTCAAGAGTACTCCATTTCCCACTTAAACCCATGACACATTCAACCATTTTGACGATTGAATTAAAAGAGGTTTTATTGAAAATAAATTTCCTCATATTTCCAATTCTGAAAAAATGATCAATTGTCTCCAAAAAAACTTTCAAATTATCAAAGTGTGAGAGTTTTTTGAAAACTAAGGAAGCCTGTTTGTATAATTTTTTTTCTTTCATTTTTAGAAATTAATCCATTTTCAAAGCCAATACTCCTGTGATTTTAAAACTGAATCAATTTAAAAACTGGAATATTTTTCCCCAACTACTTGCATCAAAAACTTTAAAAGCTTTATTGGTTTGGTTTTTTTTTACAAAATAGTTATTCTCAGGTAAGGAAAGATCACTTTCAATCAAGCAGCCTCTCACCCCAGAAAAAAATTCTGGAAGTCTCAAAAATTATCCATTGGTTTTTTTTTTATTTGTTGAAGCATAGAGAACCAAGGATAAATTAACATCCATCAAAGTATTGAGGATACAGAATATGAAGTAAAATCATCAAAAGAGCAAAAGAAAAACTAATTTAAATTAGTCTTCCAAATTATAAGCCATCCTTTATCTGATTTTTGCAATCAATTTGGGTACATCAGAATAACATGTAATTCATAAAAATTAATTCATTTGTTAAGACCGGTAACATCCCTCAAACAAATGGGTCTATTTTTATCACATTTATATATTTGATAAAAAAAATAAATCCAAATCTTAATTATCACATGTCCATAAACTTTTTTTAACATTGATTTGTTGATTGGAAACAGTCTTTGACATAGAATGGTTAGTCATTCTAAATTATTTGCTATTAAGTATTTGCTTTTAATCAAAATATTTCTTTCCCTTTTCTTTAGTCAGAGTATTCCTATATCTTGCATATTCAATTTGTTCTTATTCAATAATAAATCAACCTTCCTTCACCTATAAATAGAAACGCAAAATGGGATCTCTCTGAGTCTAGAAAGTAAATTCATCAATCACAGAAAAAAAAATAACCATACTTTGTACAGCTCAAATTCCATTTCTTGAAAAATGACCAGATTGACTCCAGAACAAGAACTTTGGCTGCAAAATACACATGAAGAAATTGAACACAAGCTTAAAAATAATTTGGAGCCATTTCCAAACAACTGGACCAAAACAGAGAGATGGTTGCATGATAAGCACACTTCACAAGTCATGGTTCACAGATTGCAGCAAATATTCAACCAGGAAGCTGAAGAATTGAATATTCCAGTGGAAATAATCCAAAATTTCTACAATTGATGGATGGAGACGCGTGCATCACTTGGACTGGGTAAGTTACTATATTCTTCAAAACCACAGTATTACATATCTGACATGTGTCCATTCAACTACCAGCTGCCCCTTTGGTTATGGATTGAATTCAAAATTCCATTGATAACTAAATATTTATTATGCATAGATATTATTCATATTCATGATTATGCATCTAACCATTTTGGCTGCTATGTGATACTCCAATATTTCACATTGTTTTTCAATTATTCAAGATAACAGTTTGAATATGCCTCATGATTGATCCAAATTGTTATCAAAAAAATCCTTATACATGGAATTTTAAAATGAAGCCTCATTTACCTGCCATCAGTGGAAATAAAAACAAGAAAGATATCCTCACTGTCCTGATGTTGGTTTGTGTATCATTTTTTCATTGAAAAATTAAGTTATATTTCAATGTATATCACAGGTGATTGTGAAAATATTTTGAGCTTTGCTCATGGGAAATTGAATCATATTATTAAACAGGATTGTTCATTTTTTGCCAACAGAGATCTCACACCCAAAAATATACCATATTTCTATTTTCCATCACCAATATATAAATTGTTGAACTGAGCCAAAAATATCAATTAGTGCAATCTATCCCCAAATTAACCAGGTTATCCAGAGAAACAAACCAACATTGAATTCAGTTAAAATCAATCTGACTAATACTCAATGGGAAAGCTTGAAATATTGATTAAATCTGAAGTGTTGTGAATGAAATACAAACCTTTCTTATTTTGGCTAATTTTCTCACCAATCTCTCCTCACCCCCGGAGCTGGAACATTAAGGAAAATAACAAGTTTTATCAATAGTAATTGGAAAATTCTTGCTTTGTATCATTCACTAGATTCCACTCAAATAATCTAATTGATGATCAATTCCAACTATAGTGAAATGAACAGTCCTTAATGAAGAATTCAGCACAAGTAAAGGGTAAAATCCACAATCATTTTCATTTCATGTTGCTTTTATTTCATAATTATTCATGAAAAATGGTATATTGGCATAAATTGAAGGCAACCCATGAATTTTGTTAAGAATATTTACATGGACCTGCAAACAATGAGGAGGAAATTCAGCATAGCATGTTTCACATAAATCTTCATTAGGGAACCTGCAATAATTTTCCAATTCCTTCAGTTATTTTTACCCTTAGTGCTATTTTGTTCATCCACAGCAGAATATGTGCTAAATTAATCATCAGATGACCAGTTGATTTGGATATGATGACCAAATTTAATACATTCAGACAGATATTCTTTGTTTCCTGGGTTTTCCAAAGCAATTCAAAATTCATTTCTAGCTGGGCAGATGAATAAATGGTCCAAAATTTTATCCATACCAATCCTCAAACTTCAGTTCATGCACAATATTAATTTCAATATACTTGTAGAACATTATAAGATGCTGTTTATACCAATTTCTCTGCTCATCCAAGTCATTTTTTGAAATACTCAGTTTAAGCTGGATATTTCAAGGGGTATCTATGTATGTAAAATGGGAACATTGAATTTTGGAACAATGTTCATTTCAAGTTCATAGAAAAGCCATTTCATCATTTCATCACTCAAACTCAGGTTAAGAATTTAAATTTGTTTTGGTGATGAATTATTAAACCCTATGAGGGCACTTTAAAAATGTGTGCTTCATGCCATTAATAATAAATTCAAAATATAATATTCTAAAAAAAGATGCACTTTCAAGGGAGATGCAAATTTCACATGTGGGCATTGTCTAACTTTAAGGATCATTCAAAATATTTTCTGCCTGACACAATTTTTTTTTCTTTCAATAAAAGATGGATCCACTGTCTCATATAAAGAATTTTTCATTTTGAATAGTATTGATAATGAATTGTCATCAGTCGTTATGGATATGAACTCTTCATAAAATACCACAAGTACCAGATTTACTGTTGAATGTGCTCAGAACCAATCATCTGTATTTTATCTTTTTCTAACAGATCAATCAATCAACAACTCCCCAACTTGAAAAAAAAACGTATTTTAACATCTTTTCCACCACAAAATAGATTTGAGGGCTTCTCATAGTTCAAAATCCATCAAAACCAGAACACTAAATAAAGAAGTAGCTGAACATTTGCCAAAATTTAATGACCCCATCAGTCTATGCCTACGGGACTAAATCAAAACTGTTTTGAATATGAAACCTTGTGGCAACATGGTTCCACCACCACCCTCTGAAGATCAAGTACAAGAGTTGATTTTGAAACAACTTGGATCCATTTATGAAAACAATCTTTTTTTCACCCTGCAAAAAACTGACACCAACCTCTATGGTGGAAAGAAAAGCATACCTGGAAAGTTCAAAGAGCAATGTCAGAAATAGTTGGACAGATTTGGAATGAAGGCTCCAACTTTCCAATGGGACTTCTGTAATTTTACAAAGTGGGATGAATTCCTGTCAGAAGTGATCATAAAGCATTGGTTCCATGCTAAGAAGAATGGTGCATTTACCAATTATGCACTTGACTTTGGATTTTGCAAAAAGTAAATACTTTTTTGAATTCTTGAACAATGGCTACGTGGGCAAAAGGACCAATATATGAAGCCTCAAAATTGTAAAAAGAAGCCCAGATCTAGAGTTAAACACAGAGTGAGCCTAAAATTCCTCTTAATTTCCTACTTCTGTGAGCTGAGGATTCCTACATTGAAGGAAAAAGATATACAGAAACTGCTTAGAAACGGTCAAACACCATTTGGGAAATGATTTGGCCAGAAATCTTCTTCCTAGGGTGGATTGTTGCTCTGATACTGAGGAAGACAATCAAGTAAAATATCATTCTGTTCAAGTCTACTGGAGAAGCAAAAACATATTCAAAAGTTTTAAACAACCTTGATAACAACACTCTAAACTATTCTTCCAAGATGAAGGGTGAAAGTCATGCTGAAAGAAACATAGAATATGAAAGAACTTACAAAGAAATAGTTCCAAATTATGAGATGAAACCTTGTGAAGGCCTTCCTTCTAATTGTTACTGTCCTATATTCCTTGAAGGATTAACTATTACAGAGAAATTGGTTTTGGAAATGAAGCCAGTAGAGGATAGACTGGAGAGATTAGCTAGCTCACTTGAAACTGAACTTTGGTTTCAATGAAATTATTAATTAATATTTATTTATTTGCTAAAGCCTTATCACACAAACTTTCTTCAAAATACTAATTTCCTTGAAAAGATCTCTCCATTTTTTTCAAAAAATTCAGTAAAATGATAAAAAAAATTGAAGATACTCTCATTAGTCTTAGATTCTCTATGATATATTTCTAATTTTGAGAAAGAAAGAAGATGTCAGCAATATTGAACTGATTCTGAAATCTTGTTTTTAATTTTTTTGATTCATCATTTTTGTAAAAAGTACAATTGTATTGAGGTTTTAGTTCTGGTTGAATTTTTTCTCAAATGGAATTTTTCAGCTATTTTGGAAACCATATGATATATCAAAAAATATCTAGAATTTTTTATGAACTTTGAGCAGAGCTTGGGATTTTGAAGTGTATCCGAGTGGTTGAATTCTAATTGAGATAATTTCTATGAATACTTAAAAAATAATCAACAACTAAGCTGGATATTTTTTAGAAATAGGATTGAACTAAAATCACAGTTAAAAAAAAAAAGAAAAAAAGAAACAGAAAAAATTTAGAAAATTGAAAAAGGAAAAAGACAAAGTATTTTATTTGTAATTTTGCCGAATTTCTAGGTGTTTTGTGACAAAGTGGTTGAATCTCACATATTATAGTTGATGGAACAACTCCCTGATTAGCGTACGTCAAATTGAATTCCCCATAATTCCAAATCTTCTATATTCCATGCATGCACTAGAATTACTTGGAATACTCAAGAACCGGTACAAACAACTTTCCTCAGGTTCCTACTCAAGTTAGAAACCAAATTTTCACAGATTAAAAACCAAAACAAAACAAGTTCCAGGTGCTACACCTGCCATCAGTTTCAGCCATTTTTTCATGGTGTATGTCACAAAACAGGCCCAAAACCTGTGCAACCAGACAAGCCCCATCCTATGGACCTCTGCCTGGAGGAACACGCGCCCATACAAGTGCCCATAGCAAGCACAATGAGGGGGCTCAAACCCACGACTTGATTGCCGCAAAATCTGCTGGAACCCAAGCCCGCCAACTCAACCAAAAAAAAGTTGGAAATGAGTCCTTTGCCCAGACAGCTGTCCCGCAAAGCTACTCCTCCTCCTATGCATCCCAGCCCGGACTTTGCCAAAGAGTCCCAGATAAAGGATCTGGTGAAGGATCATGTGAGTCATTGCAAGGCATAAAAGCTAGCCCAAGAGCAGGAGGACTCAGCAGCCATGAGAAAGGCTATTTCATGGGCCAAGTCCTCTCAAATAGCCCTGCATAAATTGATTCCCAGAGCAGAAGTATGGAAATATGTAGAAAAATGGAACCCTTGGGATCAACTAGCCAAGTTAAAGGGAAAGGAGCCCAAAAGGTTGGGGTCCTCAAATCATAAAAGGTTGAGGAACCCAAAAGATTGGGAAAAAATAATATCTCTAGCTCAGAAATGGAAGAAAGTTTATCACAATTAGATTATGATGATATAACTCCATTATTTAACAAGTTTTCTGACAATTTTTTCCATAACTTTAACATCTTGAGTAGCAATTTAGACAATATTCAAAAACAACTTGACAAAGAAATGCAAATAATCCAAAAAAAGCTGACCATCTGAGAGCCAATGAGTCTGAAATTAAATTGTTAAGGAATAACATTGATTTAAATAAAGCATCTTTAATTAATCATTTTATTACCACCTGTTCTTCCAGACAGGAAGAGATACTCCTTCTCCTTGAGCAATTCAAAGGAGAAATAAGAAACAAAACTGATACCCCTTCTGTTCATCTTGTTAATAAAATTGATTTATTGATCAAAAAATGGATTTGGAACTAGGTATGATTAAGAATGATTTAAGAGACCTTAAAATTAAATCAAATTCCCCTCCTCTAGTCAATATAGAAGAATCAAAACCCATCAGAACCAGTATCACTACTAACATCTCTCTTAATTCTGGAATGAACAGGAATGAGTCTTCCCAGCCTAGTCCTACCCCTGAAGTAGAACAAGCTCTGAAACTACTACCCCCTGTAACTGAATGGCTTAAATTATCAGGTGAAGGAAAATATAACCACATCAGCTTCATTAAATTTATTGATTATACCCTTGCCTCATATGAACTTCCAGATACTATAGCTGTAGTGAGACTACCCAGGCTGTTTGAAGGAGTAGCCCTGGATTGGTTTGTCAACAAAAGAGGAGAAGTAGGACCTCAACCTTGGAACTCTTTGAAATTTCTTATCAAAGAACAGTTTGGTACTAGAATCTTGAAAAGGGAAATGATGAAAACCTTTGAGAACTCACCTTTTGACCCTTTAAAGGACAAACCCCATATATGGTGTTTGGAAAAAAAGAAGAGATTAGATTTTGTTAGAATAAAAGGGCCAAAGGCCAGTAAGGAAATATTGATGAAAGGTTTTTAATCTTATGAAACAAAGAGCATCCAACCAGGAGTTTCAGAAGAGGGAGCACTATGATTGGAAATATGCAAGAACTGATGGTGTTTATTTCTTAGTCTTGTGTATTCTTATATACATACAACTTCCTGATTCTCAACAGGGCCAAACAGTGGTTGTACTGATCAGAGAAATTATGCATAAATGACTAGACAATGAATAGAAAAACAGGTTAAAGTCTTAACAAAAATCATAACTAGCAGAGAAGATAAAGAAGATCAGTAAAGTCACAGAAACCTGACTGGATCTTAAGCCACTGGGTCTACAAGCCTCTTGGGTCTTTTATGCCTCTTGAGTTTAATGATAAATACTAGCAATCCTCATAATCATCTAAGAGGTTTTTTGATTCTCGGAGTCTGGATAAAAGCATTGGAAAAGGTTTACTTCATGGATGTCTTGAACTGGGGATAATGAGCTAAATAATAACATGAGAAGAGAACATTGATCCATGGTCTAGCTCAAGGATATGATCTTAATAAAAGGATTTCTATGTCTTCTTGATCCTTCTTTTCCTGCATCTCCTAAGTACACTAGAAATAAATAACAGGTTTTACTTAATGTAATGTTTATTTTAATGAAAGAAAACTTAAGTATGAGCAGAAATAATAGAATTCCAACGGATTTTTTCTATCTCAAAGCTGGAAAAGAAGAAATCAATGAAAGGCTCCTCAATCTATGTCCCAGACATCTTAATCACAATGTGAGGTGTAGAATTTCAATGGATGCTGATATCTCCACTCTCATTGGTATTCTAGAAAAAACCATTGATATGAATGGTCTTGACAAAAGAAGCAATAGACCTAAGGAACCCACTCCCAAGATTTGAGAAGAATATAACTCCAGAACTAAAGACTCTACCACCACCCTATTAGAAGTTAACAAAACTTCTAAGACTAAGGAAAAGGTATGCTGGAATTGAAACCAAACTGGACATGTGAGACCTGACTGCCCCCAGCCCAGGAGAAAAGTCAATCTCATTGAGGGAGAAGAGAATAAAAATGACCCTGACCCTCAACTTGATGCTACTGATGGATCTTTATCTGAGTATGAATTAATGATCACTAACCCTATCAATATCATTGAAGGAAGTATAGAATCTTCCTTGCACATTAACTCTGTTAATGAAGATTCCAACTTACCTCAAAAATGGAATCCCAACATTAAAATTCACCATGTTTCTGAAGCCAAAAATTTGACTCTCACACCTTCTGCCAGTAAAAGTTACACTTCTGGTAAAGCCTGCTATTCTACTGGTTTGATTCAAGGTTCTCCTGTTAAGTTACTCTTAGAAAGTGGAGCCTTTTGCTCTTGGGTAAGTTCAACTTATTTGGAACAACAAGATCCAAATTGGAGAGTGAAATTATTACCAGTAACTCAGGCTAAGTTCAGCAGTTGTAACTCTTCCCTTAATGGCATTGGATTTTGGCCCTCTGATATCATTTTTCCCCACTCAAAAGTGTCACTCAAACTGAAAATTGAATTTGTAGTACTCCAGAATGGAGTGTGTGATTAATTTATTCTAGGGAATGATTCTCTTTGCTTATATGTTATTGATGTATTCCAAAGTAAGGGCAGGTAATTCACAGTAGGAGGAGACTGGAACAACAAGTTCCAAATATGCCATGTCAATGCTCAAACCTCTGATTCAACTTATGAAAAACACCTGGAAAAGTTCAACCAGGAGTACTTCTCCCAAGAAGCCCTGACCCCCCTGGTGAGTGAAGAACAAAGATGGGACATCCTCCAAGTCTGCTTTGAAAATTGGAATGCCTTCTGCACCAAGGATCATCCAATTGGTAACATCAAAGGACATGAAATGATTCTAACTTTAACCATTAAACCTCCTTACCCTCCCAACCTCAGGAGACCTGCTTACCCTTCTAGTGAAAACTCTAGGACAGCTCTGGAAACTCATATCCAAGAATTTATTGAATTACAAGTTAGTCCATTTGCAAACTATACAGTTGGTGTGGCTATCTAGGTATGGGTGAAAACTGGTGTGAGTGCATTTTAAGACTTCAAATGGTGCTAGGCCATGGCAGGTCTGTGCAGGGGAAATCTGATGTTTAGGCTGCCCTACTGAGTGTTAAAAAATATTTAAATTTAACCAAGATAAAGGTCAAGAACTTTTTAAGTGAGGAATCAAGTAGTAAAGGATAAAGTTTTATAATAATCATTAGCAATGGAAGAGCACTATCTGAGGCAAGGTTATGTGGGAGATATTTGAACAAAATAATTTAAATTTTGTTTAAAGTTCAAAAGAACAAAGCTGTTTTATGTTCAAAAGGCCCACAAGCTAATAACTCTGGTTGTTAGAAGAAGATTGGGGATGATAAACTCAAACCCAAACCAACCTCCAGGTTCTCAATGAACCCACCAAACTCTCTGCAATCAAGCGCTTGAAAGGTACCAGGTAACTGGGGGTGGCCATAAAAGACAAAGCACAATGTTTTGAGAAGCTCTAAAAGCAAACAGTAACTGATTTTAACAGGGATAACCTTAACACTTCTCAAGGAACTCAAGAGTAGGCTGGAAGAATGCATATTACGTTTGAGTCATGAGTTTAAAATTCAGACCAGCAGCTAAGGAGAAAATGAGAATGAAAACATAAGAATCATGAACATTACCAGGAGTTTGAACAACAGTATCTGAGATTCATAATAAAAGAATATCACCAACACAGAGAGATATGAATAGCCGGTGCTTGACTATGGCTAGAGATGGAAGTGGTGGAAGACACAGAGAAGCTAAGAAGGGAAAGTTCAAACTGTTTAAGTTCCTTGTGAATTGGCTGGACTTGGACTGATCTTACCAGTTATGACAGATGGTTGAATTCTTATGACAGACAGTTGATCTAGTTGAGAGTCTTTATTGAGACAAGTTTGAGATATGTTGAGGATTGGTTGAGTGTTGGTTGAGTTTTGAGTCGTGTTGGAGGTTGTAAAGAATAACAGAAGAGAATGAGAATGAAAGAATGAAAAGAGAGGATAAATAGGAAATAGAAAAATGAAGGAGACCCAAGACAAAAAGAAAGAATTTGAAGGCCAGCTATTTAATACAATGGCCGTCTGTTAAGGTTGTGTACGGTGTTGGGGACTGGAGACCCGCATCTCGGGTTGTTCACATGAGTTTTCACCTCTCAAGACTGGGTTTTTCACAAGAGCTGTCACCTGTTCTTGACTTGTCACACTATATTTTACACTCCCCTTAACTGGAGATTAGTCCAAGTTGTTGTTAAAAACAATTGACGTGAACTTTGTCAGCTGGCTCAGGTTGACGGCCTTAGTGAGAGGGTCGGCTAACATATCTGACGTACTGATCAGATGGATGAAGAGTGCGCCGGTTTTAAGTTCATCTCTGAGCCCCTTTGTCTTGAGGTCCATGTGTTGAGTCTTCGCATTGGAACCAAATTTTTTTAATTTATCATCAAGTCCTTTGTTGTTGATGTGATGCTTTGAAGAAGTTAGGTTGATTTGGAAGACTTTGCCCAGTAGATGGCGAAGCCACTTGCCTTCCAGATAAGAGTCAAGCAGGGGATTGAGTTTGGCTTGGGTCTTAGAGTATGTTATGTTGTGTTGTTTATAACTTTTACAAGAGAGAGGAGAACCAAAGGACAAACAAAGGTAACCAGATTGCAATTTGCAACTGGTAGGATCCTCACCCCAGGAAGCGTTGCTGTAACATTCTTATGGCTCTCTTGAACCGTTGTATATGAGAGTCAGCTTCAGATCCTTGGTGCTGTTGAGATATTGCCAGGTTTGTCTGAGTTCCTTCCAGTGTGACATCCCAGGTTTGTTTTGAAAGCGGGACATACTGGACACGGAGTAACTCAAGTCTGGTCAAGTCCAACTGGCAATATAGTTCATTAATCCTATTGCTGATTTGAAGTTTATATTTAGTTTCTTGAATTGGTCAAAGTCCTTGTCAGTGGCTTTGCTGAGTTGACAGTGAGGAGTAAACGGGGTGGAGAAGGGTCTTGATTTGAGCAGCCCTAGTTCCTCTAGACTGTGTATGATATGCTTAGGTTGGCTCAACAGGATACTTGTGGGTGTCCGTTTGAACTTCATGCCCAGAATGGTGTTGGGTTTGTGAGCCTGGGAGTTCTTGAATCTGGCGTTGAACTTGTCATTGAAATTGTTGCCGTCTCCCACTAGGATGAGGTTGTTGATGTGGAAAAAGAGAAATGACTGATTATCCTCTGATTTATACAAACACGGGTCACTGTTGGATTCCTTGAAGCCCACCGATTTGATCCAGTCCGTTAGAGTCTTGTACCAATTTTTTGGGGATTATTTAAGTCCATATAGACTCTTCTTTAGTCTAAGGTATTTTCCATATTGGCTGCAAACTTGTGGCGTTTTGATAATGACCTCTTTGTCTATAGGGGCATGTAATAAAGGCGGCCTTCACATCATATTGACATATCTTGAGTTTGTTCTTTAGTGATTACAGTAAGATTTCTCTTAACAATGCAATCTTTCTGGTCGGAGCAAAGGTTTCATCAAAGTCTAGGCCGTAGACTTGATTGAATCCTTTGATGCAGATTTGGGCTTTGTGAATGATGGTATTGTCGTGAGCATTATCCTTGATTTTGAAGACCCAGTTAGTGTCAAGAGGGTTCAACGGTTTGTCGCCATTGTAGTCCTCCCATACCTCCTGTGCTTTGCATTGATCTATCTCCTTCTTTATTGCTCCTCCCCATTTGGGGCTGTCCTTGCAAGCATTTGCTTGATCAAAAGTCTTGGGCTCATAATAATCGTGGAATACAAACCTCTGTGGGGGTCTGATTGAATATTGATTACAAAGAATCCTGGTGGTAGGTTCTTCAGCCCCCTTGGGTACTCTAGTTGCGCTGATCCCCGGGACAATTTGAGGGGAAGACGGGCATGATGAGCTGTCTTCCAAGTTTGAACTGGAATCTGATGCCGTCAGATCTTCATTGGAAGAGTTTATCTTGGTGGGTGGATCTCTATAATTCATTCGAGTTGTAGAGGCTCCTTCTACTTCAGGCTGAGAGTCACAATTGCTGGTCTTCATCAGGCTGAAGTCAATATCTATGTCTGAGGTGATTCCCAGGTTGTTGACCGTTTGTTTCAAAAATTGGACATGCTTAGAGAGGATGATGTGACCATTGGGTAGGAGTACACGGTATGACAAGAGCTCTGGATTGTAACCAATCAATCTTCCTTCTATTCCCTTACTTTTGAATTTCTCGCCCTTCACCCTCTTTTGATTTAGTACGATTGCGGTGATTCCGAGTGGCTGTAGGTAGTTGTGTGGCAAGGAGCTTTGTTTGATGAGTTCCCATGGGGATAACTCCAAGACGTCCTTTGGGATTTGATGGAGGCTTATGCAGCATGATTTGAGGACCTCTGACCAGTATTTCTTTGGGAATTTGGCTGAGCTCAGTGATGATCTCACGCTTTCAACAATGGTTCAATTGGGTCTCTTGGCCCTGCCGTTTTGTTTGGGGTGATATGGTTCAGCAATAAGGTGGTTGATGAATCTCTCCTTGAGATATTGTACTAACCTATTATTTGTGAATTCCGTACCGCTGTCCAAACATACCAATGATGGATAATAACCAAATTTTTTCTTCTGTTTCTCAATGATTTCTATCAATAAAGAAACGGTGTTTTCCTTTCCAATTAAAGGAATACCTGAGATATAACCTGAGTGGTTGTCCGCAAAAGTCAGCACATATTTTTTGTGTGTATGAGATTCTGGAGTAATTGGACCAATTAAGTCTAAATGTAGCATTTTGAAGGGTTTATTGGCTGAAGTAGAGGTGGCCTTGAACAGGGATTTGGTGATTTTACAAAGGAGACAGTCTTTGCATTCGAACTTACCCATTCTGGCAACATTGTACTGAATTCCTTTGATTTTAGCTAGACAACCAGGAGACGCGTGGCCATAGGTTAAGTGAAGATCCTTCAGCATTGTTGATCTATCTTCCTGTTTCAAAAAGCATCCTTCATCTACTCCCACTCTAATTGGCACGTCAAGAACAAACAGGTTATTGATGATCATCCCGCAGCAAACTTTGTCGTTACCCTTTCTTACTTTGAAATGACCCTTCTTTGCTTCTAACTTACAACCGTGTTCAAGTAGCTTTCCCGGACTAATGAGGTTGACGACTATGTCTGGGAAATATAGACAGTCAGAGAGGGTGATTGTATGTTGTTTCCATTCCAATTTAACTGTTCCCACTCCTTGGATAGGCATATTTGCCCCGACCTTTCCTGTTGTAATGTATTCCCCGGAGTACGTCTAAAGGGTGGTGAAAAATTTTGAATGGTTGAAGATGTGGGAGGTAGCTCCACTGTCAATTATGATGTTCTATTCTGCCCCTATCTTAGAATCAATCCATCTAGTCACAAAAGCATGGAAGTGGGCGGATTCTTGAGACTTCTTTTGTTTTTCCTTCCACTTGTTTTGGTTTTCTCTCCACCATTCAGGGGCTTTGTCTGGATGGAGGTGAAATCATTCTGCTTCCATATGATTCTTGTCTTGTCTTGGGTTGTGATACCCTTTGATACATCAGTTCGCAAGATGATTCTTTGTCTTAGTTTGCATTGTAGTCAAGGCTGTTTCAGAGGTACATTGTACTCCTTGTTTGGTTTGTTCTGCATTAACTTTTTTGTGAAACTGAATCAGATGATTACATACAAATTTGACTGAGATTTGTCTGTCTGAGTGCATGAGCTGTTGTTTTAGGTCCTGCAGGTTGGCCGGAAATTTTAACATCATCAAGTAGGCCAAGATTTTTTTTGGTAGTTCAATGCCAATGTAAATCATCTTCTTTATTGATGTTTTGACGTTGGTGACAAAGCTCATGATATTGTCTCCTTGGAAAGTAATGTGTAAGAAGTTGTTGAATATTTGTGCTCTATTTGATGCTTGAGACGAGGAGAATCTTTCTTTGATTGACTGCCATATTTATTTAGCTGAATTAATATTGGTCGCACTGATGACATTATTGCGGGTCACAGAGTCCACCTTGGATATAAGGAGCAACTGGATCTTGTCGTTGTCTTGGCTTGCAAGGTTTTCAGTCTTTGATTTGAGCGTTTCCAGTACTCCTCTGAGCTTAAGAAGAGCCATCATCTTGTCTTTCCATATTCCATAGTTATCTTTGGTCAGTAGGGGGGTAGTCTCTAGTGCGGTTTTGAGCATAGCTTGTTGAAAAGAGTCCAACAAGAATCCCAAACCTGATGCCATAGTCCTTTGTCTTGCTGGCCGTGATGGTTAGTTTGGCTTTTAACCGTATTACTTTTGAGTCATGAGTTTAAAATTCAGAGCAGCAGCTAAGGAGACAATGAGAATGAAAACATAAGAATCATGAAAATGACCAGGAGTTTGAAAAACAGTATCTGAGATTCATAAGAAAAGAATATCACCAACACAGAGAGATATGAATAGCTGGTGCTTCACTATGGCTAGAGATGGAAGTGGTGGAAGAAAAAGAGAAGCTAAGAAGGAAAAGCTCAAACTTTTTAAGTTCCTTGTGAATTGGCTGGACTTAGACTGATCTTACCAGTTACAACAGACGGTTGAATTCTTATGAAAGACGGTTGATCTAGTTTAGAGTCTTGATTGAGACAAGTTTGAGATATGTTGAGGATTGGTTGAGTGTTGGTTGAGTTTTGAGTTGTGTTGGTGGTTGTAAAGAATAACAGAAGAGAATGAGAATGAAAGAATGAAAAGAGAGGATAAATAGGAAATAGAAAAATGAAGGAGACCCAAGACAAAAAGAAAGAATTCAACGGCCGGCTATTTAATACAATGGCTGGCTGTTTAGGGTGTGTACGGTGTTGGAGAAAGGAGACCGGCGTCTCAGGTTGTTCACATGAGTTGTCACCTGTTGAGACTGGGGTGTTCACAAGAGCTTTCACCTGTTCTTGACTTGTCACACTATAGTTTACAATGCAACTTTGAAAAATAGAAGGAGGTTCAACACTCCAGGTTTTAAGCTTAATAAAACCTCTTCAATCAAACGTGATTGGCTCCAGAAAGATGATCAAGGAAGGATCAAGACCAGTGTGGTCAGAGAAAGGGATCAAAAATTGGTTTAACACACTCAAGAATTCTACAGACAGAATCCTCTTAAAACAGCAAGGCTATGGTTGGTGATAAGGATCAGGCCACAGAGGGGCAAAGACTTAAGGATCAATGGATCAGGGGAAATCAAGGATAACCCCAGGATGATGATGATAAATTACCATTATACCATGGTTGAAATACTCAAACACTCCCATGAATGATTGAGAAAGGTAGGGGAGAGCCCCTCCTTTTATGGGCCATGGTTCCCTGTAGACTATTTACAAGTGATGACACAGATAGAGCAGAAAAAAATCATTTGAATTTTTTTTTGATCATGAGAAAACAAACCACAACCTGAAAAACTAAAAAATGAAAAAAATCATGAATGAGCAGGAATGTCACTACACAAGCCCGTGCAAATGAGGGGCACAGGCAGGAGAGTAGCAGAAGAGGAGCCCACGCGGGCAGGCTGATAGGCCCAGACAACCGCTGGCCCGCAAATGATTGGGCAAGAGCAGAGACCTTGACGGATAAGGGCAGGAACTTGCAATCTTGCGCAAGCAGTGACAGTGAGGGATCAGTTGATGATAGGGCAGAAGAGATAGGGCGGCTGGGAGAGGAGATGATTGGAGGAGGAGGGGGCCTTGGGTGGCTGATGAGGATGGTCAATCAGTTGGTTTTCCGACCAATGAGGGAGAGATGGGTGGTGAGATTGGTCATGGGAACAACCAATTGGGTCAGGTGATGACGGACGTTCCCGTGACCAATCTTGCATGGAGGATTGGGAAGCTAGGGGGGGCTTGTCATGACGTTGGATGATTGGCCCAAGAGTGTAGGGCTGGTGTTTGAGGATAGATGGATTGGTTGATTTGCCAACCAATGAGGGAGGATTATTGGGTTCAATGATGATGATTAGGTGAGGAGGACAGGGTCAATGGCTGTCCCTGGCCCCGGGTGCAAAGTCAAGCCCAAGCCAAGCCGGTCATCATTGTGGGCCTCTGGCCCAAAAAAAACTGGCCAAAACTGAGCATAGAGAGGGGGATTTGAACACAATACCCAGGGTTTGAAAACCCATAGAGGCCCTTCCTAGACAACTAGGAGAAGGGAAGGCTGGGAACTGGCAACTAAACAAGGAAAAATTCTGGAATTTTTTTTTTCTTTCTTTCTTTTTTTTTTGTTGATGAAAAGTGTTATCCATAAAAAAAATCATAAAAAATTTTGAAATTTTCTGCAATGTTCCTGAGGAGTCTAGATTTGGTCACAAAAGGGTTACCAAGAATGGAAGTCCAAGGATTGATGATACCCATGGTGGAAGAGCAAAGCTTGAATGGATGGTTAACTGGAGTAGAGTTAACTGCATGATTTACAAGTATATACTCAGTCAGCTGCAGAGATTGGAAGTTTTTTAGGAAAGCAAGAGGAGGTAAGCAGAAGGAACTATTGATGTTGTGCTTTGTTTGTGTCACGCTTATTGACTGAGGTAAATGGTACTGAGGAAAGGATATGTCAAAGTGAAGAATAAAATATTTTGAGATCTATTCCCACTCATTCCTGCTGGCCTCCATCTTCACTCCAACCACTCTGGTAAAACCCCTGGATATAGACTTGCCTCCTCCTGCTGTCATGAATTCCTGTATGGGGGTTGGGGGGGCTTTTCCAGTGGCCTTTGTACTCTCTCACTCTTCTGTCCTGATCTTCTGATTTCTGGGGCTCTTCTATTGATGGTCTTTTCTTTATTTTTGTCTTCTCTTTATTTATTTTCCCTCTCTGTCCAAAATTCTTTTCTTCTCTTCATTCTTTCTCAAGTCTCTTTCTTTCTGTCCTCTACATTACTTCTCTACGCTTCCTGTCACCTTGCCAATCAATACAATCTAACCCGCCACTCTTTTCAAGGCTCCACTAAAGATCTCTTTCCGTTTAGATGGCTTGTAACTCCTCTCAAAACTCAGACCGGCCTGCCAATACTTGCTCAACACCTCATTAGCACCTCCAGCCAGTATCCTGTCTCTTTTCTCTTGTCCTGAACTCACACCTCATTGTCTGCCCATCCTCAAATCCTCTTTTTTCTTTGTCAAAGCTGTTGGTGTTCTATGTTTCATCTCATTTCATCTCTCTTCTCATCTTCTATGTCTGACCCCAAAACTAGTCTTTTGGTTTTAGCTCTCAATCTCATCTTTGTAATCTTATTACGGTTAAAAGCCAAAGGAAACACTGTTAAAATACGTTTGCACCTACGCATGTGCTACATATAATTGTAATCCAAATGTGATGCACATGTGGGCCTCCGCGGCCCATTGGACACTCACACGCACCATATGGGCCTATGTGGATGTCACAGATTTGGGGAAACTGGCCTCAAAACCCGTGAAACAGGCCTATTGGTACATGGGCCCTAATGGGCCCAGTGGGGTATTGTCATACTGACACCCAACTCAGTCTAACCTCAGTCTTACCCTCAGGCCTGATCTAATTTCTTAGGAACTTCAACCTCAGGGCTCAGGAGACTTACATCAATATGTCTCCAGTAACTATATACCTCAGGATCTTCATGCAGTACATATCTACATTTAGTCTAACCTCATACTATACACAGATAGACTCCATAGGCTTGCACATACTCAATCTCCCAGGCTCTACTCTACCTCTCTGTCTAACCCATACCTCTTTGGGTTACCTCTCTGTCTAACCCATACCTCTTTGGGTTATCTCTCTGTCTAACCCATACCTCCTCTGTGTGGTTTATCCTTTGGGAATCTTTATGTACATCCTCCTGCAGATTGTATTACATACTCTCTCTACTTAGTACATAGTGTCATGACTCCCATGTACACTGTACATCCTTCAACTATACTCTCCCAACTTAGACAGCTCAGACCTGGAACCTTGTCCCAATGTAGAAGCAGCCTAACCTAATTTAGTAGCATCCCTGATCAGCCCTCTCTGTTACTTAGACTGTTCCCATGACATCATGTGTGTAGTCTGAGCCCCAATCACTTGTACCTCTGTTGTAGTTCCAACCTCTTGTCTATTTAATAAGCCTCCTCTTTCCTCTTCCTGATGCTTCCCCCAAGAAATCAGTTTACTACTTCTTACTAGGAGATCTTTCCCAGCAAGTGTCATTCAGCACCATTAAACCCAATCCTCCTCTGCTCCTGTTAGCCTCCTTCAGTAACCTTGCCCCCAGCCTACTATGGGTAGAGACCCCTCTGTGCCAAGCCCTGCTTGCATGTCAGCAGCCCTTGTGACATTAAACTGATTTCTTCCCCAATAACCCCTTCTTCAACAACCACCCTCCCTATACTTTTAGACAGCATCAAATTTTTCTATTGAGTTGTGGCAATTTTTGTTTGCTTTATTTCTGTCCCTACCTTGAACTTGTCTATTTGATTTGTGGCCATTTTCATTGCTTCCCTTACCTTACTGTCAAACCTACTCAGAGCTCCAGCTCTCCACCCTCTAAGTATCACTTCAACGCTTCGACGCTTTGACGCTTTGACGCTTTGACGCTTTGACGCTTTGACGCTTCAACGCTTCGACGCTTTGACACTGTGACGCTTTGACGCTTTGACACTTTGACACTTTGACACTTTGACACTTAGACAAGGTATAGTAACCAGTATTTGACTGTCCCATAAAGGTAATCAGAGGAAGAAAAAATTCCTTTTTTAATCATTTTATTCTTGCTCCAAGGTGAAGAACAACTTTTGGGTAACTAATTATTCTTAGAAGTAAGAATGCCTCCATGAAGTGCTCTTTTTTCTCACATTTCTAGCCCAGAAGTCACCCGCAGCTCTAGGGGGAGAGGTACCACTGAACCTACTGACCATTCTACCCCTAGATCTCGTGGAACAGGTACGACCTTTTTTAACCTGATTGCACCAGTGGCTACCACTTCCACTCCTATGGATACAGGTTTATTGGAACCTATTCCCCAAGTATCCCTTTCTACTATTCCTTCTTCTGACAATGCTAGCCTCCACAGGATCACAGGTCAGTTTCCAAGCCCAGGTTACCATGGTTTGGACTCTCCTGCCTATGATGCAAGCATGGTCCCAATCCCAGGAGAAGGTGAGGAAGATGAAGAGGATGAAGACTCAGGATTCAATTCCAGATTCTTGAGTGGCCTGGGTTCACCATCCCCAGAGGGTAATCCTAGTCAAACTTCTAATGCAACAGCAGTCCCTTCACCTTCCCCACACACCAACCTTCCTTCCACCACTCAGGCTCCTTCAACTGACCCTGCCCTGCTGGCCATTCTTCAGCAAATGACCACTGCAATGACTCATCTTTCTAAACCTGCTGACCATGGACCCTCTGCTAACTTTAAATCTCCATCTATCAATGCCCCAGATAAATTTGATGGAACTAACCCAACCAAGCTTAGACCTTTCCTTCAAGCTTGTGAACTCATTTTTGCAAATGATGAGAGAGTTTTTTCTAATGACAGAAAGAAATTATTTTTTACAGTCTCTTACCTTTCAGGAAATGCCAATCAATGGATCCAACCCTATCTTTCTCACATTGGTAATCATGAGCCAGACTTCATACTTAACTCCTGGCTTCTATTCACTCAACAGCTTCATACCCTTTTTGGGGATTGTCTAGAAATCCAGCGTGCTGAGAAGGATTTAACCCTTCTTAAGATGAAAGACAGTGGTTATGCTACTAACTATATCACTGAATTCAGGACACTTATGACCAAGGTCTCTGGGTGGGGTGATAAAGCCTTTTTCTTTCATTTTAGACAGGGTCTCCCAGCCAGATTACTGGACCAACTAACTGGTTATGATGGACCTCAAGAAACCTTGCAAGACCTAATGGATATTTTTCTTAAGTATGACACTTGTTACCATGAAAGGATCTGGGGGAAGTCCTTCACTCTCCCTCAGACCTCAAGACCTGGACCCAGTCTTCCAAATCCTCAGAAATCTCAACAGACCAGCCAACCAGGTAGTTTTAAGGGGAAGACCAAGCCAACCCCTACTAATTCTACTCCAACCTATGTCCCTAATCCAAACGTAGGAGAGGATGGACACCTCAAGGCTGAAGAAAAAGCTAGACAAGAAAGAGAGGGTTTGTGTAACTACTGTGGAGGAACTCACAAAATTAGCCTCTGCAGGAAACGTCCAGATTTTCAACCTGGCCAGAAACCCAATCCTATGAAGCCAAAAAAGGGAAAAGACTAGGTGATGGGAATGTGGTACTCCTTGACCATCACCCTCCTAATATTTGAGTACAAACTTTGGAAAGAAAAGACGCTAACCCTCTTTCAAAAGACTTATGTTTTGTTTGCTTGACCAATAACCAGGCTTACAGTGTACTTTTTGACTCTGGAGCAACTCAATCTTTTATTTCAAAGATTATGGTTTTAAAGTTTTCTCTATCACTCAAACCCCTGACCACTCCTATTTTCCTATTTACCTTCAGTCCTTCTGACTCACCTTCCCAGGAAATCACCCATAAGGTTTCCTTCAAATTCTCTTTGCCCTCTTTTCCCAACTTAGAATGGGATTTCTTGGTTGTTGATACTCCCCCCAAAGAAGACATTATTCTAGGTATTGACTTCCTCCATTTCTGGAACACAGAGGTAAATTGGCAACTGGGATTGATCACCCCAAGACACCAACCAACTTTGGATCATTCCTCTTCCGTTGAACTCTCCTTGGCCACTACTTCCTTTCCGCCAGTGAACCTGCAGGTCACTGCTCCTGTCCCCTTTTCAGAATCTATGCACTCACAACACTTCCCTTTGATTTCAACAACTACTTCTGTGAACAGGATATTCTTTGGACATTCTCTGAAATTCTTGGAGGATATGGAGAATGATCTATCCGTTCAAGTTTTGCGTATGATTATTTCCACTTCTGACTCTGACCCAAAGCAGGCTACTGCAGAAGGTTTGGATGAAGATGAGGAAACTGATGAAATTGAAACTGTGATGGAGAGAGTTCCTGATGCTTATCATACCTTTTTAGATGTTTTTTCCAAGTTCAAAGCTGATAAACTCCCTGCTCATTGCGCTTACAACCATCATATCGAACTGGAAGGCCCTATGCCTCCAGTTGGGCCCATCTACTCCCTTAGTCACCATGAGAAGGAGGCCCTACAAGCCTATATAGCGGAAAATATAGAGAAAGGTTTCATTCGCCCCAGCACTTCCACCACTGGAGCACCTTTCCTCTTTGTAAGAAAGAAGGATGGTGGGTTGCAATTGTGTGTTGACTATTGCAAACTCAACTCTGTGACTCAAAAGAACCGGTATCCCATTCCTCCCATGACTCACTTATTAACAGTCTTTTCTGGTTCTACCATTTTTTCCAAAATTAACCTCAGGGGTGCTTATAATCTCCTTCGAATTAAGGAAGGGGATGAACATCTTACAGCATTCAGAACTCAGTTTGGGAGTTTTGAATGTTTGGTAATGCCTTTTGGACTCACCGATTCTCCTGCCTCTTTTCAATGTCTTGTTAATGAAATTTTTGCAGACCTTCTGACCATCTGTGTGGTGGTATACCTTGATGACATTCTTATTTTTTCCAAAAACTTAACAGAACAAACAGCTCATGTGTGTGAAGTCTTGAACAGACTTTGGAAGAACAACTTATAAGCAAAAGCTTCTAAGTGTGAATTTCATGCCTCCTCAGTGGACTATCTAGGATATGTCATTTCCAGAAGTGGCATTGAAATGGACAACTCCAAGGTCCAGAAGATCTTGGACTGGCCACCACCAACAAACAAAAAGGCCTTGCAACAGTTTTTGGGTTTTTCTAATTTTTATTGCAGGTTTATCATTAACTATTCCAGAAATGTGCACCTCTTCACTGCTCTAACTGGAGCAGACCCCATCTTTTCTTTATCCCCAGGGGCTCTGCAGCAGTTTGAGGACCTCAAGGTAGCCTTTACTAAAGCTCCTATACTCAGACATTTTGATTTTTCCTTACAAACCTTTTTGGAGACCGATGCCAGTGACTATGCCCTAGGGGCTGTCCTCACCCAAGTCTCTCTTGAAGGATCCAAACACCCCATTGCTTTTGACAGCAGGAAATTGGGTAGTGCTGAACTGAACTATGAAATCCACAATAAGGAACTCCTGGCCATTGTATGGGCCATCAAGATCTGGAGAGCTTACCTCCTCAGTCTTTCTTCTCCCTTTGAAGTTCTCACTGATCACTTATCTCTTAAATATTTCATGACCTCCAAAGTCTTTACTCGTTGCCAAGCCCATTGGGCTGATTTTCTGTCTGAAATTTACTTCACTATATTCTATAGACCCGGAAAGCAATTGATAGTGCCTGATGTCTTGTCACGTCAAGACAACGTTTATCCCAAAGGGGGGATGCCCTATGCAGAAAAGAATCCAGCAAACTTCAAACAACTCTTGAAACAGACTGACTTTGAACCTTCTAGAATTTTCTTTATCTCTGCAAAACAGGTTGAAAAACAATTGGAAACCTTAATTCAGTCCCAGATCTCCAAAAAATCAACCCAGCAGATTATTCAGAAACTACATAAAAAGGAACAAGTAAAGAGTTACCTTATAGACCCAGACACTGGACTCCTTATTTTCCAAAACATAATAGCAATCCCCAAGGAGGATGAACAACTCCAACTTGAAATACTTCAACAAAGACATGACTCTCCCCTCTCTGGCCACCCTGGACAAGACAAAACAGCTGATCTAGTAAAAAGAGATTTCCATTGGGAAAATATGAATTCCTTTATCAAAGATTATGTTTCTTCTTGTTACCTTTGCAGCAGAAACAAAGCCAGTCACCACAAAAATTTTGGACTCCTCCAACCCTTACCAATTACAGATTCTCCCTGGGCTTCAATCTCTATGGACTTCATCTCACAACTACCACTATCCAATGGGTTTGACTCAATCCTTGTGGTGGTTGATTGTTTTTCAAAAATGTCACTCTTTATTAAAACCATAACTGATATCTCCTCTGTGTAGTTGGCTAACCTACTAATTTCTCATGTTTTTACTAAACATGGCCTCCCAACTGACATTGTCAGTGACAGAGGATCTTTATTTGTTTCTTCCTTTTGGAAAATTGTATGTGAAAAATTACAGATAAAAAAAAATCTTTCCACAGCTTATCACCCTGAAACAGATGGACAGACGGAACAAGTAAATCAGATCCTAGAACAATTTCTTAGGATGTATGTCAGTTATCACCAAGACGACTGGGATACCTGGATCCCCCTTGCTGAATTTGCTTACAATAATTCCACTCACACTTCTACTAAGCAATCTCCTTTTTTCACCATCTATGGACAACATCCCAACTTTGACAGTCTCCATGTAGTAGATGATCAACCTGCCAGCCACTACATAACCCAGATTCACCAGAATCAAAAGTTATTGGGTATTGAACTAGAAAATGCAATGAAAACCTACAAAAGATATGCTGACCTAAAAAGAAGTGACTTTCCTGCCTCATTTGCTGTTGGAAACAAAGTTTGGCTCTCTTCTAAAAATATCAAAACTAATCGTCCAACTCATAAACTCTCAGAGCAATGGTTAGGTCCCTTTTTGATTATAGAACAGATTGGGAAAAGTTCATTCAAGCTTCAACTTCCTCAACAATGGTCAACCATTCACCCTGTATTCCACTCCTCCTTACTCAAGCCATGTCAGGACAACTCACTATCCTCTAGGCACCAACCACCAACTGAGCCAGTCAAAATTGATGGTGAAGAAGAATGGGAAGTGTCTCAGATATTGGATTCCAAACTTAAGAGGGGGAAATTATTTTACTTAGTTGAATGGAAAGGCTTCCAGAATGATGAGGAACGCATTACTTGGGAACCTCACTCTAATCTTACCAACTGCCCTACTTTACTTCAAGACTTTCATACACTCTATCCCTCAAAACCAAAGTCATCCTTAAAATAAAAACAATACAAACCTTACTCTCCTTTTCAAAATATATATATATATATATATATATATATATATATATCAATAACATGATAAAAAAAAAATTAAGATTCTTTCTCCTTTTTCCCTTTCTTCAACCTTAGCAAAAAAAAAGATCAATTACCCCCCTCTAAGAAAATATAAAATAAAATAAAATAAAATAATAATAAAATAAAACAAATTTTATATAAACAACTTTTTAGATAGCTTCACACATCAATTCTTCCAACTCTTTTATTCTAGACATCCAAGTATTTACTAATTTTAACTTGGCAACTTGATAAGAATTTGGCCCCCTTATAGTAGTCCCTACTTCAAAAGTATTCCCAGCCAAAGCCAAAATATCAGCTAGTCTTTTCTTTATCTCTAAAACTTTTTTCTTTCTAGCTTCTAAAAAACCATACTTCTCTTTTCTTATCTCACTACCCCAACCCTTCTTTAAACCTTCCTGAAAATTTGAATTTAAAGTTCTAGAATTCTCTCTATGAATCTCCAAAGATTGATTAACTTGATCTTCATTTAAAACAGAATCTTCTCTGAATCTTCTTCCTTCCATCATCTCCAATAACCTTTCCCCACTTTCCAATTCCTCCAACCAGACCTCAGTTTCACCTCTTCTTTCAATTCCTTTCCTTCTATTCCTTCTGTCTTCCACCACCTTCATCTTTACCTCCAAATCCTTCATCTTGTTCCTCAAATCTTCTAACTCCAAAGAGTCATCTGATCTGCCCCCTTCTTCGACAATTATCTCTCTTCCTTTTCCTTTAAAAATCTCTTTGGTGGTTCCTCTATCTTCCTCCATATCACTTAATTCCATCTCCAAACTCCCTTTGGAGTCTTCATCATCATCCCCGCTTTGACAATCCGCTTTGGCACTTTGACGGTTTGCTTCGACACTTCAACGGTGGGCTTCAACGCTTCAACGCTTCGACGTTTGACGCTTTGACGGTGGGCTTCGACGCCTCGACACTTCGACGTTCAACACTTCAACGGCGAGCTTTGACGCTTTGACTATTTGCTTCGACGCTTCAACAACTTTCTTTGACGGTTCGACAAACCCCTTTGACGCTTCGACAAATCCCTTCAACGCTTCAAACAACCCCTTCAACGCTTTGATGACTTCCTTTGATGGGTTCAAAGGATTCCAAAATGCCTTTGTTTTGTACCCTTTTTGGGGGGACCTCGACCACCTCCTCGTCCGAATCTACGTGAGGGGTTCCCCATCATATAAATGCCTCACCGCACTCCTCCTGCGGACGCCTTGACGTACCATCTATGGCCAAATTACCAGTTAGACGCAGTGCCTCCCTCTTTTCTTGCGTTTTCTTCAATCTCTCCTGCATCAAACGGACTATTGCAAACCTTTATCAGCACTCCAGCACCTCCAATACTAAATCCAGAAGCACTTACCTGAAGATTCATCAAGTCTGGATGAGTAACCCAAGGTCATGGCATCATCATCTGGAGCCTCTTTTACTTCAAAAGGTTGACTCTTCTCCAGGACCCATAAGGTTTGCCCCAAGGCCTTTCTGCCTTGCTTATCCATATCACACATTCTTCCATACTGCCTACAACTTTCACATTTGGCAGAATTGTGCTTGATACTGGTGGTGCAGATTCTTCCAAGCTTGACGCACCTATCACAACTTGGGTAGTATTGCTGGACTGGATGATAATTGTTGGTCTTCTCCATTGGATAGGTTGGTGTAGGTGATCTGGTGTAAGGAGATAAAGGTGGTAATGGGGTGGATGGTGGTGATGGTTGTGGGTAAGGGGAAGGAAAACTCAAGTTAGACATGGCTGAAGGACAACCTGGATGGCCTCTTCAACCTCTTCTTTTATGATCATCAGGAGATGCCCTCTTCTTCACCAGGGGGTACTGTCATACTGACACCAAACTCAGTCTAACCTCAGTCTTACCCTCAGGCCTGATCTACTTTCTTAGGAACTTCAACCTCAGGGCTCAGGAGACTTACATCAATATGTCTCCAGTAACTATATACCTCAGGATCTTCATGCAGTACATATCTACATATAGTCTAACCTCATACTATACACAGATAGACTCCATAGGCTTGCACATACTCAATCTCCCAGGCTCTACTCTACCTCTCTGTCTAACCCATACCTCTTTGGGTTACCTCTCTGTCTAACCCATACCTCTTTGGGTTATCTCTCTGTCTAACCCATACCTCCTCTGTGTGGTTTATCCTTTGGGAATCTTTATGTACATCCTCCTGCAGATTGTATTACATACTCTCTCTACTTAGTACATAGTGTCATGACTCCCATGTACACTGTACATCCTTCAACTATACTCTCCCAACTTAGACAGCTCAGACCTGGAACCTTGTCCCAATGTAGAAGCAGCCTAACCTAATTTAGTAGCATCCCTGATCAGCCCTCTCTGTTACTTAGACTGTTCCCATGACATCATGTGTGTAGTCTGAGCCCCAATCACTTGTACCTCTGTTGTAGTTCCAACCTCTTGTCTATTTAATAAGCCTCCTCTTTCCTCTTCCTGATGCTTCCCCCAAGAAATCAGTTTACTACTTCTTACTAGGAGATCTTTCCCAGCAAGTGTCATTCAGCACCATTAAACCCAATCCTCCTCTGCTCCTGTTAGCCTCCTTCAGTAACCTTGCCCCCAAGCCTACTGTGGGTAGAGACCCCTCTGTGCCAAGCACTGATTGCATGTCAGCAGCCCTTGTGACAGGTATATGGGCAAATACAGCCGGATGGGCTTGTATGGGCATAATTGGGCCCAAGGTTCATTTTGGAAATGCTTGGCCAGACGGGCTGGCCCTTCAAAGTATGGTTTTCTTAGTTTTTGGGCTTGGGGCAGCGCATTGGGGCTGCCACCTGTGTTTCAGCCCAGTTGGGGCTGCCGCCTGTGTTTCAGCCCGGTTGGGGCTGCCGCCCATGTTGCAGCCCAGTTGGGGCTGCCGTCTGTGTTGCAGCCCAGTCGGGGCTGCCGCCCGTGTTGCGGCCCGCTCAGGGCCGCTGTTTTTGCCTACGGCCCGTTTACGGGGCCTGATGGCCCGCGCGGGGCTGTTGTAGGGGGCAGCGCGGCTGCTGCATGGGGTGGCGGCCGGCTGTTGGAGCCGCAAGTCTGGGGCCAATGGCCCCGGCTCCTCCCCCTCCCCTCGCTTGCCATTGCAAGGGGGAGGGGGAAGGCTGGCTGGGTTGAACCAGCCAGCAACCGGTTGCAAGGTGCAACCGGTCAGGGTGGGGGGTATTTCATCACCCTCCCACCCAGGAGGATGATTTGGTAGCTGGTTGCAACAAAGCAACCAGCGGTGGGGGGGACCTGACCACCCCCACACCATCAAAGCAAAGAGGCACTCTCCCCCCCCCTTTACCAAGGGGGAGGGGATTTGACCACCCCCCAGCCCACCTTACCTTGACAATGCCCTGGGGGTATCAACCCCCAGGGCCCCTGGCAGGGGGATTTGACCGCCCCCTCCTGGGATGTGTGAGAAGGAGGGGGGGGACAGCATGTCCACTGGTCACCCCCCCCCCCCATGTGAGTATGAGACCAGACCCAGGCGTATCCTGGGTCCCACCTGTCCACTTGTATGGCCAGGGGCTGGTTGTATGAGGCAACCAGCCAGCCTGTGAGGTGAAAACCAACCAGGGATTGAACGGCAAAGGGGCTGGTTCAGCCCTGTCACAGTGGAAAAACCAGAAAGGACCAGAATAGGCTGGTTGTAAGGGTACAGGGACTGACGCCACGCAGGCTGATGTAGTCCAAACCAATTAACAAGGCCTGTAGAGCCTGTAGAGCTCTTTTGGAGCGGAAAATTTTCCTTTTTGCTTGTTGTATCATGGGCTCACAAGAGGCCAATCTTTTGTTCTTAAGGAGCTCTTCTCCCTGCTTTTTTCCATCATCTATTCATCATCCAATCAAATTCATCACCAATATCATCCAAGGTTTTGCCCCATTGTGAGAGACCATCAGCAATTATTGACACAAGGTGTCCAGAATTTCTTTTGCTTTAAATACTGATCATTCTCCTAAGCTAATTGCTGGCCATAATTATAACAAACACCACCAACCTCGACTGGAACAATGAAAAAACCAACAGGAGCCCCTGACTACTTCCACCAAGTTGCATTGAAGGCAGCCATGGATTCCATTCCTCTGTTTAACAAAGAAAACCATTCCATGTGTAGCCACTAGTTTCTCATGCTATTTGACCTCAAAGAAATCAAAGATGCTATTACTAGAAACTCTGGACAACTATCTATAAGACAAGACAAGGAAATCAGGGCCATTATCCTATCCAAGTTGGACAGCACTACACACACAAATGTGGTTAACTCCTCAAACATAACATTGTCAAAACTCCTCTGGGCTGAGATAACCCGCCAATTTGCCTCCTCCAAAACCCCCAATAGGGCCAGGGTGTTCAGTCAATTCTTCCATGCCATTTTCAAAAAACATGCCATTGAAGGCTTTGTCACGGACACAAGGAGGGCATTCACCCAAATGGCAGACGTTGGAATAGAAATTCCTAGAAACATCCTTGCGTACCTAGTACTCTTTAAATTTCCTCCCATTCTAGAGAAACTCAAGCAACAGATCATTCATGTAGAAAAGAATCTAACCATCTATGTATTCTTTAATCATCTCATGCAATACAATAACAAGTGCAAGGCCCAGCAGAAAACAACTAAGTCTCCTACCAATTTCTCCCCAATGACAACTAAGAATAAACCTGAGAAAGACAACAGAAAAGTGAAGATGCAATTTCAAGAAGGCTACCTTGATCCTAATGCTCCCCATGCCGAGTCTTCCTGCTTCCATCTACATCCCCAAATAGCCCCTAGGTGGTGAATCAAACAACCAAATGAATGGAAAAACTAGATCAAAAAACCACCCACAATCAACTACCATGCTATCTTAACCCTTTGGATTGACGCAGACAATAATCCCAATCTCCTCCTAGACTCCAGCGCCAATATTGATATTTTCAACAATCTCAAGTACTTCTCCAAGATCAAGATGCAAGAAGAGAAGGAGGAAATCAAGACGGGAAAACTCAAAGCCAATCTTAAAATTCAAGGGACAGGCACCATATGACTTGAATGGAATTGCTCAGTGGTTACCCTCAAAGACTGCGCATATAGCCCGGACATTATGATCAATCTGATTATTCACGGTCAACTTGCCAAAAGAGGATGCAGTCTTACTCAGAATCAAAACAAGTTCTGGGTCACCAGAAATGGCCTCACAGTCTTGAAAGGAATGATCCGAGAAAATCTGTTTGTGATTGAGAAGCCCCAATCTATCAGTCAAGACAACAAGATCTATCACCCCAATCAACACTCAAATCCTGAAACAGAAGAAAAAAAATCTTTAACCTATCTCCATAGAATGTACGGCCACGCTTTGATATCTACACTCATGCCAATCCTCAAAAACATTTTTTCAAAGGAAGAACTCAACAGCTTCCAATGCAATGGATGTGTCAAAAGCAATATTACTCAATCTCATTTCTCCACTATTTCAACAGATTCAATCAAACCTCTTGAACTTATTCACCTCAATCTAATTGGTCCAATCACTCCCCAGTCAAAGTCTGGACACCAATACATACTCATGCTTGCGGATAAATTCACCGGATACCTTGCAGCTTTTCCCCTAACATCCAAGGACAACACGCCGGAGACAATCATCAACATCTTTGAGGTGTAATTCAAGAGACTGAAGTACTACCCAACTGAAATTTATCTGGACAAAGGAACCAAATTTGTTAATTCAACTCTCAAATGTTTTGCTCAATCTAAACACATTGAAATTCTCACCTCAGAACCCTATCACCCTCAACACAATGGTCGCGCTGAAAGGGAAAATTGTACTATAATAGAATCAGCTTGGGCCCCATTCTCCTCTTTGAAATTACCCAAGAATTTAATGGCCCATAGTCACAAGGAGCTGTTGCTTTGTGCTTAATCAGATACCCAAGGAAGGTAATGACCAGTCCCCCTGGGAACTAATGTTTAAAAAGAAACTTCCCACTAACTATATGAGACCTGTAGGTTGTCCTGCGGTCTATCTCACCAGTTGCACCCAAAAAGGGAGAAAGTTTGACAAAAAGGGAACTGAAGGAGTCTTAGTTGGGTTCAACCCCGCTTTTCACTCATATTTGACTCTTAATTCATTTTGTTCTCTTATCAAAGCTAAGCATGTCAGATTTCTCAAGAATCACTCAAACCACTTTCCCCTTCTCAAGCCAGCGGGACTGTATATTCTCTCTCAAGCATCTCACAATCCAAAAAAATCTGATTTCTCTAGCACAGACAAACAGCTTGTGCCAAGGGATACAGGAATAGAGGACTCGGAGTCAGACTCTGGTCAGAATTCATCTGACTTCCTCAAGTCTTAATTTCACAAATCCAATTTCTCCCTACCTCAGCAACCTCCACCCCCAGAGAACGCCATCCAAGAAGTGAACCAACATCCACAAAAAGAAACTCAAAAGACCCAACAATACGGCTTCCACCACTACTATGAACCACCCTTGTACAAGGCAGTGCAAAAATGCCAAGAGTGGCAAAAGTGGCAAAAGGCCTCTGAAGAAGAATTGAGTTCAATCAAGGGTCAATAAGTGTGGTAAGAATACTACAACACCCCCAACAAAATTCTAAATACCACCTGGGTCTTTAAAATCAAGCAAAATTGCCATGGTGAGCCAGTCAAATACAAAGCCAGACTATGTGTACAAGGATTTTATCAAGTAAAAGGAATCAACTATAACAAGACATGGGCCCCAACGGGCAAGTTGGGATCTTTACACATAGCGCTTCTATACGTTCTAAAAGAAAAAATGAACTTCACCCAATTTGACTTCAAGGGAGCATTCTTGCATGCACCACTGGACAAGACAGTTATCATAAAGGCACCAGAAGGATCTCACTGGAATTCTCCCTACCTAAAGCTAAAAAAATCACTATATGGCTTGAAACAGTCTACAAAAAACTGGTATGAGACCCTAACGGCATGGATCAAATTGCAAGGATTTCACAAATCTTTGAGTGATCCCTGCCTCTATTTCAATCCTGACTCCAAAAAAGTCCTCTACTTCTATGTGGATGATTTGATCCATGTGGGTAGGAGTGACATCTTTCAATCTAGTTTTCTAACTTGCTTCAAGAATTCATCCTGTCATCCACCTAATACCATTCTCTGCATGCTTATGGAAGTGGAAGGCAATCAAATACTCTTGAGCCAACCAAACCACATAGATTGTGGACTGGAAGGATTGGGGCTAACCAAATGCAAAGCAACTCACTCTCTTCTCATGCAAAACTTTAACCTCAAGCCCGCCATGGATGAGGATCATGCAGAATTTGTACAACTAAACGCCAACTACCTGTCTATCATTGGCCTTCTTAATCACCTGGCTCAGTATACTCAACCAAATATAGTTTTTGTGGTTTCTAGCTTAGCACAATTCAACACCAAGCCTGGAATGACCCACTGGCGGGAAACCCGCAAGGTGTGGAAATACCTCAAGACCACCAGTGAGCTCAAACTTGTTCTAAACTTTGATCCAAATGCTGAATTCATTTCTGCCTAAAGCAATGCAAATGGGGAGATGACCCCACATTCCAAAAATTGCAGAGCGGATTTATCATATTTCACTATGGATGTGTGGTAGTCTGGAACTTGTTCAGATGGAGAATATCACTTACTAATCTACTGAATCCAAACTCAACGCTCTGCTAGACTGTTTTCTTGAATGGAAGTGGATATCTCATCTAATTTGCAAAATCCATCATTCCCCCAAGGTCATACCCACTATATAAATTGATAATAAGGGCTTGACAACAAGATCAAGAGGTTTGGGTCTCACTCCAAGTCCCAACATATTGACATCAAAACCAAGGGACTTAGAGAAGATTTCAATAACTCTGAGTTCCAGCTCTCTTTAATCTTGACAAACAACATGATAGCTGATCAACTGAAAAAAGCCTTGTCCATTAACTCCTTAAAACTCCTGCTAAAATTCATCTTCAGCTCTCTGGAAAGCGGATATGTCATCCCTTGCCCTCTCAACAGTCACAAGGGGGTGTTGAGATCTATTCCCAATCAGTCCTACTGGCCTCATCTTTGCTCCAACCACTCCGCAACAACCCCCAGATATAGACTTGCCTCCTCCCGCTGTCATAAATTCCTGTCTGGGGGTCGGGGGGCTTTTCCAGTGGCCTTTGTACTCTCTCACTCTTCTATCCTGATCTTCTGATTTCTGGGGCTCTTCTATTGATGGTCTTTTCTTTCTTTTTTTCTTCTCTTTATTTCTTTTCCCTCTCTTTCCAAAATTCTTTTCTTCTCTTCATTCTTTCTCAAATCTCTTTCTTTCTGTCCTCTACATTACTTCTCCGCGCTTCCTGTCACCTTGCCAATCACCAAAATCTAACTGGCCACTCTTTTCAAGGCTCCACTAAAGATATCTTTCTGGTAAGATGGCTTGTAACTCTTCTCAAAACTCAGACCAGCCTGAAAATACTTGTTATACACCTCATTAACACCTCCAACCAATCTCCTTTCTCTTGTATCTAGTCCTGAACTCACACCTAATTTTGTGCCCTTCCTCAAATCCTCTTGTTTCTTTGTCAAAGCTGTTGGTGTTCTGGGTTTCATCTCATTCTATCTCTCTTCTCATCTTCTATTTCTGACCCCAAATCTAGTCTGTTGGTTTTAGATCTCAATCTCATCTGCGTAATTTTCTTTCAAAAACCCTCAAACTTTAATTTTGACAAGTACATACTCCTGGCTAGACACCCCATACTCCAGTTCAACACATGCCACACCTTTCTGGACAGGCCCATTACCCAATCTGTCAAGCCACATCCTCCAGCCCAATTTTTCAACATTTAATTCCATGGGTATTCCCATCCCTAGCACCAGTCATCCCTCCTCAAGGCCTCCTCTCTCTTCTCACATATACTGGCCTCTCCTTCCCTCCTGGAATAATTCCCTTCAAGGAATTAGGATGATAATTCTTATTGGTTAATGCCTTCCAATAGTTTTCATCTCAGCACAAGAAATCCAACCCAGCCTACCTTTATCATCTCATCTACCCCTTTTGTGTTACTCTTAGAGGATTCAACCTTCAACCCCCTTCAGTCCCTTACTCCTGGATATCACCTCATTCTTATCATTTTCATTAATTTTCTATATTCCTTGCAATCCTTCTCCTTTCTCAATCCTGAGTTCTGTGAGGAGTACTTCCTTTCCCTTCAGCCCCTTGCACATCAGAGGTATTTGTGACACCTTATGTCTGTTAGAGGGGAAGCTATTGGGTTTGTTGGAGAAAATAATTTTACAGGACTGCAATTAGTACCTAAGATCATTGGCATCCTCTACTGTAAAGTGGTCGGGCGGCTTCATGCCCAGAGTTCAAAAACTAGGACCACTTGTGCAGGTCTGCAAGCCATTTAGATTAATCGCCTGGATCAAAGCAGAGACAAGGTTTTTAGATTCAAAATTAGGAGAATTTTTTTCAAGCCCTTGATCTAAAAAAAGTTGAGCATTCATTGGATAAATATTGGGATATTTGATTTACTTGAGAGGATCCACCAGAGCTTTGGATTCAATCTGAGAAGCAAGGGGATTATTTAGAGGTTCAAACAAAGGAGATTTTCAAGAGGGAATGGGATCTAAGGGAGAGTTTATGGCGCAAAAATCTGGGAGAGGGGTCCATGACATGGGATATATTCCCTCATTTTCCAGAACCACAAATTCAATATTTGGATTAAAACTCAATCTTTTTGAATGAAACTTCCAAGTGAATTAGGGACCAGGAACAGGTGGATAAGTGGATGGCTAGCAGAAGGAACCACAAACAAGCATGGGTGGTGAGCCTGCATGCAAGGCTTGCATGCAAGTAAACAAGGAGACTGGAAGCAAGGGCAATGAGTGTGGGCACATTATTTTCAGTTAGAAGATGTAATTTTGTACAATTAGCAGAGGAAGGGATATGAGATGTGTGATTTTTAGATAGGGAGGGTGATGGGATTGGGTATGTGGAAGATGAAAATGGGAGGAGGGTGGAATTGGTTATGTGGAAAATAAGAATGGGAGGTGGTTAGTGAAATTCCTGGGGACAGACTCCAAGTTGGAGGGAGATGAGGTGGTCTTTTATAGACACAAGCTTGGGTGGGGACCCTGACCACTGATGGCCAACAAATGAAAATTTTGCCAAAAATAAATGGAACAACAAGGGAAAACCATATTGCTTAATTTTCCAAATGTGGAAAGCTGGTTGTTTTGGAAACAAAGGAGCAGGGAGAATACCAAATGGGGAGGCTGAGGGGTTGTGCAAGGCATTGGAGAACAGTTAACTAAATGTGGACAACAAAACAGTCAGGTAGGAAAATAAGAAATAGGTGTGGGAACAGATTTCTGAGACAGTGGGTGTGAGCAAGTTGAGGGTCAAAGGAAAGGTGCTCAATAGTAGAGTATTAAGCGTAAGGTTTCCAGAGAAAAATGTTCAGGGAAGTTTGATAGGGGGTCTAACTTGGTGTGAGAAAGTATTCAAAGAGGGGATCAAAATCAAAAGGAAGCCTAAAGGATTGACAGCAACATTCTGGATGTCAGCCAAAAGACAAATAAATTTGTCAAAATTTCTTCCAAACTCATGTTTTGCTATTATTGTGGTTGAGCACTGATTCTTCCCTTTAATTGTTTAAAACCAATTTCTTTTTCAACCCACCATAGATTCAGGAATCAATAATCATGGAGTGCTTAATAATTTTATAAAAAATTTTGATAATATTTTATAATAAGTTGTAAGTATGTTTTTATGAGTATTGATTATGGAATCAAGACCTTAATAATATATACTATCAAGAAGGAAATCCAATATAAATTCAAATTAAATTATGAGCACTCAAATGCATCCAAATTAATCATACAGAAGTTCCTAATATCTTCCATTCCTTTAGAAATCAGTTATATCAATTATTTTGATACATACTCTATACTCTGAATAGATAGATTGAATCCATTCAATCTTATTTTTTTTTTGGAATTTATTGATTGTGGAATGGGAAGACCCATTAAGAACCAGAAATTGGGGTCAGGGACCAGCGAATTGGGAGGGGGACAAGCACACAGTTGAGAACAGACCTGAAGAACCATAAATTGGGTTCAGGGAACAGGCAATAGGGATGGGAAGCAGCACATGGCAGGGAAAATGCCTGAAAGGTTAGAAAATCACAAGATGGAGATTTATTTCAATAATTTTGATTTGATTGGACATTCTGTATGGATAAATGAAAGAAGAAGAACCAGGGTGTTTGAATAAACAATTACCTGAAGATACAGAACTTGGGGTCAGGGACCAGGGAATGGTGAGGTGGAGAAGCACACAGCACAGAAAAGACCTGCAAGGTTGGAGAATCACAAGGTTGGGAAAGGATTGTGAGCCATGGGAAGGATGGTTATTTGAGGTGGAGGGTGTGGTGGATTGGGTGGCAATGGTTAAAATTGGAGATGGGGGAATGGTGCAAGTGAACATGTGATCATTTGGAAAAATGAGAATCAGAGAAGGTAAGTGTCACAGGATAATAACAAATTGGAAAGTTGGTCAAAAGATCAACTGGAGAAAACAAGCAGATGTTAAAAAAAGTATGGAGTATTTAAAAGAATATATATTTCTTATTCCCAATATTTCTCCTCACTCAAAGCAAACTGAAATGCCATAGGGTGATGTTGAAAATTTTTTTTAAGTGTAGTCAGAGTTTGGGGCCATTAAGGTTCTTGGTAAGGGCTTGTGCTGATAATTCATGGGTGGGGATTTATTTCAGGATGAGTTGTTTCAAGAGGACCAGGTCCCAGATAAAGTACTTTTGGAGTTCCATGTGCCTTGTGCCATGATGATAGACCGGTTTTTAAGTAATAGCCTTGGCACTGTTTTTTTCTGGGTGGAGGGTTGGGATAGTACAGGTTCACAGTGTCTCTTCCATCAGGTTTGAAACCCAGAGGAGATCTTAGAAGCTTATGGAAAGGGAGTTAAACTTGGACTCCAAGGATGATAGCAAAACAACCTTTTTTTGTGACTCCTGCATCCAATGGTTCTGTTGAATTGTACCAGAGACCCAGATAAATAGAATACCTGCTGGTGCCCTTGTGGTTTTTGTTGCAGAAGCCAATCAGCTTGTGTGGAGGGAGTTGAGTTTCAGTCTTTGCAATGGTGAGTTCAAGTTCCTTGGTGCTGGCTATGTATTAGAGGATGTGTTCCACAGCCTGAAAGTGGGGAACCCCTGGTCTTTCTGGAAATTGGGACACAATGGTGCATCCAAAGGCAAGGTCTGGGCAGGTGCATTGAGCAAGATATTTGATAAGGCCTATGGCACTTTGGTAGTAAAATTGGGGGTGGTTGGGAGGGTTGGAGAAATTGGATTTCAGGGCCCTGTGGTTATTTGGAAGGGGAGTAGGGGTGTTCCAGTGGTTTGCAGATCCAAACTGGAGCAGGATGCCTTTTAACTGTTTGACTTAAAGCAATCTGACTTAACCGTACTGCTGAGGGAAATAAATTACCAGAGCATATTTCTCAGGCCTTAGATTATTCATTTCAAAATTTTTTTTTCTCCACAATTTGAAATCCTCCATCCAGGAACCTTCAAAAAGCAGGTCTTCCACATGTGTATATAGCCAGAAGGGAGTGTTGCAGTTGGCAGAGTAGTGAAGTTAGTGGTTGTTTCTGGAGGGGGAAAGACCTAGTTCCCTAAGGCCTGCGGTGAGGGCAGTTTTCCAGCACCAAGGGCTTTGCTTGAGGCTGTAGAGGTATTTTTTGAGTGCCAGGGTGTTGCCATTGGAGGGGGTTTATCCCTTTGGAAAGGAAATGAATAGAAATTCCTTGGGGAAACCATTCAGGAATTTACATTTCACATTGTTTTGGTGCATCTAGTAGTGTCAGGAGGCACACTGAGAGAACAACAGTGGGAGAAAGGTTAGATTTCTGGTGGGGGAAAAGACATTGGATCATTCAAGAACCTTGCATTGTTGAAAAATTTGGTTGCATAGGTGGTCCTTTTATTTGGTGAAATTTCCATTGGTGTTGATTTTCCTTTGGAATACCCAATTTGTGCTTAATTCAAGGGTGTTCTCCCCCATAGATGGCCAGTGTGGGTACCAAACTTTTTTTCATGGCACATTGTCTATCTCCAACTCAATGGCTTGGATACAGTGGGCTGTGTTGGGTCTAGTGATTGCCTCTTTGTAGGTCTTGGGTTCCGGGGTGAGATAGGTGGTGTAATTTTCAGACTGGTGTTTTCTGGAGGACAGGAAAGTTTTTCTGGTGTCTATGGATCCTATTTATTTGTGAAAAAGGGGATCAGTATTCCATTCAAAGTGTTTGCCGCTGGGTGGAGGGGAAGGGGGAAGTTTCATGAGGGTAGTTGGATGGGGGGGCAGGGGGGGGGGATACAATAAGATCTTAGTATGGTATTTTAGTGTCATCAGATGGGTTAAATTGACCAGAGGTTGGGGGAGGAAAGGGGAGAGATAGACAGAGAGGGGGGATGTCAAGTAATTATTTTGGGGGGGAAATGGGTGAGTTTGACAAGGGGTAGACAGAGTTGGGGAATTAAACATGATGGGTAATAATTTTTTTACCTGTGGCCTTGTACAAAAAATGGTACTTCCTGTGCCCGTTTCCATATCCCAATAACCTCCTGGCTGCTCCTTGGTCCCCAAATTTCCCTTCTTGTAAAGTGAGATTGTAGATGGCTTGGGATTTAAAGGGATGTAAGTGCACCAGAGATGGTGGATTTTCAAACCATTTTTTGGGGGAGCTGAAACCCAGGGTTTGACAGGGTTGAAAATCTTCCAGGTAGATGGCAGTGGAGGATTCCTTGGCCCAATAAAACATGGGAAAGCCTGATTCCTTGAGGAGGCATCTTTCCTTGAATACAGTGGTTCAGTTTCCTTGTTTTGCTAGTGGATTGTTTTTGGGTTTGTATGGCATAATGGCAAGGTTTTTGATCCCAAGCTCCAAATCAAATTTTGGAAGGGTGTTTTTTTTGAATTAGGTTCCATTGTTGGAGACCAGTTACATGGTTTTTTCTTTTGATTAAAACCAGATCCACTTGATGGCATCTTGTAGGATGGAAATGATGTCTGATTGAAGGGAGAAGAATTCTATTCAACATGTAATTCAAATAACCATTAAATATTTTCAGGAAATATTTTTGCCCTGATTTGGAGGAGGGCAGGGAGATGGGTCTGCGGAGGTTGATGTGGACTTATTTGAATTTTCTGGAGGGGTTTTGAAAGTTAATGAGGAAGTGATCTTCATGAATTTAGCTGATGTTTCAGGTTTTGCAGGTGATGATGGTATTTTTGATCAGGGGGAACATTTTCCTGAAGTATTCAAGTGAGGGATTTCTGGCTGCCTGGTGGAGTTTCATCGACTTTGATGAGAGGTTGGTGGAGATGGAAAGGGCATATTTTTGTTTTTGGTGGATGAGAAATTTCCTGGATTTGAATTTATCAGTCAGCACAGTTTGGAGTTGATCATCTCATGCAATGAATTCCTTGTTTCACCTGTATTATATGATGTGATGGCAGTTGATAAAGTAACTCATACAGATGAGTTTGGTGGCCAGTTTGACTAGCTTGGCCTCAAGTCTTTTCTTGAGCTGGCTGGATTTGGATTTAGGGTGTTTGGTGAGAGGCTTATAGAGCTCTTGGGTGCCTCTGGGTTAATTGGAGCAATATGGCTTTTTTGGGGTGTAAATAGCCTTAGATTTATTGGTTTGGTGTTTCATTGAATGTAGAATATTGTTTTTTCAAGCATTTCCTGGATGGAAGGGTTTCTTTTCTCAATCTCACAGTATTTTATCATTAATTCTCTGGAAATATGGTAGCCAACGGGGATATTAACAATTGCCCATAGGGCAATGAAAGAGTCTGGAATGGAGGTTGTTTTTGTGGACTTTTTTTCAATGATGCTGCATATAATTCTGGTGTTTTTAGTGGCATTTTTAGGTTTTATTCAAGCTTGTTGGCAGAGAGGGAGAAAATGAGGATGTGTTTGAGATAAATGGTTCCAATTCAAACAGCCTTGGGCTTTTATTAGTTGTTTAAGAGGATCCATAGGCTCAAAGGATCCCCAAGAGCTTTCAAGCTGACTTGGGAGGAAATTCTGGGGTTGCAATTGAGTTTTATGATGGTGCAAGAAATGTTGGTTTGGTTGGGTTCTAACATATCCAGGAGGTGTTTTTCCTCTGGGTTATTGGCTTGTATTACTTTTTGATGGATATTCTTGAGTTGAAGAATGGATTTCATCCATAGTTTGCAATCCAGGAAGTTGAATACGGAAGTCTTTGAGTTCTTGGAGATTTTCATAGTGAGGTAAACCATTTTTGTGGTTTTGTTTTTTCCTTTTGTTTTGGGTCTGGGGAAAGAAAAAAAGTAACTAATCCTCTCTCATAATAGGTGGAACAGGAAGAGCCCTTGAGAACAAGAAATTGGGGTCATGGGCCAGGGAATGGGGAGCAGGAGAAGCACACAGTGGGGACTGTACCTTAAGAACCAGAAATGAGGGTCAGGTACAAGAGGAAGGGGAGGTGCAGCAGCACATGGAAGGTAAAGTACCTACAAGGTTGGAAAAGCACAAGGTGTAGATGAACTACACAAAGTTTGATTTGAGTGAAAGATATTTATTGAGAAACAAAACTATCAGAACTGGAGGATTTGAATCAATAAGTAGCTTAAGAACCAGAACTCTGGGTCAGGGAACAGGGGAAGTGTAGGGGACAAGCACACGGCGTGGAACAGAACTGCAAGGTTGGAAAATCACAAGTTGGGGAAAGGATGGTTGGCAATGGGAAGGATGGTTATTTAACATGGAGGGTGTGGTGGGTTGGGTGGCAATGCTGAAAGTTGAAGATGGGTGAACATTGCAAATGAAATTGTGAGAATTTGAAACAATGAGAAGCAGAGGAAATTGGAAGGAAGGTTTCACAGGAGAATAAAAAATGGCACAGGCAGGGGGAAATCAAATAGAGAAAACTAGCAGATGGAAAAATAAAGCATGGAGTATTTACAAGAGTATGTATTTCTTATTCCCACCATCCATAATTTAATATAAACAACTTTAACTCTATTCAATTCACACAGAGGGACCAGAGCTTGATTTCAAGTTAAAAAGCTTTTAAGATCATTTCCAAAATCATACTTACTGTATATGTATAACATATGCCAAGACACCTGGAATTAAGAGGCAAATACATTCCAAGGCTATCAAGTGATATGAAAATCAATTTATGTAGTTACTATGAGGTGTTCTGGGACTTCTACATATTCAATTTTATTCATTTTTAACTTTTAGGATCAATTAATTAACCTTTAAGTATTTAAATTGAAACTTTGAATTGAAAATCCCCTCAATCAGTACTAGTCACCCATTCCTCATTGAGATAATACAATGGGATCTTGAGAACTTGATTACAAAGCCAGGGAGAGCCCAGCAGTACCCCAAATGTTCCCCAAGTACCCTGAGGTCTCCTGTTGCCTTAAAAGAGGTGATTTTCTACCCTATAGTCCCTTCCACAGTTATGATATTCTTTATTATTGATCCAGGATATAGCAAAATTAACAAAGCCCACTTAACTCAATCTTGAGAATAAGATTAACTGGGAACTTAAAATTTAGTATTAAAAGTATCAAATAATTGACTAATCAACTCCAAGCTCAAGTGGAAAGACCTTTGGAGTTGTAAGATTTATTGTTACTAAAAACAATGTGAGTTAAGTATTATAAAAAAAGCTCCTTTGAGCCTTATTCAGTTAAGGCAAGGCATCTTATCTCTTTAAATAGGTTCAAGTTGCTGCTTTACTACTCATCATAATTATTATTATTATTTATTTTTGTTATTTTGTAGAATTAGTACTGTTATAAAAATTCAATAACCAATCTTAATAATTTGTTTTTTGTCTAAAGTTCCAGGTTTAACCCTGGCCCACATGTAGCAATAGAGGTAAAATCCTGGACACTGGATGACTGCAGAAACATGTCAGGGAGGAGAGTTTAGTGGGGAATTGAGTAGCTGTGCCTTTCTACAATTTTATTTACTATAAAAGAGGAGTGTAGATGCAAGGATGAGGAGGCATCAAATCATCAGACCACATAAAGAGGGCTAATATACAATAAAAGTGACTTCCACAATTTTAATACCCACAAATTTCAGAAGATTTTCCAATTTTTTTCAGAGACTATCCCTTTAAATACACTGTTCAATTTTTTGGAGCGTTAAAATCCTTTTACTTACCAGTTTTATCCTTCCAAAAAAACAAAGCCATAGTAAAGTCTGTGGAGAAAAGATTTCAGAAGGGTTACCCAAACAATGACATGGACCTATACTACTCCTAGAAGCGTTTTTGGAACCACAGCATTTCACACACTGGTAACAACAGTTGAGAAAGCAGATATTATGCATTAAAAAAATTCAAGCAGGATACTGTGGAAGGCCCTGAAAATCCTTCTTAGAAAGAAGAGAATGCAGCCCCCCCCCCTCAAATGATACTACTGCTGGGAAATCAGGAAATGGAAGTGGGAGTGCAAATATCTAACAGAGGACTTAAGTAAGCAGAAGGTGCAGTTACATTGAACGGACCATTTAATGGTCAACAGAAAATTAGTTTCAGATGTGTCAGGAATACCCTTTCAAATGATAATAAAATAATAAATTTTGTAGTGAGCTTCAGGAATTAGGCAACAGGGTCCCTGGGAGTTGCCCTTTGGCAGCTGTCATGGGAGCCTCCAGAATTTTCTGCAGAGGTGAAATTGGTGCAACCAATCCAGAAATCAGCAAGATAATAGCAAAAGATGAATTTCAATTCCATTCCAACCAAAGCTTGGAGTGCAGAGGCACCAGGGGAAAACAAGACCACAGGGTTGGGAAATCTAGAATAGGTATCAAGAAATAAACAAGAGGAAACACTGAAAAGTTTTTGCAATGCTTTCCAGAAAGTTTCATCAAGGAGATCACGCACAGCCTAATATCAAGCTCAGGTAAAGCTTTGACCAAGCTCCACTCCACAGTCACTTTTCATTGTGCGCAGTGAATGTAAAAAAAATCATTGATTCAGGAATGGAGATAGACTCAACTAGAGAATGAAGAAATGTTCAATGAGAGCTTCCTTGATGACACTTTCTAGCAAGCAACATGAATTTTGAGATATTATACATGCTTGCATGCAGTCTTCAGGACCATTGTCCCTGAATTCTTGTAGTTGGTATTCATTCATCATTATTTCCTTACAAAGTGAAATTAACATCAACCTCTACAAGCATATCTTGACCACTAGGAATCAAGCATCCTTAGTATAGTTGGTAGTAAACTTTCCATGCACATGAGAGACCTGGGTTCCATTCCCAGATGACACATGTTTCAGCAACCTGGATGCCAAGACCCTTGCTTCCCTTTAGCTACCAGAAGTGATAGAATAAATAATAAATATATTATTCAATAAATGCAGCAAATATCCTCGAAATATTTTGATAAATCTTATTCCAAGGTTGATTGGTTTGGTTATAGTTTAATGTTATAAATCAATATTAATAAATTTATTATTAAATAAATTAATAGAGGGGCCACAATGATATTGGGGATCTTTAACACCTCTCTTCAGGGAATTCAGTATGAAAAAACGTAGACCTGGTTACTTTGGAACCTTTAATTTTTATTCTTAAAGGATAAATTGCCCCAAGATAGTATGTATATAAAATACACGGTGGAGCTGCAGGGCTTTTTAACCAAGCCCCCACAACAGAAAAAGTATAATAAGACTCACTTTTATATTATTTAATCCTTTGGGTACCTGTTTGGGACATGCACTGATGGGTTAAACCTGTTACTGGGGTTGAAAGGCTGTTCAGCAGTTTAAATTGATAAAAAAGGGTTGGGGACGGATATTATTGATCAGACTAAAGCCATAAATCACTTAATTATCTCTTATCAGTATTTGATTACCTTGGCACGGTGTCTGGATGTAAATATAACTGGTTCTCTGGGTATCAATATCCTCAAAAGAGCTCCTTATTTATAGCTTTTTGAGTCCCAATATTGTCCTTCTGAGGGATACAGGGGCTCAAAGGGACGGACACTAAGGCTATCAGGGTAACCAGTTGTAGCCTGCCACGTGTTCCAGGTGCTGTAGCATGAGTAATATTTAATTCCACAGGGTATGGGAATTATTCCACCTTTTAGTTGATGTTTTGGACGTGTGAATAACACTAATCTGTCCAGATTATTTATTATTAATTAATTATCCTTAGTAAATGTTCCCAGTATGTTCATAATCCTTATAATAGACATTCCTACGTGTAATCTGATGTCAATTGGGTTCTCATTATTTATTAACTTATTGGAGTAAAAATGTGATATTGATTTTACTCCTTATTTTCGAAATTCAGTTGATTTACTAAAGATAATTAATTAAAAATATAAGTTATGCAAACTCATATAAATATTTTTACATCATTAGTTTCCTTATTATTTCAAAAAAATATTGATGCCTTAAATCTCTCACAATTGTATATTAAAGTATTTTAATATATTTTTACAAACAGTGGTTATGTTATTTTCGACATTTTTGGTATTTTCAATTATATTAATAAAAAATATGTATAAAGTTTATTTAGGTATTTTTATATATTTTTATGTATTTTTAGATTATCTACTATCCATGGGAACATTTATTACATCTGTAGAATGTTCCTGTGTAGGTTGTAGCATGTTTACATGGTACCTGGGCTTCTCAGGCCACCTGTCACTCTGTCAGCCTGTAGTCCTGCGGTTGAATACTTGTCAGAGGCCCAGGGCTGCATATAAGGCTTGTCAGGGTATGCTGACAGGGTGGCATTGCTTCTGCTCAGCCGCGCGCAGGTGTGTTGGTTGCTGTGGCTGCGTGCGGGAATTGTGAAAGAACACATTTACCTGTGTAGTTCCTAAAATATACACAACACCTCAATTCTGACTGAATTTTAGGCGTGAAACCTATAAGTTACAATACATGTGAAATATTTAATTTGCCAAAAAGTCCCGTAGTGATTTTGTGGTATTTTGGTCTTTTCTTTCTTTAATTATTAAAATTATAAGGAGTTGGATTTCAAGGGTGGTGTCAGTGAGTGACCCTACCTACTTTTGGGTGGGAAATCCCTTTCTGAAATAATATTCAAGGATTTCCTAGTCCTTCTTAATTTAATTTTAATACTCTTATTTTCATTTAATTTTTGTTACTTTTTCAGCTTGCTCTGCAATAGTAGCAAGCTGACAACATGTTATTTTCACTTTCTTAAAATGAAACCTCTTTTTGTGAAGGAAAGTGAAAGAATTGAAAATATAATATCCAACTCAAGACAGTAACCACAGATGTACCCAAATATGTGCAAAAAGCACATGCAATCCCCTAAATACCTCAAAAATAAGCCACCTTGATGGGCCACAAGACCCAGCCCCTTCCCCCTCATTCATGCTCTTTTCCCCGCTCTATGCCATCCTCTCTATGTGCCTGACTCTTTGTTACTGTTGGATTTTTCATTCACTTACAGAGTTCTGGTCCATACCTTTGATGAGATAAATTTCTCACAAAAATTTACTTTTCTGAAGGTGCACAATGGTTAATAACTGTTGCACAGGTCTTTTCTGCCCTCATCATGAAAAAAAAACAATTTGTGTTTTCATACTATATCCTGGATTTGTAGATCTTTTGGGAAATCTAGGAATGAAGTTTTGGACTAAATCCAATTCAATAGGAGATTGGGGCAATAATGGTCAGCAGGAGGGCCTGGGGTGTAAGTTGAGGTGTGGAATGTGGCTAGGGGAGGGGGGGGATTGAAGGAAAAGAGGTGTGAAGTTTATTATGTTAAGTGATCTGCCCAGATCACCAATGCCACAATATAAGCTTACCCTCTGCCCAAAGTTCACTCAAACTCTGATGAGGGAGATTCTCCTTCAATCAGCAGGTTGGTTCAGGCTATATACATGATGATCTTACTTTACTAGCATATTTTGTAGATTATGTTTATTTTTGTAGATTATGTTTATTTTTTTAGATTATGTTTATTTTTGTAGATTATGTTTATAATCTACTTTATTTGACTAGTTGTGGGTATGGTTTTATGTAATTTCCAAAACGTGCACCTACATACCTTGACACCCCCCACACGCGTTTTGGAGATGGCACCAACTGGAGGCCAAGGTTGACTGTAGCTGGATGAATTTTGTTGGGTCCCAAGTGCTCTGTGAGTAGGTTGGCTTGCTGATCATTGGTACTAGTCCATTTGAGGGCAATGCCGTGCTTCCTGACAAAGTCATTGACAAAGTGGAAGGCAAGCAACAAGTATTTTGTCCTCTTCTTAGAGGCATTATTGCTTGCAATCCAAATTGCCCATTCATTGTCACAGAATATTGACATCATTGGCCATTGGAATGCACACAGAATTTTCCTTAAGTATGCCAATTTCTGTGTGCCATCCAATAATGCAATGTATTCTGCAGCACATGTAGACAGAGCCACAATTTTCTGCTGTTTTGAGCCCCAGGCCACTGGATTCCCCAAAAAATTAAATGAAATGGCCCAATGTCAAGCATTCATGCTCCCCACCCCAGATAGCATTTCTCCAAAGTTCTTACTGGGGGGGCCTTTATGGTACACCAGGGCCATGTCACCGGTGTATTTGAGGTAGCCAACAATCCATTCCAATGCCTCCCAGTTGTCTCCCAATGGTAAGCATGCAAACGGAGATAACAAGTTCACCGGATAGGACAGATCAGGCCTGGTACCCGCCGCAAGATACATGAGGTAACCAATAAATTGTTTGAACATATCTTCATCCACAGCTTCCCCTTTGTTCAGCATCAGGGCTGCCTCCGGTAAAGGGCTCCGCTTGGGGTGTGCCTCATGGTGGTATTTGTTAATAATCTGGTTGGCAAGGACGTGCTTGGAAAGGGAGAATGTCTTTGACAATCTAGTTAATCATATCCTAACAATCTTTGTTGGGGTTGCCTGCCACTTAATCTTCAGCTGGCGTTCCATTCCCTGAAAAAGTTGCACTAGGAGATTGTTTGACCAAGCAACCACAAATCCATCATCAACGGGCATCCACACAACGGCAAAGGCATCCTCTCTCTTCAAAAGGTACATTGAAGGTTCAAGTTCCTGTGCTTCAAAGCCAAGGCCCAAGATGAGACCATCAAAAAACTTCCACCAGCACCTTGCAGCTTGCTTGGTACCATATACAGCCTTCTTCAGACGCATAACAAGGCCTTTCCACTGCGGCCAAACTTTGGTGGGGGGTTGGAAATAAAATTCTTTGCTGATTGGGTTTTAGAGGTAGTCAGAACTCACGTCAAATGTGGCCATTGACTGGTCAAGGTTTAGAGAAAGCAAGATAAGGAACCATAGGATGTTCAAGCTGGCCATGGGGGTGTATGTCTCATGCACATCCTCCCCCATGTGCTGGTTGAAACCTTTAACAAAAAGTTGGGATTGTTGCTCCAGCAGTCAAACGACTTCATCTAACTTTTTGGCCAGGACCCATCTCAGCCCAAGGACCTTCATCCCGGGGTGTTGTTTAACAGGCTCCCACACATTGAGCTTTTCAAATTTGTCAACTTCATAAGTTGCTGAGGCCAACCACTCCTTGCCAAAATTGCCTCTGAAAGCCTCAGGCAGATACCTGGGTAAGTGATGGTCCACCATAACCGGCATTGAAAAAATGAATTGTTGTTCTGCCTCAGCAATTTCATCAGTCTTTTCCTGGCCAAGGTGTAGCATCAGCTGGTTCAGGATGAAGTCTATGCTAGCCTTGTTGGGTTCCGATTTGACTGGGAGGTTCTGGAAATTGGGGAAAAGGGCAGAAGAGGAATGTATGACCCAACATTCAGCTGGAAACCAAAACAGCCAACCTGCGCCTGCAACAGGGTAGGCAAGTAGGCAGCATGGTTTTCCACAACTGTCAGGTTTTGTCTGTCTCTTCTCCTTTGGTACATGGACAATTTCTTGGGCCCCAAACAGAAATAGGGCATGGGGGTCACAGTTAAGGTTGAAAAGGGCTTTAAGTGGGAAGACACCATCAGTGCGTGAGTTTGGGATTTGGTTATGTATATGCGTTGCAGTATGGTAGGCATAAATCCAGTATTGTTTTTCCATACAACTCTCATTCAGTATAGTGCGTGCCACTTTGCCTATAGTCCTATTCACACGCTCAGCCTCCCCATTCTGCTCTGGTTGGAAAGGTGGGATGGCCGCTAATCTGATACCAAGTGGTTCAAGCTTTGCCCGGTGCGTCCCAGTATACTCAGCTGCATTATCTGAGCAAATACAAGCGGGTACCTTGCCCATAGTGTTCCAGAGTTGTTCAATCCAGATAAGGATCTTTCTGGTTACTTCACTCCTTGATTGCAGTGCCGCACCTAACGTGTATGTTGTTGCATGATCCCTCAATTTCAACCAGAACCTTGCTCCATTCAAATCCTGCACAAATGGATGTACCACATCTGTCACGCACAGCCGCAAAGGTTTTTGCCATGGGATTTTGGATCCGGCGCCTAATGACTTACAATTCACCAATTTTGAAAAGGCGCAGCGCTTGCAGAAGTAGGATTTCCATGTGCCCCCCGGTTTCTTCTCAAAGTGGGACTCAAGGAAAGATTTCACTACCTGTTCCAATGCATTCCTGAGTCGTAGGTGCCATGTGTATGGGTCCAAAGATGGCTTTTGACTGATTGCTAAACAAGCTTCAATTCACGCAGGGGGAATAGTCCAACAGAAGTTCTTGAAAACAGTGGAATACTTGCGTCCATTGGGGCTAGTTACAAGCAGATAAGTTCCTTGATGAACCAGTTTCCAGCCATCTTTCACCATCCTCCAAGTAGATAAAATGGTGCCCTTTACTCTCTTGCAGAAGTAAACATCATTCACTTGCAGGTTCCCAGACTTGGTTGGCATCATCAATCTTCCAATGTAAAAAACAACTGCGGAGTTGGTTGGGACAGCTAATGTCAGGACAATTGGTACTTGCAGCTTTTTGGTGATATTGAAGAATTTTGATGGGGCACTCACATGTGTGGTGGAGCCTGAGTCAAGGAGTATTTGTCCCTCTGATACGGCTTCAACATCAAGCCGCCTGATGTGCCCATCAATTGGTGGCACTCCCTGGGGTCATGGTGGTGGAACGTACCAAGAGCCACAATTGGCATGGTTTCCTGGGGGTGGAGGCATAACACCCATCCTCACATGATCCCAGAAATTGTCGCAATTGGTGTACCAATTTCCTGTCTTGCCGCAGTAATGGTAGGAGCACCCAAATCTTTGTAAGAGTGAGTCCATTGGTAGCTGCCGCTTAAATTGTGTGGCCTTGTCAATTGATAGCTTGGAGTTTTTCTTGGATTGGCCATTGGGATTTGGTGGTGCCCTACATGCAGGGGGACATATTTCTGATTTGTCTGGTGCAAAACCGCCTGAACTGACATTTCCACATCCAACAGTAGAGTCCCAACAGGTAGAGCAGTTTGTGTTTAAAGTTTATTCAGACACAACTGGATGACAGTTGACACTTCAGTGAAGGTTGGAGGGATCACTGAGCTATCAAGGTTTTGACCAACAGCATACTCAAATTTTTGGACATCTACTCCCGTAGGTGGTACCGCACTAGCCTGGATGAGCAGCCCATAGAGCTTGTCAATTGACACACCCACGCGGGTGAGATCAGCAATGATTTTTTGCCACTCATCCATCCATACATTGTCAGCACTGGTTCTGCCATTCATGGTTGCTTTAAGCTGGTCAATAATGGCAAGCTTGTGGCGTCAATCCATCTTGCTGCACTTCTTCCTTAGGATTTCTACAAGGGACTGGGCATCCTTGGTTCTGGACCCTTTGACAATGCTAAGTAACTTATCATCAATGGTGTTCCTGATGAGTATAGTTATTGACTCCTTGTGGTCTCTTGTAAGGTGGGTAAACACGTTTGGGTCATTCATAAAGCTTGTATCCCTGCGTAGGGCTCTGCGTAAATTTTGATTGATGGCGGCTTCCCACTGCAAGTAGTTGAAGCCATCAAAAGACAGGGCCATTTTCTTCGGGTTCATAGTATTGTGGACCGCAACAGGGTCTTCAAGAAATTTTTTTGTGACAGGGTCAATGTTGGTGGGGTTGCCATTTGGCGATACAAAATGTGGTGGGTGATTTCTCTCCAAGCGTTCTACGCGGGCTTGTAGGTGACTAATCACCTCCAGGAGGGATTCTATTGAAGGACCGCTCATAGTGGTTTGCTCTGGGATAAACCTATCCTCTCTCGCTGAGTACAGGGATGATTCCTGGGATTGTTGTTGCTGTCTGATCTCATCTGACTCGTCGCTATCCTCAAGAATGTCCCGGAAAAATTCCATCCACCTACCGGCGGACTCACCAATGATGGAAGCCTACCGGCAATCTACTCAGGTTGGTCAACGGTTCGTCCAGCAGAAGGGCGGTAAGCCGGCTTTTAAACTGTGAAGTTTATTATGTCAAGTGATCTGCCCAGATCACCAACGCCACGGTATAAGCTTACCCGCTGCCGGAAGTCGACTCAAACTCTGATGAGGGAGAGTGTCCTTCGATCAGCGGGTTGGCTCAGGCTATATACATGATGATCTCACTTTACTAGCATATTTTGTAGATTATGTTTATAGTCTACTTTATGTGACTAGTTGTGGGTATGGTTTTATGTAATTTCCAAAACGTGCACCTACATACCTTTACAAGAGGGATAGCCTGAACTAAATGCGAATAGGGGGCCGATGTATGGCCCTGTAGTCACTTTGTAGATACCCTAAGGCACTTGGAATATTCGAAGTGGTCCGTGCGCAATGCAAAATCCACTATAAAAAAAAAAAAAAAGAGGGATAGCATGGGAGGCGGGCGGAGGAGGGGGGGAAGGTCGTCGGGTCGGGCTGGGGAAATGTCTGCTTGTGAAGCATTGACCCGGCTCCCTAAAAATGAAACCAATGGATGTCGATCTACGTTCTGAACCGTGAGATCGACGATCCACTTGCTTTGTGGTTGTTGTCTTGGTCACGACTTGGCACCCAAAGGCTGCTTGACATCCGAGTCCCGATAGGGTTGCCAAGAGCCAAGAAGTTTTGGACAAAGACTAGTAGTGCCGCGTTGGCAGTCCAAGCTAGAGTCGCACACGCACATACGAAGCAATTACCATTGTAAATGGTAAACAGGTCATGGCTTTGTGATTTGAGGATTCTCCCCTAGAACCTACCCAAACTCGCCAAACGGTTTGCTGGAGTTGGCTGTCTCTTTAAATTGAATCTTTGCTTTGATCAACATCAGTTTAATATTAGACATTCATTACTCCCGGTTCGGTTACCCTCCTTTCCTACATTGAACACGCGGTCATCTCTTCGCAGCCTCTCTTTATTTTTAATTATCACTATCACTATCACTATAACCATTAACTTTCAACAACAGCTGCGGGTCACTCAGCCTCGGAGGTAGACTCAGCCACACTCTTTTCCTAGCCATCATTTCTTCAAAGATAACCTCTGTGAGTAAACACGCTTAGGTAACTTAATAAAGAAGCTTGGAGAGCTGAACGCAGCATTCCATTCCCTCTTGAAATCTTGTTTACATAAGCCGGCGTGTATTCACTCCTAATATAACTCTTAGCACCAGCTTGGTTTCGACGCACTTCCGTTGCTATTGCCTGTAAATTTTTAAATAGTAAAAATACATTCCTCTCAGATACCGAGTCTTCCTGCTATCCCTCACTCGGTTTCAGGAATCCACGACGGGTTTAAAAATAAGCTCTAATCGCCTGGGTCCGCTCCAAAGAACACAAAGGTACTTTTGCAAATCAAACATCGGCCAAAGCTATCTCTCTCTTCCTTCAAATCCTCATAGTATTTTCTTTATTTATCATTGTATAACTTGTTACCCACAGGCATGACGGCCTCTAATCTGGGCTCCAAAGCCCAACAGCGAATGTCACGTATTAACCGACGTATATCTACCCTTCCAATACCCACGGTTTCCAACATTTCCAAGCGAATTCATGGCATGACCTGGCAAGCATATGTAAGCGGGAATTGTTTTGCATTCCGGCTGTTGGTTATGCTTTCGGTCAGCTCATCAAGTGTGCCACTTTTCTCTGCAGCCGGTCGGCCTAGGTAAGCGAATACAAAAACTCGTGCAGAGTTGAAGTTGAAGGTTGCTGAGGGGCGGATGTAAACAATATGCTATGTCGGTCTATCCAGGAACTGCAACCGGATATATTCTATTGGCCAACCTGAAGGTTCACCCAGAATTTCTAACAAAGATAGAAATTACACTTTTTATCCTCAACATCATCATCTTTCTACTCACCACGGGTCTGTTAGTCGTGCAAGGTACGCATTTGACAACTCACATACGCTTCGTATTGGTTTTTCTCATAACAATATGGACTTTGGCAGCTGTTCTTTATCCAAGGCAATTCAAGAGAGTAGCCCTCGATCCCAACAGGAACTCTTTTATACCAACCTGCGTACTTGTTTTGTTAGTTAATGAACCCGAGTTTCATCAAGTGTTTCAAGTATTAATGATTCCTTAATCTCTATGTACAGTGCTACTATTATCGTTGGAACTGTCAACTACGTAAGTTCTTATAACATGAAGCGCTTTGCAGTTAAAAAGTGATTATCTCACCACGGTCAACTGACTTCCTAAACCTCATACAGGGTAACCTATCTCGCTCTTTATCCTGGCCGATTTCCAAGTCGGATTTTTTTGACTCTTTCTGAACCATGTGCTTGATTGTTGTTCGTGACAGGGTAAGTTTCAAACCCGTAGAAATATTCAGGTCTTAACACTACTTAGTATTGATCTAATCCATCATTTGTCTATGTCCATGCAGCCCACCAGTAGGAATCGGCCCGGATGAATTGGTGGTGTTTTTTTGGATTTACGTTGCGCTTGCGATAATGTTCGTATACTTTGATCCTCCGAGTGATTATTAATTTTCCATGTTGAGACGCCCTCTTTTCCTGACCGTAGGGTCGCATTTACCGTTCTGATCATTTGGTTTTCCACGCCAAGAAATCGTGAGTGAATCGGTCCCTACTGTCTACAATCCAGTCTGAAACTGATGGGATTACTCATTTTTACTCACTCACCTTTTAAAGCTACTGCTGCGATGACCCCTGGTGCGTGCTTGGTTTTAACCATGATTTTTTTAACAGAATCATAAAAGCCCAATTTTTCTGCAAATTTCAAGAGACTGAAGACGTCGTCGGGATCTTTGCTCCCTGTTCCGCTTCCTGCCTGTCAAAAATCAGCATGGGCCTTTCCTGTTTTCCCACTGCTCTTGACCGGAGTCGTCACCTTTAACGTTCTGCGGATTATTCCCCTGACCGACCCTCGGGCAGTGTCAATCTACATTACGGGTTTCTTCATGTTCGGCGCTGGCGCTTTCATGTGTTTTTTTTACTTGGTGAGTCTACAATCCAGCAAGTACGAAAAATTGAAAAGATTGACTTACTATGGAGGTTGTTGTAGGCGATTTTTTTGCTTCGAATCATGACCACCGGCTTTCTAGACGGCCATCAGGTCGGTCAATATTTTCAATAAATTGTTGCGCTCGAAGTAAGACTCATGGAGCTTTTTTTTAAAGGCAAATGGTGCTTTTATCGCTGCAGGGCCACCGGTGAGTGTTCCTCTCTAATATCTGAAGGAGCCTTTGGCTGAGCATGTAAACCTTTGCTTCCATTATCTGCAGGGTTTTTCGGGTTGGTCCTTGTAAATTAATATTGACCTAAAGGTTACCAATCTGAAATGAACTCTGTGTATCACAGCCCTGATACTCTTTCAGATGGGCAAAATTGCGATGAAGCTGTCAGCACTGCTCAAAACTTGAATATTCTTAAAGCGCTCATGTTGACATTTTTTTTACTCATGAAGCTTCCCGATTCACTCCTTGGTTTCCCCGAATGCAGGAGAAATCATTTTTGTAAGTTTGACTTCTCCATTTCAAGGAAATAATTATAACTAACTCTTGTGCACTGTTCATTTCCTTTCATATTTATTTTATCAAGGGTCGGTATGCAAACTAAGCCTTTTCTACGGGAATTGTGATCTGACGAGAGCTCCCACGTTACAACAGCGGGTTGTGTATTTGTAGGAATAATGTTGACTGGTTGCTCAACCGTTTTTTTCATTTTGGCAGCGATCCCGTACTGGACAAGGCTCCGTAAGTATTTTTCATGATATAGTTTTTGTGAGCCAAAGCATTTCTAAGCCGCTCATTTCTTTCCTTTAGATAAGCATCTGAATGAGATTCTAGGATGTTGGGCGACCACATTCCCAAATATCGGCCTTATCCTCTCACTTAGGTTCCTGGGTGATACTTTCAAATCGCAAGTATTTCACGTCTTCCAAACGCTTTTGACAATCATGGTCTTCAGCGTTTACATCATCGTGTTATGCTTGACCATACTGGCCGTCTATAAAGGGCTTGTATTGATGAGCGATGATAAAGCAGTTTACCTGGATAACCTTGGGATCACTGACGAAAAAACGGATATAGAAAAGGGCGGACACGCTTCGGCGCACGGTGCCGCTCACAAGCATTGAGCAACTTGGCCCGAGTTCATTTGTTCTCTGGCAAGCCCGGGATCCTGAAAGCATTTCAAATCATTACGAGCCCTTCTGAGTAGCCTTGAATGAAGAGTCTCCGAAACTAAAAGGCTCACAAGGAAGATGCAGGATTACAGCACAGCCCTTAAACACATTACCAACAATAACAATCCGAAAACATCGGTTGCCAACATTTCCCCATCAGCAATTTTCATATTGATACTTTTACACTATTCTATATTGACATTTTTCGGACATTATTTCGCTTAATCAAATTTTTACCAACATAGATAACAACTAGAACTATCAAAGTATCCTCTCTGCACAATTCATTATGCATCCCTCTTTTCGTTTTTTTGTCTCCGCTTTTTCCTATCTTTTGTTGAACATTTGAAGATTTGTGTTCTGAATCCAGGAAATTTAGGCTCTGTATAGCTAATACGATTTTTTTTTGTAATATAACTTCAAACCCATAGTATATTGATGAATGCAAGGGAATTATTCTTTCCTTGCAAAGCATGTGTACCAAAACCTTGGATATTTGTCTGAATGAATCAGGGCTTACCCAAAGGCAGGGCAAGAACCATTCAAACTTTAACCTGGTTGCCTGAAACAGGACTTCTACCCACCACCTCCCGGCTCTTTGTGAAACAATTCAGAGCCACAGGAGCCAAGGGGAGAAGGGAAAGGCAAGGCGGAAAAGCATCATGCATATGCATAAAGGGACGGTAGCGCGTGTACCAACCTGTTGTCTCTCCGTTGCATCATCTTCTTTCTTTCCTTGTCATTTTCACTCTCTTTGCCCATCACCCTCAGGTGATCCTGTTCCGTCTCTGCCCCTCGTCTTGTCTCTTTCCCTCATCTCAACTCTGGTCGTGCCTTTCCGGAAGCTCACTTGTGGTGACTCTCTCAAAGGTGAATACTCTTTCATTCTCTGTTACAATCTTCTTCAGCTCCTGTTGTTCTTCATCCTTTCTTGTCTTGCTTGTTCAGAAACCCACTGGTCATTTTCACTCTCTTTGCCCATCACCCCCTCATCTCAACTCTGGTCGCGCTGTTCCAGAAGCTCACCCGTGGTGACTCTCTCAAAGATTTCTCAGGTTATGAGCCCAGCAAAGCCTAACGCATCTCGCATGTAATTCAAATCAATCACCATCCTGGATCACTTCCAGCGTTCCTCCTCCGGTTCCCTCTCTCCCTCTCCAACTAACTCGTCCAACCACGATGAGCAACTCTTGTCCAATTGATCTCAATCCACCAAGAAGACCCCAACCCAATTGACCACCTTCCCTAATCCCCTGCTCCAATCACAAAGCAATATGGGGGACAATCTACTACGAACTAACATCCCAAAACTCACGGGACCCAACTTCCCAAGCTGAAGAAACGCCATCATCACCCAACTAGGCTTCAAATATCTAGACAACCTGATCAAAAATGACCCACCAGAGAACCCTACGGCGCAAGAACAACACAAACTCAAACAAGCCACCACCTTTATCCAAATGCACCTCAACCATCAAAACTACACAATGTTTTTTGATGATCCATACAAGTACCTTCCAAAAAGCCTGTAGGATGGAATCTGCTCTCACTACGCCAGAAAATCAATGGAAAATATGTCCAACACGATTGGAAAGATGCACAACGTGAAATTTTCTTCCGGAAATCTATCTGCAGCAATTAGCAAATTTAGGGAATTGTTTTGACTCCTACAAAAAGTGTTGCACGGGAAATTTGACGGACACACCCTTGAAGCAATGTGGGCCTATCACATCCTTGAATGAATTCCCAAATCATCCCACGTCTTCAAGTCACTTTTATACTCTTGATTCAAAGACACCAACAAAATCAAACTTTGGAGTCTCCTCACCAATCTAGAAACTGAGCTCAGAAGGCAGGAAAAATCATCTGCCTGCAGTGCAGAATTGCTTGTAAAAGCATCTGTGAGAACTGGCTTGGATTCAAGCAAAGACAAAAGATGGAAGACAAGGAGATGACAGTTCTGTTCAGACAGAAAACACAACCCACTCACCTCGCATTCAGAGGACCAATGCCATCAGCTGCATCCCGAGTGCGCCATTGCATATTACAAGGGGTTAGTGGATAGAAGCACTTGGGGAAAGAATGAAAGCCATCAAGCCATTGCCTGTCATCAACCCTGTTGCCAGTTTTGGTAAAACTGGACAGTGGCGCATCAGGACACTATCTGAAGGATCAAGAATACTTCACGACATAATCAATGTGCTCCAAGGATCACCCATTCCAGTGATTGGGTGGGGAAAGGCAGTCATAAAACTGAAAAATGGAGACCTTGACATAAAAAAGGCATATTATGCTCCAGCTCTCTCACACTTGCTTGTGCAATTATCAACCTTCCTCAAGCTGGGATACTCAATCCATCACAACAAGGGCAGTTTCAGATGCAGCAACAACAACAAAACCATCTTTAACGGGAGCATTGTTGAAAACTTACTTGTTTTCCATTTTCAAACCAATCAAGCCCTAACTTCTACATCAAGTGCAGTCAGGATGCATAGGGCGCTTGGAAATCCTAGTAAAAAATATCTTGAAGCCTTGTTTCCATCCCAGCATCTCAACCACGTACTCTGCGCGTTGTGCAATCTCTCCAAGATGCATCAGCAACCATTCTCAGGGAGTTTTGCTTGGTCCTCCACCAAACTCAAAGTTATTCATATGGACTTGTGTGGACCAATTACCCCAACCTCCAGAGGCAGGAACAAATGCTTTTTCAAAATAGTTGATGGATACTCTAAGTATTGATTTCTTTTCACCATGGAACAATAGTCACAAGCCTTTGAATTCTTCCAGCAATTTCTAAAAATAGCCAAAACTAAATCTGGGGAGACAGTAAAATTCATCATGTTGGACAACAGCGGCAAATTTGTCAATCACCAGTGATCCAATCTACTAGAAACCAAAGGGGTCACACACCTTAGAACTGCACTGCATATCACTCCCCAGAAAAACCCATTTGCCAAGCAAGGAAATTGAATCACTATTGAAAAGGCGCACAGTATGCTACTTGAATGTGCACTACCTTTACATTGGTGGGGGGAAGAAGTAAGTACTGCGGTTTATCTAGAAAACTGCTCTCCTGCAAGCTACATTTGAATGAGAACTCTTTGTGAATTATGGTTTGACAAAACCACTGACCCTTCTTATTTGAAACCTTTTGGTTTTAGAGTCATTCTTTTCACCAAAAAAGGGGCGCAAAGTTCAAAATTCTACCCCTCTGGGGTGGAATGAATCTTTCTGGGGCATAACAAAGGGCATTGTTCCTACCAACTTTGGGATCTGTTCTTTGATAAAATCCACATCTTGCATCATTTTTGGTTCAAGCTTGATTGCTTTCCTTATCTAAATATCAAGTCCCCTATTCAAACTCCTCTTCCAGATTCTATATTTTTCTATTCTTCTCCACTTTCTGTTTCCTCTCCTTCTTCCTCTTCCCTTGTGCCTGTCATCAATCCACCTCTTCTTGTTTCCTCTCCTTCTACCTCTTCTCCTGTGGCTGTCATCAATCCACCTCTTCCCATTTCCTCTCCTTCCTCCTTATCCCCTGTGGCTGTCACCGGTCTTTCTGTCTCCTCTCCCTCAAACCCATCCTCATTGGACTTCACCCCCACCACACCTGACAACCCTGTCTGCTCCTCTGAAGAAACAAGCACCTTGGCCAACACCACAACCACTCCCAGAAAAGAAGACCACCCCTCCATCAATCCAGCTCCTAAAGGATATGCATATGTACCACAATTTGAGTGCAGACCAAACAACATTGACCTAAACTTAGGTACTCAGCACATCGTCAATTATCCTTGAAGGTGACAGACAAATCTCATTGTTGAGGAGCCAGCATCCCTCACCAATTCTACCTCATACAAAAATGTTCAACAGTGGCCTGATGTGGCCAAACGGTTAGCCACCAAGTATGCTGAACTTACTGGCATTGTCCAACATGGAGTTTGGGAAGTTGCCAAAATGAAAACAAAAAAATGTGCTCTTGACACCATGTATGTCTACCAAAGTAATAAGGAGGCCAAAGGCGTATTAGTAAGAAGAAAAGCCCAACTATGTGTAATAGGAAATCTCCAAATTGAAGGAATCAACTATAATTAAACCTTTGCTCAAACAGGTTGCCACACCTCACTCAGACTGCTATTAATGATTTCCGCCTCAGAAAACTGGAAGCTGGATCAAATGGATGCTTTCTGCGCATTCCTCAATGGCCTAACAGACATGAAATTCTTTGTCAAACCTCCCAAAGGGTTTAAAATCAAATTGAAACCAAACAAGGGTCTCCTCCTCAAGAAATTGCTATATGGAACCAGACAAAGTCCCCAATGCTGGTAGAAGGCCTTGTCAACCTCATTTTCTGAAATAAATCTCCACCCCACTCAATCTGATCCCTGTCCCTTCATCTCATTCAATCCCTGCAACCTGGTCCTCTTTTTCTTGCAATTTGTAAACCTATTAATCAATGGAAAAGACATCCAACCGGTGAAGGAAGCATTAAAATCAAAGTTTGAAATGCACAACCTTGGGCCATGCCAATTGGTCCTGGGTATGCAAGTCACTAGGAATTTAGATGCACAAATGGTCATCCTCAAGCAGGACCAGTATTTCCAAGAAATGCTTGAGGAGAGCCAAATGCTGGACTGCAGACCAGCCACCTCTCCAGTTCCCTCTAACTACCTTCACAATCCAACACCGCCCACACCTCCATCTGTCAGCTTTGACTACCAATGGGGAGTTGGGCTGTTGGGGTATCTGGTTCAGAAAACCCCACCAGACGTGGCCCATGCACACAGCTACTTCTCTCAATACCTCAATGACCCAAAGTCTCACCATCAAGCGTTCTTTCTTCACCCACTGCGCTATCTCCAACACTCAAACAATCTTGGCCTGGCCCTGGGAGGAGCCCCCACCAAATTATTGATTCTGCAATGCTCCACCAACACACAATATGGCTCCTTGTCAGAAAAACAAAGCTTATCAGGGTCCATGATAACCCTGAACAGTTTGCTAGGCTGGAGGTCCCCAAAGCAGAAAATCATCACGCTCTTGACAACCAAATCCAAGCATTGAGCCTGCAATAAAACAAATCAGGACCTGCTGTGGTGCAAGCAGCTCATCTCCCAAATTATTCCCACTTTCTCTCCACCCCTCCTGCCCACAAAATTTTACTGTGACAATCAAGGCACCATTGAACTGATCCTGAACCTGCTCTACCAACATAAAAACCAACACATTGAGGTTTGACTTCTGCGCCAACATTTCCACAAGGATGACTCCTCTCTTTCCTACATTGCCACAAATCTCAACCTTGCCAACCCTCTCACAGCCCTTGTGTTGCCCAGGAAGATCCACAAATGCTTAGGCCCCTTCCAGCACACCAGACAAAACAATTCCTGATCAAGCAAAGGGGCATGTAACAATTCAGAACCACAAAAGCCAAGGTTTCAGGGATTTAACCTCTACTGCTAAACTTTCCCTTGTTTAAAACTGCAAGAAAAAGACAAAAACCAATAATAAAGTCAGTTTTTGACTCAAATAACTCAAAAAACAGCTAAAAGCTCACATAATCAAACAATAACAAGGTATTTTGAGGAAAAAGCCACACCTTAAACCTTTATAAAAAGGCAAGGGGCCTGGCTCCAAATAAATGAAGCTCAAAGGAGCTTTGCTTATAATAAAGCTCACACCCTTTATATTAGTAACACACAAGGGTCACCACTCCAATTAGGACCTTCCACTCAAAATTGGAGTTTCCAATAAGATTGTTAGTTGAATATAATACTAAATTTTCTATCCCAAGTGAATCTCTTCTTGAGACTAAGTTTGGTGGTCTTGTTAACTCATGCTGTATTCTCTTACAAATAATTAATCATATATAACTGGTGAGGAAGGGGCTATAGGGTGAAGACCCTCCTCTTTTAAGGTAACAGGAGCCCCCATGGGATTCAAGGAATCATCAGGGAAGTTCTGTTCTCTCCCTGGTTTCTTCCTCAAGGGCTCAGAACCCCATCACATCATGCCAAATGAGAAATAGCGTACTAGTCTCATTGGGGGGGATTTTCAATGTAAAGGGTCCTATTTACATACCCCAAAAGTTATATAATGTACAACTAAGCTCAGGGCCCATTTAGTGGACGCTTTCAAGGATCAGGAGATTTTATTAAAGTATAATCACATCCCCAAGGGGGATAATATTAAGATTATGTGATTGGTTTATACAGAGTGGAGAGTATAGATTAAATTAATTACTGTAGCTTGTCCCCAAACAAAGGGAACTTATTGGGAAGTTATATATCAATAGTTGGGAAGCATCTGAGTCCTTGTAGCTTAATTTAAAGTCATATTGGATCCCCATCTTGATAATATATATTATCAACAATTTAATTCTTTAATAAATACTCATAAAAACATACTCATAAAATATCAAATAATATTATCAAAATTTATTGTATAATTTTGAACTTCTTAATCAACTTTAATTCTTGGATCTATGGTGGGTTGAACCAGTGACCTTGATTTCAGAAAATGGAGGGTGAGGCTGGTACTTAACCACTATACAAGCAAGACATAGTTTTGCAGACATTTGGACACATTTAATTGTCTCATGGCTGACACTCCCTACCACCAAAAGAAAAATTACTCTTCAGAGGAATTTTTACCTCTGTTAGAGGATCTATATATCCTTAATAATATATCAAAGTTTTTAATTTCCTTAGCCTCTAGCCATAAATCACTATCAGCTAATTTGTTCTGAAACCTCACCAGATAGAGTCTCACATCTTTACCATCTTTCCTAATGATTTTATGGTTCAATATCTTGTGAGGTAGTTAATCCTTAATCCTTTCCAGACTTGGAATTACAACTAAAAGGGTCTTTTCAAATGGAAAATTTTCTGTAGGTTGTATGAACTTCTTTACCAGACTGATTGGGAATGTTGTATTTTTTCTGTCAAATTCTTTTTTCAGAATGTGTTCCACTGCATTTTTCCCATGTAAAGCTTTTACAAAAAATGGTAAAACAAATGAGTCCTTAAGTTTTCTATGTCCTGCTATGTTAGAAAAATTCACCATTGAAATGAAGACCATGTCTCCAATTTTGATGTCATGATCCTTGTGAGTTTTATCCCATCTATTCTTTTTTTATTCCACTGCTTCATTAATGCATTTGCTTGCAAATTCCTCAGCCCTAATAATCATTTCTCTAAAGAAATTAGCAGAGGGGTGCAGTACAATACTCTTGCTAAAGAGTATATCCATGGGAATATGCGGAATCCAACCTCTTTCCAGTTCAAAAGGTGAAATGTTGGTGGAAGAATGCTTACCAGAGTTATATTCAAATTATAAAGCCAGAAACAGTGCTACCCAATCATGCATAAAGCCATCATTGCCTTTGAAATCAATTCCATATGCACAATACCTCCTTATCATGTCTTCCAAGGTTTGCATCAATCTCTCAGCTAGACCATCTGTCTGCGGATGGTAAGCTGTTAAGAAAGATCATTTTTTTCCTACTAGGTCAAACACACTCTTCCAAAATTCAGAAGTAAATTTAGGGTCTCTGTCACTAATTATGTTCTGTGGACAACCTACATCACTAACAATGCTGTTCAAGAATAATAGAGCCATATCCATTGAACAACTATCCTTTTAACATGGTAGGAACCTATCTCTCTTAGAGAACCTATCAACTATCACTATTACACAATTATGATTATCTTTCCCTCCTGGGGGTAGCCCAGATACAAAGTCCATATTGAGAGTGGACCATCATTCCTTTGGTTCTTCTATGGATTGTAATATTCCATACCTCTTTCCTGTGGGTCTGTTGGAATTTTTGCATCTCTCACAAGAATCACAGTATTCAGAGACAGTGTTTCTCCAACCTGGCCACCAAGCTATATTCTTAATTCTGTCTGTTGTTCTTTCTATAGATAGATTTCCTGAACAGATGTTGTCATGGAATTCAATCATCAATAACTCTACATTTTCATCTTTTTTCAATACTACAAAACAGCAGTGGGCTGACTTATGATATAAAAAACCATCCAAAAGCACCAAGCTACCATCAAATAGTTTCTTCTCCCATTATTCATCTATCCCTTTAACCAAGTCTTGTCTATTATTTTTTGATTGCACAATTTCTACTATTAATGAAGCATTTTTATTATTAGAATATGATTCAAACACAGAAAGCCAGAATCTCTGCGCCAAATTGCTCATTTATATAGCCATGATAGGCAATTTATTCACAGTGTCCTCAGGGTAATAAGCGGGGTTATTGATTTCATTAGGTAGTGCCCAACATGAAAAACCATCTGCATTCTTATGTATCAATACTTTCCTGTGAACTATTGTCATGGAACACCTCCATTCTTTGATGGCAATTTGCCACCTTAACATGTGCCTGTTGGGTGTCTTCAAGCTTGGAAATTATTTAAGCACTTTACAGTCAGTAATGACTTCAAATTGACATCCATCTAGGTAATAATACAATTTTCCCAAGGCCCATACTAGACACAGACACTCCAATTGTGAAGCATCATATCTTTTTTCACTATCCTTGAGTTTTCTGGATATAAAATGTTGAGATCAAACCTGTCCTCCTTCTTTCCTTATTCACTCTCATGCTTTCCTTTCCCGCTGCCCAGTCATTTTCCCCTGCATCCTTTGTCTCACAACTCTTTCAGCTTCCTTATTTACTGCTTGTTCTCATGTGCAAACATTATTCATCCATTGTTCTTAGTCTCATACTTTCACCAGCGCCAGCTTCACTATCACTCCCCCTTCTACTCTCAGATGTCACTGGCTCCACTTCTATCTGATCAACACCTCAGCCTTAGACCACCATCAATGACTTCCTATGAACATCCAGCATCTTTCTACCTATCCAACCCACCATTCAGGACAAATTTTCTCAACCACTCAACTAAAGCTCACAAGCCAAACAACTTGACCAAGTTGAAACTGCTACAATTCTACCTAAGCCTTCATACGGGTCATAACCCAGCCCTTAGAATACTGCAGTGTTTTATTTCTATTTTGGTCCCTTCTTCTTTTCAATTGCTTCATCCTTCAACACAGTCTACCCTTGTAATCTCCTGAACCAGTTGGAATCATGAAATTCATAGCCTGGTTCAGGTTTTAAGTCTCACTTAAATTTTCTCACGGTTAAAAGTCAAAATGGATCCATCCAGCTCTTCCAGATCTATCCGACTACAAACCTCAGAAACTCCTGGAACAGGAACTCAATCCAACTTCAAAGATCTTGCCCTAAAGTCCCTCATGGAGTCAACTCCCCTGTTAACCAGATCAAACTACTCAATTTGGAAAAAAAAATCAAAAAAATATTCAAAATGAGAGGAATCCTACAACTTATCAACTCAATCAATCCCAACAAAAAAATCCCTGATGAAAATGAAATGGCCGGATATCTAATGTCAAAAATTGAATGTGTAACCCTCACAAACATCATCAATTCCGATAACAAGGACGTGTCAAAGCTAATATGGATAGCTGCCAAAAACCACTTTGCTTTGTGCCAAGAAGCTAACAGAGCCTGCATTTTCTTCAACTTCCTTTACCTGGCCTTCAACCAAAACAACATAGACTCCTTTGTAACCACTGTCAAGCTCCATCTCAGCAAACTTGAGGAAGTTGGTATCTAATTGCCCTCCGACATACTAAGCTACCTAATTCTTTTCAAGCTGACTGACTCAATGAAAGCCATAAGATTGCAAATCATGCATTCTGGCTCCAACCTGAAGGTCTCTATGGTCTTGAGCCACCTCATACAGCACAAAAACAAATCTCAATCTAAGGGACTTGATTTGACCAATACCAACTTGGCCCTCTTTCACTCCTACTCCAAGCCTCACTACTCCTACCCCAGATGTGAGAATTGAAAACATAATCCTGCTGTTACCAATTGCTCTCCTTCATCCTGCTGGGTGGAATTCCCCAAACTCAAACCAGAATTCCCCCCCAAAAAGGGAAGAAAACCCGGTTCTAAAAGGGCTGAAGAATCACACTTCTACTTGTTCTTTTGCAACTATGGACTCACCTGTAACCCCAACAAAGATTGCTTTATCCTTAATAGAGGTTGCTTGATCCACATGATTCAAAATAGGGAAAGCTTCAAAAGCTTCTAGGAACAAACCGGACAAGACCACATCTTCACCAGGAAACAAGGTACTAGCATCCCCAGGAAAGGTCTAGGAACCGCTTCTATTAAGTGCAATTCAAACACCATTCACCCCACCAATGCTGCCTGGGTCACTGAAGCCACAGTAAATCTAATATAAATGGGAAACCTACTTGAAAAGGGATGCCATCTCCAGGTTGAACTAAACAGAAAGCCAGCCAAATCCTTTGTTGAACTCAAAAACAAATCTGGACTGGAGTGCTCCATTGTTGACAACATACTCATCATTGAACCCCCAACTTGGTCCTCTGAATCTACCTGCTATCTCTACTTTACCATAGTTAAAGATTTAAAACTAAAGCTTGGCCATGCAGGGATTGGCAGAATGGAAAAGTACTTGGGGAAACCCATCAATCAAGACTCAAAAACCAAGTTCAAATGTGTGGCTTGCAAGAAAAGCAAAATTGCAAGAACTCCATTCAATGATGAGAAAAAGTTGGCCAACAGAGTCTTTGATTGACTTAATCTAGACTTAATAGGACCACTGAATCCTATCAGCAAAGCAGGCCACCTTTACTGCTTAACCATTGTGGATAACAAATCAGGCTACATTGCCTCATTTCCCTTGCCCAGAAAAGATATAGCCACTCAAACCATCATGTTTGCCATCAAAAATGAAGCAAAAAATCAACACCAGTATCCCACTGAAGTTATCTCAGACAGAGGAAGAGAATTTGTAAACCTCCAGCTCACAGATTTCTTCAATTCCAAAAGCATCAAACACCTGGTCAGCAAGCCCTACCACCCTCAGCACAACGGAAAGGCTGAAAGTGAAAACAGAACAATCATAGAATCAATAAGATCTACCTTGAGATCTTCCGGTATCCCCAAAAACTTCTGGAATACTGTGATTCAAGGGTGTTGTGTTGCCTCAATCAAATACCGTCTCAAAAAGGGCACAAATCTCCATGGGAACTGTTCCACAAACAACCCTTGCCTCATGACTACCTCAAACCTATTGGCTGCCCAGTGTTGTATCTTTCTAACAATATCAAGACCATCCCGAAACTCTGAAAGAAGGGGGAACAGGGAACTCTGGTTGGTTTCAACCCCCAACTACTGTCTTACAAAATCCTATCAGAAACCAGTGAGTTAATCAACTCAAAACATGTTTCATTTGTCAAGAGGGTCTCCACGCATCTACCCTCCAAAAAAATGAGACAACCACTGAAACTGATTGTGGCAAAAACACCAACAACCTTGGTTGTGACCTATCTGCCAAGAACTGCTCCATTAAGTTTCCAGCGCTACCAGATCTCAGTCCCAAGGCCAACAAGACTAAACCCATACCAATAGACACCACCAATAGCAACAATCAGAGTGACTGTGTGATTGAATCAACACTTTGACCTCATATCCACAACCAAAACCTAATTAAACCACCTGAAAGATATGGTTACTATCACTCTGACCTCCCAAGCAACATACAAAATGCGCTACAGTTGACTGAATGGGTAGGTCCCATCAACAAAGAACTCAACACAGCTGAATACCTAGGTGTCTGGGAAGATGCAGTGGAGAGCAAAGTTGTGAACCCACTGGACACCACTTGGACGTTCAGGTGCAAAGAAGATTTTCACTCTGGAAAAGTCACCCAAAAAGCTTGTGTCTGTGTTCAAAGCTTAAATCAGAGGTATGGAATGGACTACCTTGAAACCTTTGCTCCAACAGGCAAGATTGCGTCAATAAGAGCTCTACTGGTCTACAGATTAGACAGAAAACTGCTGCTGCTCCAGTTTGAAGTAAAAGGAGCCTTCCTTCATGCCCAACTAAATGAAAATTTCTTCATCAAAACCCCAGTCAGATCAAAAAGGACCTCCAAGTTCTAAAAATTAAAGAAATTGCTCTATGGGTTGAAAAAAGCAGCACTCAATTGGTACATAACTTTGAAGAAGTGGATCACCAGCCAGAACTATGTCAAAAGCAATTCCTACCCCTGCCTATAGCTCCACCAAGACAGCCTGTCAGCGCTATTCTTTCATTTTGACAATCTGGTAGTGGTTGGGGACGTTGAAACCTTCCAAATTGCCTTCCTAAGTCAATTCAAAGACTCCAGCGCCCACAAAATCAAAACTCTACTTGGCATGAAAGTCATGTCAGCCTCCTGGATGCCAAGACCCTTGCTATCCTTTAGCTACCAGAGGTGATAGAGTAAATAATAAATATATTATTTAATGAATGCAGCAATAATCCGTAGAATATTTGAATTTAGCTTATTGCAAGGTTAAGTGGTTTGATTATTGTTTATTATTTTGAATCAATATGAATAAATTGATTATTAAATATTTATAGAGGCGCCACAATTATATTGGGGATCTTTAACACCTCTCTTCAGGAATTTCAGTATGAAAACACGTAGTCCTGGTTACTTTGGGCTCTTTAGTTTAAAAAATAATTTAACCAAAGATAATATGTATATAAAATACACAATGGAGTGGTAGGGCCTTGTAGCCAAGCTACCACGACAGAGAAAGGATAATGAAATTTACCAGTATATTATTAAATCCTTTGGGTATCTGTTTGAGAGGTGTACTGATGGGTTAAACCTGTATACTGGGGTTATAAGGTTGTTCAGCAGTTTTAATTGATAAAAAGAGGTTGAGGACGGATACGACTGATCAGAAATTGCCATAAATCACTTACTTATCTGTTATAAGTACTTGATTACCTTGGCATGGCGTCTGGATATGAATATTACTGGGTATCTGCCCATCAATATCCTCAAAAGAGCTCTTTATTTATAGCTTTTGGAGTCCCAATATTGTCCTTCTGAGGGTTGTAGGTGCTCAAAGGGACGGAAACTAAGGCTAGCAGGGTAACCAGGGGTAGCCAGTCATGTGTTCTTGGTGCTATAGCACGGGTAGCATCTAATTCAACAGGGTATGGGAATTATTCCACTTTATAATAGACATTAGGACGTGTGAATAACACTAATCTGTCCTATTTATGTATTATTTAATTAATTATCCTTAGTAAATGTTCCCAGTAATTATATAAATAGATATTCCTACGTGTCATCTTGATGTCAGGTAAGTTCTCATTATGTATTATATAACTCGAGTAAAAGTCATGATATTGATTTTACTCTTTATTTTCAAGGTCCAGTTGATTTACTAAGATAATTACTTAAAAAAATAAGTCATGTGAATTCATGTAATATTTTTATATCATTAGTTTCCTTAGTATGTCACAAAGATATTGATGTCTAGCAATTCTCATAAACATATATTAAAGTATTTTAATATATTTTTAGAAGTTGTCATTGTCTTATTTTCGACATTCTTGGTAATTTGAATTATATTAAATAAAAAATACGTATAAGGATTATTTATGTATTTTTATATAATATTATGTATTTTTAGAAAGTCTACTATCCACAGGAACATTTATTACATATGTAGGAAGTTCCCGTGTATGTTGTAGCATGTTTACGCGGTACCTGAGCCTCTCAGGCCGCCTGTAACTCTGTCAACCCGTAGTCCCGCAGCTGTGTACTTGTCAGAGGCCCGGGGCTGCGTACACAACCTTGACGGAGTGACAAGGCTGTATCCCAGCCATGCAAGGGTGCATTGGCTTCCGCAGCTGCGTGCGGGAATTGTGACAAAACACATTTCCGCCCGTAACTCCTAAAATATACACAACACCTCAATTCTGACTGAATTTTAGGTGTGAAACTAATACGTGACAATACGTGTGAAATATTTAATTTGCCAAAAAGCTCAATAATGGAGCCGTAGTATTTTTGTTTTTCTTTCCTTAATTATTTAAAAATATAAGGAGTTGGATTTCAAGGGTGGGGTCAGTGAGTAACCCTACCTAAGTTTGGGTGGAGGATCCATTTCTGTAATAATATTTGCGGTTTACCTACTCCTTCTTAGGTTAATTGTATTATTATTACCTTTATGTTATTTTTGTTACTTTTGTAGCTTGCTCTGCAATAGTAGCAAGCTGACAAGTCAAGAAAGTTGAAGACTTCATACACCTTTACTTACCAGCTCACATCAAAAGGGGCCTAGAGGAACTGAACCTACTAGAAACCAAACCCCTAAAAAACCCATGCTCAGCCGGGATCCATCTACTTCCCATGAATGACAAAGAAATTGACCAATTCAGAGCTCTCAATGTCAGCTGTCAATTTCCCATAGGATGACTCAACTTCATAGCCACCTTGGCAAGACCTGAAATCAGCTATGCCGTCTCCAGTCTGGCTTGATTCTTCAAAAACCCTGGGATCAACCATTGGAATGAAGTCATCCATGTATGGCAATACCTCCTCAAAGCTATTGACTTCAAACTGACACTCTTCTGAAAGTCAAAAGCCAACAATCTTGTGGCCTACAGTGAGGCCACTTGGGGAGATGACCCCAAAACCAGACTCTCTCAAACAGGGTTTCTGGTATTTCTAAAAGGGTCCGCTGTTTACTGGACAAGCCGGCAACAGGGCTCAATAGCCCACTCATCTACCAAAGCTGAGTGCAATTAACTATCAGCCATTCATCTTGAATGCCGCTGGATCAACCACCTTGTTGGCAAGATATGGAGAACTTCATTTCTCACCACTGATGCACCTAATTGAAAACAAGGGTCTCAACAACAAGATTCAAAAATTTGGTTCCAAGTTGCATGCAAAGCACATAGACATCAAACTCAAAAGCCTTAGGAACAAGTGGGAGAAAGGTTTGGTCACTCTTAAACTCATCTCATCAGAAGACATGCTGGCAGACTCCTTAACCAAAGATTCCGGCAAATAAGCCATCAAAAGGTTGGTAAATTTCCTCACATCCTGATGCTGGTTTGAGCCGGCATGTTGAGATCAAACCTGTTGTCCTTCTTTCCTTATTCACCCTCATGCTGTCCTGTCCTGCTTTCCAGTCATTTGCCCCTGAATCCTTTGTCTCACAACTCTTTCAGCTTCCTTATTTACCACTTGTTCTCATGTGCAACCATTATTCATTCATTTTTCCCAGGCTCACACTGTCACCAGTGCCAGCTTCACTATCAATCAGCTGTCTACTCTCAGCTGTCACTTGCTCCACTTCTATCTGATCAACACCTCAGCCTTAGACCACCATCAATGACTGCCTATAGCGTCCAGCATCTTTCTACCTATCCAACCCACTATTCAGAACAAAGTTTCTCAACCACTCAACTCAAGCTCACAAGCCAAACAACTCAACCAAGTTGGAACTGCTACAATTCTACCTAAGCCTTCATAAGGGCCATAACCCAGCCCATAGAATCCTGAAGTGTTGTATGTTTCATTTGGTCTCTTCTTCTTTTCAGTTGTTTCATCCTTCAACACAGTCTACCATTTTAATCTCCTGACCCAGTTGGAATCATGAAATTCATATCCTCGTTCAGGTTTTAGGTCTCACTTAAATTTTCTCATAAAAAAAAATTTTTCTTTCAACTGGCTTATTGTTAACTATTAGTACTTGGTGCAATGCAGCTCCAAGGCCTTCCATAAATGCATCTACATACAGCTTGAATGGTTTCTTAGGGTCTGGATGAAATGTAATTCATAGGCCTGTAGCCTCTCCTTAGTCATTTCAAACAAAACATTTGGACTGCATCTCTTATAAAGACTAGAAGCTATCATCCCAAAATCTCTAATGTTTTGTCTGTAATAACATGCAAAAACCAAAAAACTTTGCATCTCTTTAATGTTACTAGGTATAGGTTTCAGCAATAAAGCATCTACTCTGGATTGATCTATGCCAAGTGATAAACCACTCACAATATGACCCAGAGCTTTCAATTCATTAAACACAAATGAGCATTTAGTTAAAGATATTTTCATCTTCATCTTCATTAACTTTTGTAGTATTATAGGCATCCTTACTTTATGTTCATCCTATGTTTCAGAAAATATAATTATATCATCTATATAAATTATCAACCAGTTCTGCATCAAATCTCCACAAAATTCTGAATCCATCATTGTTTGAAAGTGTGATGGAGTATTTTTGATACCAAAAGGCATTCTCAGGAACTCAAACACTCCCAAGTGGCATACTATACTTAGGAACTTCCTGGTTTTTGGGTACACCACATTCTGATGAAAACCTTTGAGAACATCCATATAAGAAATATACTTAGCTTGGTGCAATTTACTCAAAGACTCAACAATGTTTGTCATAGGATATCTATCAGTGGTTGTGTAGAAATTTAATGCACTGAAGTCTCCAACCATCCTTGATTTACCATTGTGCCAGGCTATACTAACAGTTGTGGTGATATTCACATTTTCATTGGCACCTACCTTCCTGATTACATTCAATTTCAGAAATGTATCTATATGCTCTTTCAGTGCTTCTTTGCTCCTAGGGCTAGCAGGGAACCAATGTTTTCTCAAAGCTGGGGGATATGGTCTATCTATGGTCAAAGTGATCTTTACCTCTTGTCCTATTATTGAACCAAAAGGCTGATTCACTGCTGAAAAAGTGTTTTGATTCTTAAATAGCAGAGCAACTAGATCATTCCTTTCCCCCTCTGTCAAGTAAATTCTGATATTTGAATCTCTGATGAGCTCATTTTAAAACCTCTCTTTCAAAACATTATTCACAAAACTCTCAGCAGAATTACTGAAAAAGATTTTGCACTGTTTCCAATATTAAAGTATGAAGAATTTCTCTCATGAAAAAACTGATACGGTATCTCTTCATGTAGTCACTCCCAATTATGAAATATCAAGTTTCAGTATTATCAATCACTACAAACTTGATTAATAAAGCCAAATTCCCCAGGAAAAATATAATCTTGACCATTCCTAAGGGAGCCAGAGTACCAGAACAGCTTTGAAGGTTCATCTTGGGTGACTATATTAAGTGCTTTTCCCACTGTGGACACAAATTTTCTAAGTACCTTCTGCCTACTACAGATTTACAAGCACCAGAATCTAGAAGCACTTTACAAGATTTACCACATAATAACATCTTTACTAAGTCATTTGATGCATCAACAGAATTGATGAAACCTAAAACTAGGTTATCATCTTCTGCTTCACTATGGTCATTTTAAGACTCATAGGAAACTTCCCCTTTTTCACCTGTCCCAGCTTCTATGTTTTTGACTTTGCTAGCCTTCTGAGGAAAATTTTTGGATGTATTTCCTGTCTTACCACAAGTATAACAAGAAAGGTTGCCATTCTGAGGGCTCTGCTTCAAAGGGAGTTTACCCTTACTGGACTTTTCCATGGGAACATCTCTAGGAGCATATGACTTTCTTCTACCTAGAGATGTGTCCTCTACTATATCTTCAAGTATTTTAATCAAGTTTAAGCAATAATCTGTAGTCTTAATAATTTTCTTTACTGAAAATGAAACTTCACGGTCCATCAGGGATATTAACTTGAAATTAATAATATCCCAATCCAAGTATGGGTCACATGCTCTAAGTCTTTATCTTTGCCTGGTTACCCAAGTTGGTGGTGGTTTCACACCTGGCAAAAGTTGTTGTTTTTGAAGGCATTCAAGCCTTTTCTTTTCCAATTTGATGTGCCAAATTTTGAGTTTATTTCTCTTTTCAAAAAGTCCCAGTCCTGTACACCTACAGCACTCCTTCTGTCCCTATACCAATCTGAGGCTATTCCCTTAAATAGAATACTTAATGTACTAGAAATCAAGGTATCAGGCAGTCCCTCATCCTATTTCAGGGTTTAAATCCATGAAATAAATTCATTAGGATCATATTCACCCTCCCCAGAGAGATCAGGCCATTCATTTATCTTTTGCAATCCCTGTAATATCTGCTTAAAATCCTCTCCTTTACCAGAGTCCTGCACAAGATCATTGTATTCTGCAACAGCCTTGCTTTTGCTTTTCACTTCTGGGGCTCTGGATCCTATAAAATGACTTTTTTATTTTTGGAAAAGGATAAAAATCAGTCAAAAAGCTTCTTATGGTTGTGCCCTAATTGTTCATGTACTTTATCAATTTTTGTACTTAATTTTTCTAGATTCTGTTCTGACATAACTTGAAATTTCAATATATCTTCTTTGAAATAACTCAAGTTTTTATCAAACTTATGTTCAAACACTTCCAATGAATGACCCATTTGTAAAACCATTGAGCTCAATGAGCTGAAATCTGTTTTGATACTGATAGATTCTCTGCATGAGTCTTTCAAGGTATCATCAATGTTTGTCAAATTTTCATCCAGATTAGTCAAATCCTCTGCTTGTGCTTTCCTCAAGTCTATCTCTATATTTTTATTGGTCAAGTCTTCTATCTCTTTCACAGAACTGGCCAAAATTGATTTCAAGGGCAAGCTATCTGAAACAATACAGGAATATGTTTATTTATATCTGGAAAGCCTTCTATACAGTACTTGTTTGTGTGGACCACTGCTTTTTTAATATGAAGTGTTTCATTGAAGAAAGTATCTTGAAATTTTCCTAGAAAAATTTTTGATTCTAAGGAAAACATCAGCCCCTCTTGACCCTTTTGGCTCTCTCTTCTTCCAAGAATTGGAAGCCTCCTTGAAGATACTGGGCTATCCTCATCATTTCTCCATAAATGGAGTGCTGGTGTTCTCTCCTCTTCCTCATCCTTGCTCCCTGACTCAGGGGAGGGGATGGTTTCCTGTTACTTTAAGGCTCCTGGGAGCCTGAAGCTACTGGGAATGGGGTTGCCCCCTCTGGTAATTTTGTTTTTTTTCTTGGCTTGGGGAATACAGGTTTCTTGATCTGGGTTGGATCTCAGCTGTCTGTCTCCTTCATCAGTTGGTCCCTTACTAACAGTTTGATGAGGGCCCTGTACCTTTCCAGGGCCTGAGTCATGAACTTTTCTTGGTTATCAAAGTTGTTTGCCACTACTTCCTCAAGGTAGTTGATCTTGTTCTGACTGTGGAAAGTCAGAAGATTTTCTATGCCTTGAGTTAGGTCCCCTTCTTTTCTGGTTGAATTTAACAGAGGGCAGAAGCTCAACCCCCTTGCTCCTAGTATTCATGATGACAAGAATGATCAGAAATGAAATGATATGTCAATAATTTTCTTGAGTTAAAAGTTATCTGCCGTCCCAATTACATTAATGGATTTTTCTTTTACTTGGTTCTAAGGGAAAGGCTTAATATCCGTAACAATATCCATCACAGGGGATCTTGCCCTCTCCATTGGCTTGGAACTCCTAATACTGGCACCAAAAAACTTGCTTTGTGGGACCAAGCTTGTTTTTTAAACAAAGATTCAACCTTTCACCTATTTGATGCCAGGAAAGAATAAATTGAAAGCTGTTTCAACACTGTCGCGGGGGCAGGGAAATATCATTTTAACAGTTGCAATTCAATAACAACAATTAATCACCTACTGTTACTCTATGTATGGTTCAAAGTCAGGGTAATCTGTGAACCTATCTAAGGAGTTAATAATTCCCAAAAAATCCTCCAATTTTCAAGATTCCCACTCAGTACACCCAATCAATCACCACTTGCAGCCAATCACACTATCACAAAGAATTGTTTTAACCAACGGCGCTATTTTTCCATTAGAAAATAGTTTCCTTATAACTTGATTGGTAATTCCTTGATGACACAAAGGAATACTTTATTTAACCTTTTTTGATAAATTTGGTACGCAGCTTTTGCTAACAGACAATAATTGGTGCAGATAATGAGCGGCTAAAAAAAATTTCCTGTTTTTTGTCTCTTTTTTTTATTTTTAAAAAGAATCAATTTTCTAACTTTTATATATATATTTTTTAAAGAAAAAAAAAGCTGGAAAACTGGACAAAAGTGGCAATAATATATACTCAGTATACTAATAAAACTCAAAAAACAAAGGTTTTGATTCCTAAACCAAAAGAAATTTCAAAATTTCACTTCTTTTTTCTTTCTTATTATATTTTTTTTCTAATAAAAATATAAATCAGTCAAATACTGGACAAATACCACAAAAATTTGTATTTTATGTGGAAAAAGAAAAATTTTATGTTCTAAAATTTGATGAGGCCCCCAAATGTCAGGGATTTAACCTCTACTGATAAACTTGGCTGTGGTTAAACCTGCAAGAATAAGACCAAAAACCAATATAAAAGTCAGTTTTTGACTCAAATAACTCAAAAAATAGCTAAAAGCTCACAGACTAGAAAAATAACAAGGTATTGTGAGGAAAAAACCACAACTTAAACATTCATAAAAATGAAAGGGGCCTGGCTCCAAAAAAATGAAGCTCAAAGGAGCTTTGCTTTTAAATAAGCTCACACCCTGTATATTTGTAACACACAAGGGTCACCACTCCAATTAGGACCTTCCACTTAAATTTGGAGTTCCAATAAGATTTTTTGTTGAATATAATACTAAATTTTATAGCCCCATTCAATCTCTTCTTGAGAATAAGTTTGGTGGGCTTGTTAACTCTTGCTGTATTCTCTTACAAATAATAAATCATATATGACTGGTGAGGAAGGGGCTATTGGGTGAAGAACCTCCTCTTTTAAGGTAACAGAAGCCCTCATGGGACTCAAGGAATCATCAGGGGAGTGCTAGTCACTCCCTGGTTTCGTCCTCAAGGGATCAGAACCCCATCACATCCTGCCCAATGAGAAATAGGGTACTAGTACTCATTGGGTGGGATTTTCAATGTAAAGGGTCCTATTTACATACCCCATTAGCTATATACTCTACAACTAAGCTCAGAGACCTTTGAGTGGACGCTCTCAATGCTGAGAAGAGTTTATCAAAGTATAATCACATCCCCAAGGGGGATAATATTAAGATTATGTGATTGGTTTATACAGAGTGGAGAGTATAGATTAAATTAATTACTGTAGCTTGTCCCCAAAGGAAGGGAACTTATTGGGAAGTTATATATCAATAGTTGGGAAGCATCTGAGTCCTCATAACTCAATTCAAAGCTATATTGTATCCCCATCTTGATAATATATATTATCAAGGTTTTGATTCTATAATTAATACTCATAAAAACATACTTATAAAATATTATTAAATATTATCAAAATTTAATGTATAATTGTGAACTTCTGAATCAATTTCAATTCTTGGATCTATGGTGCGTTGAAACATTGACCTTGGTTCCAGAAAATGAATAGTGAGGCTAGTACTTAACCACTATACCAGTAAGAAATATCAGTTGTGCAGACATTTGGACACATTTAATTGTCTCATGGCTGACACAAGGGGCAACAGGATAGGCAACAAGGAAAAGAATGATGCATATGTGTTGAATGGTGAATGAGGATATATTTCCAATGTGCCTTCATTCTTCCTTTCATTTCATTTCATTTCTCTTCTATGGTCTCTCTATCTCTACACCATGTGTACCATGCTTTTAATTTTGTATTATTCTTTCCTCTGTGCGGTGCTTCCAAAGGTGCTCCTAGTGCTATGTGCACCCCCTCCATTTGAGTCTCTTATCTGCTGGCACCTGCTCAGAACCAGGATTCTCCTTTTCTTGTACGGTTCCAAAACCGTGCCACTTGCATTGTGGATTCTGGGCTAGGTAAGCTACTTATTGAATCTCTCAGTTCTTCTCCTCCTGCTGATGTTCTATGTTCTCCTGTTCTTACTCTACCCAGATCTACTGGTCACTGTTTGGTTTGTGCTGCTGTCCAACCAAACTATGTGGCTTTGAGCATTTTCTTTTTAGGTGTGACTCATCTAAATCTCTGCTTGGTTGTTTCACCTCAAATCTGATCTTTTCTTTTTAGTCTGATTGCAACAGATTTACAGTCCAATTTGGAAAACCTCAAACTGACAATAAAAGGCTTCTTGCCATGACCAACCAAGAATACAACCAAAAACTCAACATTGCACTCATCACAGAATTCAACTTCCCTAACTGGTTCATACGTCTGAAGAGCTATCTCAGGAGAAAGGGGCTCCTCAAACTCATTGAGGGTTATAACCCCACCAACCCTACCACTCCTACGCAAAAAAGGAAGATATAGAAGGCCTATGACATCATCATCCAGCACCTAGGCCACATAAAATTTGACGTGGTGGTTAACAGCTCAAATGAAGCTAACCCCCATGCTATTCTGGAAGCTATCCACAAGAGGTATGCCTTGGAATTGCCCAACAACTGCGGCAGCCTTTGTCTCAAATTCAATGCTACCAGTACAAGGGGGATCTCTCTCAATACATCAACAAATGCTGTAAATTGATTAACAAGCTATCTGTGGTTAAACTCAATGTTGTGGAATTCAAAAGAGGAATTCTCCTTTAATGTTTCAAAGTTTGGAAGTTGTTGATCCCTTGCTTCTGTAAACCCTGAGTGCAACTGGTCACCCTTTGACTGAGAGATAGAGAAATGAGAGTAAAGATTCTTCCAAAACCTATGACAACCAATGTGATCCTCTGTGATCTGATGCCCCCCAATGATAACCAGGTTGAGGGTGGGGCTTAAGAATCCTACCCCTCAACCCTAACCTAAGTACAACCAGAAACAAGCAAGAATAATGGAATACAACCCTTAAGCACAGAACCCTAGCCTCAACCCTATCCTTCCCATCCCATAATCCACATCCCATATCCCATATCCATCTGTAATAACCGCCTGCCATTACGTCCACCTGGTCTGTCCATCTCATGAAGCTGCCTCACGCTGCACCCAACTTGGAGCCCCCTGCGCATGTCCATATCTGCCCAATGCACCATTCCATATATCCAAGATATATCCGTGCAATCCAATCCTTGTATTGCAAAACATAATCTGTCCAATCTGTCCCACGTCTCCAGATGCTGAGCCCAATTTGACTGCTTCTGAGCCCGCAGCGCAACTTGCTTCAGAAAAGCCACACTCATTGCTGAGTGCGCTTCCCCTGCTCAGCCCGCTGCTACTTCTGAGCGCGCAGACAATTCCAAATCGCATCTATAAAAGACCACCACAAATTCCCTCAAGACATCCTCAGTTACACCATCCTGGCCAAAATTCCCAGCACTTTCCACCACATAGTCAATACTCTCCTTCTGAACAACAAAATGCTGACCAACCCAACAGCAGTGCTCCAAAAACTCAGGGAAGTCCTGCACCTGGAAAAATATCAAAAGGTAGAGACATCTGAACCTGAAAAGACCTCTCATCCACTTCAATGCACAAAAAAACACCTCAAATGAAACCAAAGACCAAACACCCGCGCTCTAAGGGAAAACACAACCCATTGGTGAACCATCCAGAAAAGAGATGCTGGTTTCTCCATCCAGGACTGCGCCCTGATTGTCCCACCTCTAAAGGTCTCTCTCATCTCCACTTTGAAGAGTTTTCAACTTATGTGACTGACTTGACTGAACCAGGACCTCCCCAAGCTTTTCTCAACGGACAGCTCTATTTTAAATACACCAAAACTCAAACATTGCTTCTTAATTTCCTGGATTCAGGAGCCTCACACCACATTGTAAATTATCCACTCTATCTTTTGGAGTCAACCCCTATAGGATTTCAAGTGGGAACAGGAGTGGAAGGAACTGCACTGCTGTCCACAGCCATGGGTAAGGCCACGCTCCGCAATCACCTGGGTAAACAAATTGAACTAGATAACATACTCCTGGTCCCCTCTCTGAACCGCTGTCTCATTTCACTCCCTCAAATTGCATCAAAAGCTTCCACTATAAATCAAATTGGGCACTCAGGATAAAAAATAAACCTTGATCACTTCTCACTTGTGGGAACTGCCAGAAATCACCTGGTCAAACTTTGTGGCACTAAGTTCAAAAGTTCCACCAAAAGCTTTGTGCTCCTCAAACAACCTCAAGGCGCTCCATGGCACCTTTGGCTGGGACACTCTCATGAAGCCGCTCTCAAAGATCTCTTTCTGGAAAGCTCTCCTCACTCCAACTGCAACATTGGAAAAAGCTGCAAAATGACTTCCACCCCATTTTGTGGTCACTTCCAGTCAGCCACTCGCTGCCTGGAGGTGATTCATTTTGATCTTGTTGGAGCTGTTATGGGATACAAACATAGCTATTATACATATACAATATACTCTACATATATATCCTATATACATATACATTTCACACTCCATATCACATAATACGTGACAGTTGTATACAATTTATAAGTCCGCGCGGGACCTGAAATAAAGAATTATCTTTTTCTGCTTCCGAACTTATCACAGGTTAAAAGCCGGCTTCACAACGACTGTTATATGCCACCGAGAAGGGGACCTGGACGATCAGGACAACCCATCACGGCGTACCCTCCTGGATTACCTTCATCGGGCAAACCAAATGACTCACTGATTGACTCAACCAAACTACGCGAGGAACCGCCTATCATGGATGACAAGCGACCGATCGAAGACGTACCTACCGTTAACAACGCGAAAAACCGATTCTTATGCAATCCGGGCGAATATGTGAGCTCCGTAGAACAACTCCGACGGGACGGAAGTAACATTGACGAATGGATCGATGGCATCGACACCATTGGACTCCTTGTATTTGGAATCACCAAATTCACGACCGACCCGGCGAACATGCAGGACTTACCATGCCAAGAAAGTATTGTTTTGAAAGTATTCTTCACGTTAACCCTCGATTGCAACCTACAACCACTAATTGCAAAGAAACCGACGGCCGCCGAGGCATTTGAGACCATACAAAAAAATTTCCAGTTGTCAACAAGAACCAGAAAGGTGGAACTGTGGGACAAGATTTTGTATAAACTTACCACGATGAACGGATCGATATCTTCCCATCTCACTCGAATCATCAACATTTGCGCTGAACTTGGACGTTTAGGCCAATCTGTGCCCAACGACATGGTTTTGACGCTTATGCAGGCGCTGACGCCCCCTCCACCGGGAACAACGAGGTCGCAGATGTTACAAACCATAGGCCCTCAATTGGATCGCATCAAAAAACCTACCGGCTCGGACACGCAATCAATTATTACGTCGTACTACAGCAAGTGCACACGTGGAAACTCGTCGGAGAATCCGTATGCCGTCGCCGCCGTAAACCCTTGGGCTTGGCCGGATCCAAATCAAGACAACCGTTGCAATCGCACGTCTGGACTGGAAGGACTCCAAACCGCCGGACGCCTTCCAGATCGGATATACATGCTGCCCAAACCAACATTAACGCGGGGAATGTCCCCATGCCGGACGATATACGACGGCGACACGGCGGTCATTGCTCCTATTGCGACTCCCCCGATCATTGGCGGGGATGGTGCCCAGTCCTTCGGGCTGATGCTCAACTCCCGCCTCCCGGTGTTTTAACCCACTAATCACCGCCTCACCAACGGACAAATATGCCGCGGACGACGAATAACTACCGCCAAGTACCACCTAACGTGCACTCAGTGGCCGGCCCAGACCTAACTACGACCGTTACCCAGGGGCGCCCCGAAAATCACACCGTGCAATCCGTCACTGGGCCCCAATCTGTGGTAGTTGACTCAGGGGCGACCTCCTCGGTAAGCGGTTTGTTAGATAATTTTCTCTCCTACTCCCCATTTCCCTCCCCTGTTCCTTTGAGTCTGGCAGACCCTAACGCCATCATGTACGCAATTGGTAGCGGGACGATGCCACTGACGACGGAAGGCTCTGGGGTCCTTGGGGTCCAACTCTGACTAATGTCCTCTACTGCCCATCAATGCGGGGGACGTTAGTCTTGTTGGGCCACCTCATGGACTCTGGATACCAACCCCAGTTCCACAACCGCATCCTTAGTTTAATATCTCCTTCATTCCATATCTCCACCACCTACTCCAACCGTACTTGGAAAATTTCCTCCTTCATTCCTTATTCCACTTTCTTGTCTGCCTGTTCCCTTTCCCTTTCCCTTTCCCCTCTTCCTTTCGTCTCTCTCCCATATTTCTACCATTGTGCCTTGGGCCATGTGTTGGACACCATAGTCAAAGCCTACCTGCGGGCCAACGTACCTTCTTTCAATCTGAAGAGTTGGTCGCTGTTCGTCTGCGAACCTTGTAAAATAGCCAAATCTACCCGACGGCGAGACGCTCTTCCGGATTCCATCCCCAAGAATCAACCTTTAGACTTACTAGTTTCCGACGTACTTGGCCCCCTACCGGCGGATGTCTCGGGAAATCATTTCCTCCTCACTATACGAGATCACTTCTCCACCTTCTTATTTGTTCACGCAATGAAAAACCGCAGCGAGGTTCCAAAATACATTGTCCAAACAACTACGTACTTAAAAAACCGTCTACAACGCGCGCCTACCCACATCAGATGCGACAATGCAAAAGAATATCATTCCAACGCCTTATCCGAACAGCTTGATACCCTAGGAACGAAGATACTATTCACGACCCCCTATACGCCAGAGCAGAACGGCAAGGCCGAACGAGTCAACAGGACGCTAGGCGACATGGCCCGCACCATGCTCACCTATGCCCGCCTTCCCGACAAGTTCTGGTCCCTGGCCTATCGACATGCGTGTTTCCTTCACAACCAAATTCCAAACTCCCGAACCGAAACCAAAACCCCAATCAAGATCCTATATGGCCTCCCAGCTACAACAATCCCATTGCATCCCTTTGGCACAATCGCCTTTGCACATATTCCGAAAGAAAAAAGAAAAAAACTTGACAATTGCGCCGAGAAAATGATTTTTGTTGGTTATCAAGACGACGCGAGGGGATACGTGTTTTGGAACAATGGTAACGGCTCCCTGTTCTACACAGATGTCTCTGATTTCCCCGACAATTCCGTCTTGACTTTTATCCCCACTCCAGTTGATACCACAAAGATCGACCCGGCGTTATGATCGATTACATACCATTTAGGTGAATTCCCTTCGGACGTTATCTGTGAATCGCAAGATGCCCAGATCGACATAATCCCCCCAATGCACGATATCGACCCGCCCAGATCAATCAACCATGCCCTCCGGGGCAACATGCGGCCGATATGGGAGCCGCCCTTGCGCAAGGAGATCGATCAACTGTTTGACATGGATGAGTGGGAAGCCGTTGACAGGACTCCCGAGATGAAAGTGATAGGCGCGAAATATGTGTTCGCAATTAAAAGACACCCCAACGGCTCTGTTGACATCCCTAAAGCGTGTTACGTTGCAAAGGGTTTCCGACAGAAGCTAGGAGTGGACTGCTACGAAACGTTCGCGCCCACGGCCTCGCTGTCATCTTTGAGGCTCATCCTGGCAATGGCGACCTCCAACAAATGGATAATCAACAGTTTTGACATATCCGCTGCTTATCTCCACTCACCAATCCAAGAGACAGTCTACATCAAGCCTCCCATTCACCTGCGACCAGAACTAAAAGGAAAGGCAATGAGACTTAAAAAGTCCCTCTACGGCACACGTCAAGCGGCGAGGTGTTGGTGGTTATTCTTCAAGGGTGTCCTCAAGGATATAGGTTTTACCGGTAGCTCCATCGAAAAAACTGTTTACATCTATAAAAAAGAGTCGGCCGTAATCGCGATATGGCTGCACGTTGACAATGGTCTGGTTGTTAGTAACAATTTAGACACGTTGAGGACGTTGCAATTAAATTTAGAACGTCGGTTTAAACTAAAATGGCAGGATTCATGCAACCGGATAGTAGGAATTAACCTGCACCGTGAGGATGAGACCCTGAAGTTGGACCAATTGCTACTTATCAACCAGATCGTCTTGAAGTGGAAATTGACTAATGCCACGCCGCTGATTACATCGAACACCGTGTTGCCTGCAACTCCATTGGTCACCCCAATAGATGCTACTGCCGTGGACTCCGAAGTCTTCCAATCTTACATTGGTTCACTGAACTACGTCGCAATAGGGACCCGTCCTGACATATCTTTCGCGGTAAACTATCTCTCTAGGTATAGCAAGTGTCCGTTGCGAGAACATTGGCTGGCATTACATCATCTAATTCGGTATGTCAATACAACGAAGGACCGTCAGCTCATTTTCCAACCAGACAACAGCGACTTGCGACTTTGGGTTGATGCCGACTGGGGGGGTGAGTTTCATAGATCGACGACAGGTTTTCTTATACTGCTGAATAACTGCCCCATATTGTGGGGTGCCAAGCGCCAGACGACTGTGGCTACGTCAACTTGTAATGCGGAATTTATTGCTTTGGGGGTGGCGATGGAACTTTTCATTTCTCTGCGTGCTATGTGTATCGATTTCAATTCTTCTATTTCTTCTCATATGTTTTGTGATAACCGCGCGGCCGTGCTAGTTGCAACCAAAAATGGATCCAGATCACGGATGAAGCACATCAGCCAAAACTTTTTCTTCATAAACGATCTAATACGTAGCCTAAAAATAAATCTCTCTTGGATATCGACTGATGAGCAACTAGCCAACATACTGACGAAACGTCTGGGCCCTATAAAACAAAAAAAATTTTGCGACCGTTTTTTACCGATTATACAATGCTAAGTTTGTGGGGGGGTGTTATGGGATAGAAACATAGCTATTATACATATACAATATACTCTACATATATATCCTATATACATATACATTTCACACTCCATATCACATAATACGTGACAGTTGTATACAATTTATAAGTCTGCGCGGGACCTGAAATAAAGAATTATCTTTTTCTGCTTCCGAACTTATCACAGGAGCGTTGTGACGCTTCAAGCTTAAGGATTATTGTCCTCCCACTTTGACATCCCCTTTTCCTCAGTACCATCTACCTCAGTCCATAATTATGACAAACCAGAAGCACAACATCAATGATGCCTTCTGCTTATCAACTCTGGCTTGCATAACAGCCTTCCATTATTGGCAACTGACTCAGCAACCACTTTCAAAGTTTGAAGTCAACTCAACCTTGGCCAACCATCCATTTGGGCTCTGCCTTTTCACCCTGGGTAAAAATAACCCTTGGTTTCCCATTTCCAGTCACATTCTCTTGATAGTTTGCACCCATGCTAGTCAAGCCACCTCAAATGTATAGTTCAAAAATGGAATAGTCCCTTACCCTGCATAAACTACAACTTCATATTTGCATTGCTTCTGAAATCAATCCCTCATTTCTCAACTGTTAAATCCCAACACATTTGTCCCCTATTGTCTTGCACTTATGCTAAGACCTTGGAAACATTCATACTTTTATTTCATTTTGTACTCCGTTCATGTCATTGATTGCCTCATTTCTCAAAACTGTAGTTGACTGTCCATCAGGTTTTATCTAGTCATTTTGGATTACCTTATAAAGGCTACTGCGCTTGCCTGGGGCTTGTTTCCTCAGTTAGTTAATTTCATACATTCTTGCATTTGCAAAATCCAGTCATCACATTGGGCTTGGGTTTTGTTTCCTTCCATCAGAAAATTCATCCCTCTCGCTGTCTGTTAAGTTACTCCACAATAAGTTCACACTTTGCAGTTAGCCCTCACTACATTGCACTTTCCCTTGCACTCAGCTTTCCTTTTGTGCTCACAATCATTTAAGATTTCCCTATAGTCCGTGTGTCAGCTTGCTACTATGTACAGAGCAACCTGTCATAGCAACACAAAACTATAAAAAATAAGAATATCCAAATTAACAAAAGAAGGAGTGAGAAATCCAAAAATATTATTGGAAAAATGGATTCCTTACACAAAATAAGATAGGGTCACTCAGTGACCCCACCCTTGAAATCCAAGTCCTTACATTTTTAAAATAATTAAAAAGAAAAGTACTAAAGATTACAAAACCAGTATGGCACCTTTTTGCCATTTTAACATTTCAAAAATGTTTTCACGTATAGGGTTTACTCCTAAAATTCACTCAGAATTGAGGTGTTGTGTATATTTTAGGAGTTACAGGCGGAAATGTGTTATGTCACAATTCCTGCGCGCAGCCCCACATCATTACATACCCCTATGTACTCATAGTCGCATTTTTCCGAGTACTAGAGACCCGCGCGCAGCTAATTCTGCCACGCACACAGCGGATCCCACCCCGTGCGCATCTAAACAGACTGATCCCCGCGTTGTGGTGCCCCATCCTGGAAACCCTGGCCAGTGCGGAGACTTTAATTTTTTTATGACTTTTCCTTATCATCATTCATAGGCATCATGATCCTAAAAAAAAAACAAAAAAAATCATAAGAATCAAAAACAATACATAACTAATAGCAGTAATTCTCAAGTTAGAAATCCAAACAGACCTCAAACCATCAAAAAATTCAGTAGCTCTCATTCATTCATTCAACTCCTACTCCTCTCTTCAAGATGAAGAACTTCAACAGAACTCAACTCAACAAATCATCCATCATCATCCATCATCCATTCAAACCATCCAAACCAATCCTCCCCATCCCAAACTCATCCCACTTGAGATGAACCAGCTCTGAAAAAAGCATCATCATCATCTAACATTGATCCTGATCACCACAAACAATCCATCGCTCAACCTAAGTGCTCACCTCCAAATATTCAAGTCATCAAATTGACCCTCAAGGAAATCAATCATCTATCCAACCTCTTGGACGGCTTGGATCCAAAGATCATTTGGATTGGTGTCAAGAACAAAGGTTGTGCTGGGTTGGCCTACAATCTAGAGTATGTCGACTGACCTGGCAAGTTTGATGAAGTCGTCACAACTCAAAACGATTGAGGCAAGGAGATCAAAGTGTTGATTGACTCAAGAGCGCTGTTGAGTATCATTGGTAGTACGATGGATTGGCAGGAGAGTCAACTCGGAAACAGATTTGTATTTGATAATCCCAATATCAAAGAATCCTGCGGTTGCAGTGAAAGCTTCTTGGTATGATTCCTACCTAGTGGATCATCACTCAATCAATCCCCCCCCAATCTCCATCAAACACTCTTCATTTGGCAAGCTGGGCCAATCATCTCCACGACACTCCCAATCAACCACTCTGCCCTTCAACACCTCATCAGACCTCACTCTTGACCAGATCCATCAAGTTCATCACTCAGTGTTTCATGTCCCCTAGCCTTGAGAGAGCCCAGAGGAGTCCATTTCCAATCATCCTCCTATCCTGCAATCTACCTCCCGCGACGGCGACCAACAAACAACAACTTGGCCGTCTCAAGCGCCCGTCAACCCCTCTTGAAGTCCACCTCCAGCTCACCGGTCTCCTGCGCGGCTTGTGCGTTTCCCGCGCGGGTCTCAACGGTTGCCCGGGCCCGTCAGTATGTCCCCGGGCCTCTCACTTGCTACTCTCCTGCCCATGCCCATCCTGTTAAAAAAAAAATCCGCTCCCATTTGTAAACATCTCTTGTAAATAGTCTACAGGCCTCTGGTCTATAAAAGGAGGGGATCTCCCCTGTTTTTTCTGCATCATAGAAAAAAAAATAATCCAGGGGAGTGTGTGCTTATGTCCCCCCCATTATTGTGAAATTGAATCCTGATCCTTATCCTGGGTATATCTCTGATTGCCCCCTGATCCATTTTTTGACCCTGAGTCTTTGCCCCTCTGTGGCCTGATCCTTATCACCAACCAATAGCCTTGCTGGTTGAAGAAAATTCTGTCTTTTGGAATTTTTGAGTGTGTTATACCACTCCTTGATCCCTTTCTCTGACCATACTGGTCCTGATCCCTGATCATCTTTCTGGATCCAATCACGATTGATTGAAGAGGTCTTATTAAGCTTAAGACCTAGAGTGTTATACCTCCCTTTATTTTCTTTGGAGTTGCATTCTGCCAGCCTACTCTTGAGTCCCTTGAGAAGTGTTGAGGTTATCCTTGCTTCAAATCAGTTACTGTTTGCTTTTAGAGCTTCTTAAACATTGTGCTTTGTCTTGTACAGCCACCCTCAGTTATCTGGTACCCTTCAAGCGCTTGATTGCAGAGAGTTGGGCAGGTTCATTGAGAACCTGGAGGTTGGTTGGGTTTGAGTTGATCATCCCCAATCTTCTGCTGACGACCAGAGTTATTAGCTTGTGGGCATTGTTTACATAAAACAGCTTTTGTTCCTTGAACTCTAAGAAGACTTTAACTTCTTTTTTTCAAGTTTTCCCCTGCATAATCTTGTCTCAGATAGTGCTGTTCCATTGCTACCCAATTATTATCATCTTTATCCTCTACTCCTTGATTCCTCATTTACCAGCTTTTGGACCTTGATCTTGGTTACATCTAAATATTTTTTTAACACTCAGGAGGGCAGCCTAAACAGCACCTTTCCCCTCCACAGAACTGCCACGGCCTAGCAATGTTTGGAGTCTTACATTTGGTCCCCCGGGCCGGGATAAAACCAGCAACCTTGGGATTTACAGTCCCAACTTGAAGAATCAACTCCGAAATCCAATCCAAATTTTTTTCTTTTCTTTCTTTTTCTGTTTGTTATTTTTTCAGATCTGATCCGTGGAGGCAACGTGGTCCAGAAGTAAGTCCTCCCAATTGTGCACCATCTGGGCGAGATCCTTGTCCTTTTGTGAAACTCTACTCTTGCCACACTTGTGAGCCACCTTGGAACTCTGCTCATTTGGATCTCTTAGGAACCCTTCAACATGGCATCTGCTGGATCCTCCTCATCTGTTTGGGCCAAGATGGTCAAAATCAAACCTCAGAACAAAAATTTAGGCTTCAATGGGACCAATGTCCAAAAATTCCTGGACTCCTATGAGATGGCTGCTGAAGTGGATGGTGCCAGTGAATATGATATGGCTTATCAGTTACAATTTGTTATCTCTTCTGACAAAGTTATGGAGTTTATTAAATCGTTTGATGGATTTGAAACTCATAACTGGAGGCTCCTGAAGGAGGCTATGTTGGCCTATTGGGGAAAAATAGATGTAGCCAGATTTACCTTGCAAGACTTGGATGCCCTGGTTTGTCAATGGATCTCCAATGGTGGTATCTCCTCAGCCTCTGACTATCAAGCTTTCAGAAAATCTTGGGACCCTATCCAGTCCTATCTTATTTGGAACAATCACATTGATACGTTGGACAAAATTTGAGTGCAATTTTTTCAGTCTTTCTCTCCAGGAGTGCAGGAAAGAATTAAGGATGAATTGGTGAAATCTGGATCCATGATCACAACAAGAGATAATTGTTCAAGCTCCCTTATTTAATGGTTCTTAGGAATACTGTGGATAAAGTGATGAAAGTTCAAACAGCTCTCACCTTTGAAAAACCTAAAATCACTGAACCAGTCCTTGCCCCCTCTTTTCAAGCATCTAACAAAATCATGAATCAGATGGAAGCCAATTGCAGACCTAAACCAAATCCTCAGGCCAATAAGGAATCTGCTACTATAGATGAGATCACTAAATTACTTCAGGCATTTGAGAATAAGATAGATCAGAAAATATCCTCTTTAGCCACTCCTAAACCTGCTAATTCTGTTCCTAAATCTACTCTAGTCTGTTATTATTTCCATAGGGAAGGCCATGGTACTGGTAGATGTCCTGAACTCCAGAAGGACAAGGAGGAGAAGTTAGTAGAGCAGAAGGGAAATAATTTCTTCCTTCCTAATGGTGCTTTGATCCCTTTCAATTCATCTTGTCCAATTTGTCATGTGGTGGCCTCATACCAACCACCAACTCCCAAGAAGGCATCCTTGGTCTCTGTGGATTTTCAATCATCCTATGGAACTCTGCAACCTTGGTATCCTCCAGCTATCACTTCTTCCAGCTTCCCTGGAACCTATCAATCTGATCCAGCTAGGAAACGCCATGAGGAACCAAAACCTGATAAGTCTCCTCCTGTTCCATCCTCAATCCTGCAAAAACCCGTTAAACGTTGATCTTCACCTGAGCCTCCTTCCTCTGATGTGGAAGACATGGAAGTAGAAAGGGAACCACTTATGGAAAGGTTCCAGGACAACTCTGATCTTCCCCCTCTTCAACCTGTCCAACCCTCAGATCCTCTTCCAGCACCTATTTCACCTGATCTTCCTCCCTCCACCCAACCCAAAGTTTGATTTGAGAGGGGAATCTCCAAGGACTACCCTAATGCTGTGGAAGGAGTATTAAAGAAAATTTCTGATCTCAAAATCCCTGATCTATCTGTGGCTGAACTCCTGTCAATCTCTCCATCTGTGGCTGAAGGGATGAAGAAATGGGTTTCTTGTCTACGTGTGGAGATTGGTCCAGACAAATTGAAGGTCTCCTCTGGTACTCTGATGGAGGATTCTGGTGGAACAGATCCCTCTTCAGATACCAACCTGTATTCCTTTCCTCTTGGCTTTCTCCCATGTTATCTTGGTGATTCAACTAAAACGGTTTCTCTCCTTGTGGATTTGGGTTCTCAGCTCAACTTGATTTCAGACTCCATTGCCTGCAAGCTTAAACTTAGCCCAAGAATCAGTTTCAATTCTGCTGTGTATGGAATAGGGAACCAGTCCTGTGAGATGGTTGGTATTTCTGAGGATATCCCTGTTTGAATGGGTTGAAATATTGTTGGTACCTGTCACTTCTGGATCACTCGTCTGGATGGTCCCATGATCTTGGGAAGGCCTTTCTTAATGGATTTTGGTGCTACCCTGTTGTTTTCTGATCAAGTTGGGGAGAGAATTCTCCTCCCTGATGCGGATGGAAGAAAGATTGAAGTTCCTCTTTGTTCTCTGGATTCTGGTCGTTGGGAAAGAGAATTCCCTGTTCATCCTCCCAAGTCTGTCCCGAAAGGAAAGCAGAAAGAAAACTCTCATTCCTCTCATCCTCATTTTTTAGCAGAATAGTTGGCCCTACTGATAGTTGTAGTTCTTCTCAGCCTCAGACTTCAACTCATGGACCAACTTCCACCTCAGAGGCATATCTTTCTTTTTCCTCATCATTTCCTTCTCATCCAAATAAGATCAAAAATCAAACTCATGAAAAATCTGAAAAATCCAAAAATATTTCTTCTTTGTCTGGATCTGTTGTATCTTCTTTTCCTTTTTCTTTTCAGCCTTATCAATCATCCTCTATTCCGGTTTTGAATCTCCACAATGAGTCTAAACTAGATCTCAATCTCAATTATTTTCTTGGTGGCTTTGGTATGAAGGAGTATGGTCTTAGGTGGAGGCAATTTGGGGTAGAAGTAAGTCCTCCCAATTGTGCACCACCAAGGGCTTCTACTACTGTCGTTTTCAAAAATCTACCCTGTGCCACACATGTGAGCAATGTGTTATCTTTTGGATCCTCTTTTATGGAGAAGGCACCTTTCAAGGATGCAGCAGAACATTGAACTTGGAAGATGTTGGAACATGGTCTCAGTTTTTGTAGTCAGGTCTCACTGGTCAATGCTTGGAGGAAGCAAGGATTCCTCTCCTTTGCCACTAAGTACAAACCAGTTGCAAAGAAGGTCCAGCCAGTCAACCAACCAATGCCTCTCAACCTCAATCCTCCCCTTATGCGTCCTCCTCTATCCCGCAATCCTTACTGTGTTCTATCCCAATCCCTCACTGGTCCATTCATTCCCTCTGGTAGGGTCACTGAAGAACGTCTGAAAGTGGTCAACTTTGGTCCAGATGGATGGCTTTTACCTGATGAGTTAAATTTGATAAAAAATATCTTTTCTCTAAGGGAAAAATCTATTGCATTCTGTGAAGAAGAGAGAGTTCCCTTGAAAGAATCCTATGGCCTACCCTATATCATCCCTGTAGTAGAAAACAATCCCTGGCAAAAGAAGAAGATCCCTATTCCTGATGCAAAATTCAACAAATTCATCAAGTTGGTCTGCGAACAAGTCTGTACTGGTTTATACAAAAAATTGACTTCTAGCTATTCCAGTCCTGTTTTCTGTGCTCTAAAGAGTAATGGTAAACTTAGAGTAGTTCATGATCTCCAACCTCTTAATAAAGTTACTATTAAAGACTCTGGTGTGCCTCCTGCCACTGAAGAATTTGTTGAATCCTTCTCTGGGAGAGCTTGCTATGGTCTAGGTGACATTATGGGTGGCTATGACTTACAATCCTTGCATCTGATTTCTTGTCCCCTCACCAACCTCTTAATAAAGTTACTATTAAAGACGCTGGTATTCCTCCTGCTACTGAAGAATTTGTTAAATTTTTCTCTGGGAGAGCTTGCTATGGTCTACGGGACATTATGGGAGGCTATAAAAAACAATCCTTACATCCTATTTCTTGCCCTCTCACTAACTTTGATACTGCTTTGGTCCATTCCAACTTACTCAATTGCCTCAAGGTGCAACTAATTGGGTTTCAGTCTATCAGGCTCAGATGATGTGGATCCTCCAGGACAAAATCCCTGATCATGCGGGTATCTTTATTAATGATGGTGGGATTAAAGGTCCAGTTTCTGACTATGATAATGAGTTCTTACCTTGGCACTCAGGAATCCAACAATTTATCTGGGAGTATGCTACTATCTTGGAAAGAATTTTGTTTTGAATCGAGGAATCTGGCCTTACTGTCTCTGGATCAAAACTTGCCGCCTGTGTCCCTGCCTTGGAAATTGTTGGTCATATAGTCTGCAAGGAAGGAAGAAGGATGGAACCCTCTAAAGTCAACAAAATCATCTCCTGGCCTACTCCAATAAATCCAACGGAAGTTAGAGGTTTCCTAGGTGTTGTAACTTATGTCAGGATCTTCATTCCTTCTCTATCCAAAATTTGTATTCCCTTGCGTCGCTAAACCAGGAAGGATGCTGAATGGCTTTGGACCCAAGCTTGCAATTGATCATTCCAGTTACTCAAAACAATTGTTGGGAAAGACATTGGTTTGAAAAAGATCACTTATGGACCTGGAGCTGGCAACATCAAGCTGGCAGTGGACTCTAGTTATCAATCTGTTGGGGCTGTCCTCACTCAGGAAGATGAAAATTGTTTGGATTGTCCTGCTCTGTATGAATCTCTTCTTTTCTCAGATGTGGAATCCAGGTACTCCCAGCCAAAACTGGAACTTTGCTGTGTGGCCCGAATGTTGAAGAAGCTCCAGACTGTCCTTTGGGGTCAACACTTTGAGTTACAAGTTGATGCATGATCCATTATTGAAATGATCAATGCCCCCAGCCTTCCAAATGCTCCAATGACTTGTTGGGTGGCTTTCATCAAGTTGTTCTCTTTTGATATTGTTCACAGGTCTGGAAAATCTTTCACAATTCCTGATGGTTTATCTCAACGCCCTCTTGGAGATGATGAATCAGATGTTGGAATGGATTTTGATGAGGAAGAACCCTTGGTCGGCCCTGTTTTTGCTTTCTCCTCCCAAGATTACTCTGGTTTCCAGAAAGGTTTCTGGCTTAAGTTAGAGCAGTACCTTTCAACTCTCCAAAGGCCCCCTGATATCTCTGCTAAAAATTTTCAATCTCTCAAGAGGAAGTCCTCCAACTTCTTTTTTCAAGGCACCAGGCTTATGAAAAGAGGGAATCCTTGTGCCCTTATTGTGGTCACTATCCCTTCTAAGCAAGATTCAATCCTGGAAAGTCTCCATGAAGGCCTTGGGTATTGTGGGGAAACAGAAACTTATTGACAAATATCCAAACAATTTTGGTGGCCATCTCTGAAGAAATCAGTCTCTCAATGGTGCAAGAGTTGTGAAGTGTGCCAGAAACGTGATCTTAAGTGCCCGGTCAAAATTTGTTACCCCACTGGAGAGTCCACTGTCTTTGGGAGGATTGCTATGGATGTGGTTCACATTAAGGCTGGTGGAGCTAAGTACCTCATTGTGGCTAGAGATGATTTTTCTGGATGGGTTGAAGCAAAGTTTCTTAAGAACCTCAGCTCTGAATCAGTAGCAGCTTTCCTTTATGAGACTTGGACAATGCGTTATGGTTTGGCACAATCTTATTTGACTGATGGAGGCTCCAAGCTTGGTGGTAAACTGGCTGATATGATCCAATTGCTTCCTGGTCAACATAGGGTGACCACTCCTTATTATCCTGAAGGCCAAGGCATGGTGGAAAGAGGCCATGCTCCTTTGAAGGCTGCTCTTGTCAAACTGGCTGGTGAAAGTGGCAAGAATTGTTGCAAATTCGTCCCCCTGGTCCTCTTCTCCGATCAAATTTCAACTAAAAGAACCACTGGCTACTCACCTTACAAAATAATTTTTGGTCAAAGGGCTGTCCTTCCTCTGGATCTGGAAATGGAATCTTTCTTAGGTATTTCTTGGGAAAAGGTTTCTTCCACCACTGATCTATTAGTTGCTAGATCCAAGCAGCTGGAAAGGAGTGAAGATGTCCAAAGTGAAGCTTATCAGAAGATGATGGAGTCTAGGGAAAAATTGTTGGAAGGGAACTAACAGCTAACCTGTCTATGGTACACTCAAATCAATCAATGTGTGACAGAGTGGTGACAGACATGGAAACACAAGAGAAATTAACAGAGCCGCGGGCGTTGCAGAACCTGTCTGAAACACAAGAATCTGCCAAAGTACATGCGGCCGCAGCAACTGACAGAGGACCAGGAGAAACAGTCGATGCGCCTGCAGCATTAATGACCTACAACCCGAATAAGGAGAACAATGACACAACGACGAATGCGCTTGGAGATTTCTCAAGCGAGGAAGCTAAAAAGCTCATAGACAAGAATGCAAAAGAGCTCGCAAGCAAGCTACAAATAATAACTTCATTAATCGAAAGCGCTACCATCACCAAACAGAACAAAGAAATGGAAATCGGAAAGTTAATCAAGGAAAAGAAAAGAAAGATGAGCGCTTATTTGAACATTTCAAATAAGCACACAAAGAGACTAATGCGAAAGACGTTAAAAGTAAGAGGAAGGGTGAAGGGAAAACCCGCATTCTTAGAATGCTATTCAAGAAGAGGAGGAAGTGAGGGACTCGTTCATACCCACTGCCTCAGCTCAACAGTTAAGAAGAGAGAATTTAACCTTATTCAAAATACATTATCAGTACCAAAGCACAAAACCGCTACCGCCGAAAACCGTCGCCATCAAAGAGAAAAACCGTAGTCGCCGTTGTCAAAGGAGGCATCAAGATAAGAACAAACCAACCAACAATGGAGAATAGTACCGAGTCAAAACGATACAGACTGAATAACAAAAATTACGCCACTTGGTCAACAATGATACACGCAGAACTGTACGGGCTGGGCCTTATGGCGCTAATTAAAAGGGAAAACACCAATGAAGTTGAAACTAAGAATTTACAACTCTATGTGCTAATCATGAAGCACTTAGAGAAGGACACATAGCTGTAGTTAATAGTGAATTAGGACCGGAAAAGGAAGGAGACGGCTTGGTGGTCTGGGAACTTTTTAAGAAGAAATACGCGGGTAATGAATCTCACCACCAGATGATTGCCTTGGGAGAATTCATCGACCTCGAGTTTAAAGAAACAAAGGAGTTTGTTAAGTCAATTTGGGGGGGCATTAGTCAAATCCAAACCACAGGTCTAGACATCAAAGAACAGGTGCTTGCCCTACTTATACTCAAAAAGTTACCGAAGGAGTTTGAGTTGCTGGTCAGGATTATGATTTCAGATGGATCAGCACTGAAAATTGAAGATGTTATAGGTAAGATAGAGAGGGAATACCTACAGTTCAAAGTCAAGAAGTCCGAAAATGTTGCCATGATGAGCCAAGCACCAAAGAGAACGATGAAGTGCTATAATTGTGGAATTGACGGTCATTCAGCAAAACAGTGTCGCAAGGAATGGACCAATTATAAGCATGCACCACTGAGAGCAAACATAGGAGAAACAGAAACCAAGTCAGTCGCTTTTCTAGGGGCGATATTGCAGTACAACGAGGATATGAACGATGTCACTTACCTTGAAAAGACAGAAAACTTGGACCCAGTCGAAGAACCGGAGGATTTCGATGATCATGAGGAATTGATAAATCATAACCCGGCAGACGGATCGTTTGACTTCTATGCCCCGGACGATTTTGAAAGCGATAAGGTGAAGGGACACTATAACGCCATCCTTACCGAGCTTGAAATTTTTGGTAATCTAGGTGACCTAGAAAACAAACCATACAAAGGTAATATCATCTGCGCAATGACCGGAGCAATAGTAAATAACACAGCCAAAATCAAGGACAGTAGCCCAATCTTACTTGACCCAGGTGCGTCTGACCACATGTTTGTGGAAAAGGCCGATTTCGAGAACTACACAGAGATACAAGGAAAGGTTGGAATTGGTGAGGTGGGTTTTAGCGTGGAGATTGTAGGGAAAGGAGACGTTTTTTTGTATTCAGATGATCTTGCTGTCACCTTTTGCAATGCATACCATGTGCCAGCTTTGCCTTACTGTTTGATTTCCCAAACTGCTTTATGGGATGGGGGAGCACAAGTGATAAAAAAGAATAAAGAAACTTTTGAGGTAATCAGAAATGGAAAAACCGTGATCTCAGGAGAATTAAGGAATAAGTTACCTTTCTTAAATCTGCAATGAAGACAAGTACAGTGCAACATTTCTTTAGAAGAGCATAAGCGATTAGGTCATTCTGGCGACGGAGTAAATTGCGAAGCATGTAAGCTGGGAAAGATGACCCGTCGACCGTTCAAAAGCACTCAAGAACGAACCAATATCGCCGGGGAGGAACTATCAGTGGATCTGGTGGGACCCATCACACCCACATTGCTAGGAGGATCAAAGTATTTTTTAACAGTGGTTGACTCAGCTAGCCACTATTCGTGGGTACGAGTATTGAAGGTAAAAAGCGAAGCACAGTCCATGCTGTTTGGAATTGTTAGTCTAATTGAGAATCAGAAAGACACCAAAGTAAAAAGAATTATCAGCGATGGAGGAGGGGAATTTGTGAATCAAGAGATGGAAAAGTGGGTTATGGAAAAAGGAATCAATCACATAGTTACCACAAGAAATACCCCTCAAAATAACTGTACGGCAGAAAGGATGAACCAAACATTAATTGAAAAGAGCAGGACGATGATCATTGATGCCCAACTCCCAAAGTTCCTATGGGCAGAGATGGTGGTCGCGGCATCCTTCCTGTACAATTGAAATTTGAAGACTTGTCCATACAAGAAGTTCTGGGGAAAGGAACCAAAACTATCAAGTATCAAACCTGTAGGTGCCGAGCTGGTCTACAGTATTCATCATTTCGAACCTATCGGGAAACTGGACGCGAGGTGTCGGAAAGGGAAACTAGTTGGGTTTGACGAAGAATTTCATTCTTACCGAATATGGGATACTGAGGAAAAAAAGATTATACAATCAAGGGACGTGGTTTTTAAGGATAAAGCTAGAGAAAATAGGACCGAGGAGTTCGAAGCCGGAATAGAGTCAGTTGGTATCGAGGGGATAGACGAAAGAAACCAGGAGGAGGTCACATTGGGCGGAGGCGGAGAGTCCGTTGTTGAAGAAGTAAACAAAGAGGGATCGTTAGATAAAGGAGAGTGCAAAACACTTATTAGTCAAGAGGATGAAAACCAGGGTAACACTTCTAATAATCAAGGGGGGGAACCAAACAAAGTGATTATTAGCGTGGAACCAAACGAAGTGATTATTAGCGTGCCAGATCAAGAAAACAGCATACCAGGATCGATGAATATAAGTAAAGGGAAACAAGACATTAGAACAAGCTCAAGAACGAAAATTCCCACAAGAAGATATGGAAACTGGGCAGCTCACCTAGCAAATCTGGCTAATGGGGACAACCTAAAAATAGAAATGGACATCGACAGCCTAGAAAATAACACTATGTTAGAAGCTATGGCATTCCAAACGTTTGTAAAAGAGAATGCAATCGTACCAGACAGCTTCAACAAAGCCAAACAGTCAGCAGAATGGATAGAATGGAAGAAAGCCATATTTACCGAGATCAATTCAATTATCAAGAATGGAGTCTTTGAAATTATTAAAAAGGAAGAAAGAAATAAAAATAAAACGGTTATCAATACCAGGTGGGTACTCAACAAGAAATTCGATACAGGAGGAAATCTTAAAAGATACAAAGCTCGTTGTGTGGCTCAAGGTTTTAAACAGAAAGAGGGAATTGACTACGAAGAAACGTTCTCACCCACCGGTCAATTAAGTACAATGAGGTACCTTCTTAACTACGCAACGCAGATCGGAATAAAACCAAGACAAGCTGACTTTGTGACTGCCTACTTAAATTCAGAATTGGATGAAGAGGACTCAGTGTATATCAGCATACCTGAAGGATTTTTAGAATGGTTAAAAGAAACAAAACAGGAGACTTACACTTTGGATGTATCAAGAAGCGTGATAAACCAACCAGAAAATTATGTAATAAAATTAAAGAAAAGCTTGTACGGACTAAAACAGGCGGCAAGGGGGTGGTATAACACAATGACAGCGTGGTTCACCACAAATGGATATCGAATCAGCAATGCTGATCCTTGCCTTTTCATATCAGATAAAGGGAGTTTGGCCTTTGCATGGGTAGATGACCTAATCCTAGTGGGAACGGACACGGATGAAATGCTAAAACAAATTTCAAACCAATTTAAAATTAAAGACCTAGGAATTGCGCAACATATTCTAGGGATAAAGATTGATTACTTTGAAGACGGAAGTATGTTCCTGAATCAAACGCACTATATAAAAGATCTGCTTACCGAATATGGCCTTGAGGATTGTAAAACTACAGGCACACCAATGCAGTCGAATATCAGAATGGTTAAGGCAACCAAAGAAGAATCAAAGGAGTTTAGCAAAAAAGGGCTGGATTACCAATCAGCTATCGGGTCATTGAACTACTTATCCCAATGTACCAGGCCGGACGTAACTTACGCAGTAGGAAAACTTTCCCAGTTTCTAGAAAACCCAAGCGATAAACATTGGGCAGCGTTCAAACGGGTATTGCAATACTTAAAGGAGACAACAGATTTCGGAATTGTTTATAGGCCAAATAATATGTTAAGTTTGATTGGTTACGTCGACTCAAGCTACACCAAAGATGAGAAAAGCCTATCTACAAATGGCTATTGTTTTCAAATGGGAGGAGGGTTAATATCATGGAGGAGTAAGAAACTAGGAGGAGTAAGTATTTTGTCAGCAGAGGCGGAATATAGAGCTTACCTGGCAGCAGCACAGGAGGCATTCTGGTTAAGAAAGTTGACAATAGACATTTTTGGGATGGTCAAAGATAGGACAATCCTAAACTTGGATAACCAGAGCACCATTCAGCTGTTGAAGAATCCGGTATACCACGCGAGGACAAAACATGTTATGGTTCATTACGATTTTGTTAAGGATCTAATAAATAATAAAGAAATAAGATTGGAGTACGTACCAACTGACGAGATGATCGCAGATATTTTCACCAAGGCTTTGGATTGAGCAAAGCATTTGAAATTTCTAACCATGATTGGAATGGTATCAAAGAACCTTATTGATCCGAGTGTAAGGGGGTGTGTTAGAAGGGAACTAACAGCTAACCTGTCTATGGTACACTCAAATCAATCAATGTGTGACAGAGTGGTGACAGACATGGAAACACAAGAGAAATTAACAGAGCCGCGGGCGTTGCAGAACCTGTCTGAAACACAAGAATCTGCCAAAGTACATGCGGCCGCAGAAACTGACAGAGGACCAGGAGAAACATTCGATGCGCCTGCAGCATTAATGACCCACAACCCGAATAAGGAGAACAATGACACAACGACGAATGCGCTTGGAGATTTCTCAAGCGAGGAAGCTAAAAAGCTCATAGACAAGAATGCAAAAGAGCTCGCAAGCAAGCTACAAATAATAACTTCATTAATCAAAAGCGCTACCATCACCAAACAGGACAAAGAAATGGAAATTGGAAAGTTAATCAAGGAAAAGAAAAGAAAGATGAGCGCTTATTTGAACATTTCAAATAAGCGCACGAAGAGACTAATGCAAAAGACGTTAAAAGTAAGAGGAAGGGTGAAGGGAAAACCCGCATTCTTAGAATGCTATTCAAGAAGAGGAGGAAGTGAGGGACTCGTTCATACCCACTCATGGGCAACATATTTAATATAAATACATGCCTTTCTGTTGTAATTTTCCTTCTCTTCTCCTTATGCAATTTATTATTATTTATTCACATTATAGTTAATCCTTAACTGGTAGCCTCAGCTCAACAGTTAAGAAGAGAGAATTTAACCTTATTCAAAACAAAAATCAGTTCAGTATTGGGAAGACAAGAATTTGAAGCAAATCAGGGATCCCTTGAACCCTGGGGATCTAGTCTTAGCTTATAATTGTTCCTTGGAAACTCAGTGGGGAAAGCTTTTCTCTAACCGCTGGAATGGTCCTTACCAAGTGGTCTGTCAAGTTAGAGGTGGATCATATGTTTTGGAGGAACTGGATGGTACTCAGATGGCCAGAAGGTTCTCTGCTGATCAGGTCAGGAAATTTCATTCTTGTGGAGGCAACTTGTTCCAAAAGTAAGTCCTCCCAATTATGCACCACCGGGGTCATCTGGTGCGTTTTTTTGTGAAACTCTACTTCATGCCATGCATGTGATCACCTGGGACACCTTCTTCATTTTATCTCAGCCACTTCTGGGATTTTACATTGGATGGATCAACATATTCTTTTTCAATCACTCTCAAGATCAAAATGGCCATTCCTTGGTTTCAATCATCTTTCTTTCCTGTCTCTTTTTATGGCATCAAACTTGGGTGCAGACTAGGGACAGTCTGTAAGTTGGGGAGAGATGTGGTGCCCCATCCTGGACACCCTGGCCAGTGTGGAGACTTTAATTTTTTTATGATTTTTCCTTATCATCATTCATGGGCATCATGATCCTAAAAAAAAAAAAAAAAAAAAATCATAAGAATCAAAAAAAATACATAACTACTAGCAGTAATTCTCAAGTTAGAAATCCAAACAGACCTCAAACCATCAAAACATTCAGTAGCTCTCATTCATTCATTCAACTCCTACTCCTCTCTTCAAGATGAAGAAATTCAACAGAACTCAACTCAACCAATCATCCATGATCATCCATCATCCATTCAAACCATCCAAACCAATCCTCCCCATCCCAAACTCATCCCACTCAAGATGAACCAGCTCTGACAAAGCCATCATCATCATCATCATCTAACATCAATCCTGATCACCAAAAAAAATCAATTTCCCAACCTAAGTGCTCACCTCCAAAGATTCAAGTCATCAAACTGACCCCCACCGCAATTGATCATCTATCCAACATCTTGGACGGCTCGGATCCAAAGATCATTTGGATTGGTTTCAAGAACAAAGGTTGTGCTGGGTTGGCCTACAATCAAGAGTATGTCAACTGAACTGGAAAATTTGATGAAGTCGTCATGACTCAAAACAATTGAGGCAAGGAGATCAAAGTGTTGATCAACTCGAGAGCACTGTTGAGTATCATTGGTAGTACAATGGATTGGCAGGAGATTCAACTTGGCAACAGATTCGTATTTGATAATCTTAATATCAAAGAATACTGCGGTTGCAGTGAAAGCTTCTTGGTCTGATTCCTACCTAGTGGATCATCACTCAATCAATCCCCCCCAATCTCCATCAAACACTCTTTGTTTGGCAAGCTGGGCCAATCATCTCCACAACGCTCCCGATCAACCACTCTGCCCTTCAACACCTCATCAGACCTCACTCTTGACCAGATCCATCAAGTTCATCACTCAGTGTTTCACGCCCCCTAGCCTTGAGAGAGCCCAGAGGAGTCCATTTCCAATCATCCTCCTATCCCCCAATCTACCTCCCGCAACAGCGACCAACGACCAACAACTCGGCCATCTCAAGCGCCTGTCAACCCCTCTTGAAGTCCACCTCCAGCTCACCGGTCTCCTGCGCGGCTTGTGCGTTTCCCGCGCGGGTCTCAACGGTTTCCCGGGCCCTTCAGTATGTCCGCGGGCCTCTCACTTGCTACTCTCCTGCCCACGCCCATCCTGTTAAAAAAAAAAATCCGCTACCATTTCAAAATATCTCTTGTAAATAGTCTACAGGCCTCTGGTCTATAAAAGGAGGGGCTCTCCCCTGTTTTTTCTGCATCATAGAAAAAAAAATAATCCAGGGGAGTGTGTGCTTATGTCCCCCCCATTATTTTGAAATTGAATCCTGATCCTTATCCTGGGTAAATCTCTGATTGCCCCCTGATCCATTTTTTGACCCTGAGTCTTTTCCCCTCTGTGGCCTGATCCTTATCACCAACCAATAGCCTTGCTGGTTGAAGAAAATTCTGTCTTTTGGAATTTTTGAGTGTTTTATACCACTCCTTGATCCCTTTCTCTGACCATACTGGTCCTGATCCCTGATAATCTTTCTGGATCCAATCACGATTGATTGAAGAGGTCTTATTAAGCTTAAGACCTGGAGTGTTATACCTCCCTTCATTTTCTTTGGAGTTGCATTCTGCCAGCCTACTCTTGAGTCCCTTGAGAATTGTTGAGGTTATCCTTGCTTCAAATCAGTTACTGTTTGCTTTTAGAGCTTCTTAAACATTGTGCTTTGTCTTGTACAGCCACCCTCAGTTATCTGGTGCCCTTCAAGCGCTTGATTGCTGAGAGTTGTGCAGGTTCATTGAGAACCTGGAGGTTGGTTGGGTTTGAGTTGATCATCCCCAATCTTCTGCTGACAACCAGAGTTATTAGCTTGTGGGCGTTGTTTACATACAACAGCTTTTTTTCCTTGAACTCAAAGCAGACTTTGACTTCTTTTGTTCAAGTTTTTCCCTGCATAATCTTGTCTCAGATAGTGCTGTTCCATTGCTACCAAACTATCATCATCTTTATCCTCTACTCCTTGATTACTCATTTACCAGGTTTTGGACCTTGATCTTGGTTAAATCTAAATATTTTTGTAACACTCAGGAGGACAGCCTTAACAGCACCTTTCCCCTCCACAGAACTGCCACAGCCTAGCACCGTTTAGAGTCTTACAGCGTCTGTATTGATTGTGACTAATCTGACAACCAGGTACCACTCAAAAAAGCTAAAACCTAATTAGGGTTGCCTGGAATATTTAACAAGTTGATATATAAATTAGTAATAATCTAAAAAGATCAAAACTTAAGTAAAATTAATAAAAATTAAGTGTACAAAAGTTTTTAATAATAAATTAAAGATCAAGGATTACCACGTAGATCATTGAATCTCATCTTTGAAGACCACAAAACACTACAAAGAGTGTTCATAAAAATTATTAAAAATTATCTACGTGGTCAGCAGATAATTGAAAATCAGTAAACCCCCACACCTGTTCACTTCAAAGCAATACCAATAGTAAAAATGAAGGATGAGTGCAGAATGATCAAATTTACGCCATAATAGATTAACAGATCCTGTGGCTAAAATAGTGCAGAAATCCAGCAGATCTAAGGTCAGCTGATTAAAAGCACCAAGTGCACGTGCTAATCTTGCTCTGGCTGGCTTGCCAGCCTCAGCCCATGAGCAGAAATCTCTCTACGCGCCCTGAGACGCTCAAACTCACCCCAAGAAGGTATTTATACAGACCTCTTTGGATCCATTATTCCATCATCAGTTTACCAGGGATTATTATTATCAATCAGACACGGTGTAATTGTTAGTAATGTGCTTATGAAGAATCTAAGCAAGTGATTTATGACCAAGTCTGTAGTATTATTATTTATTTCTCAAAACCAATCAACCCTTGAAGTTTAGCCAGGAAATCCACCCCATCTGCTCTGAAACCCTTCATATTATTTCAGGATTTTCGTGGTAAAGTGCTCAGAGTAAGTTTTTTCATTCCTGTCTAGGCCAGTGTGCTGTTATGCCTGGCCATTAGTGGAATAAGCCCTTTCTAAGGCATCCCTCTTCATTCCAAGGTTCTTAAACTGCCTAAGGAGGCCCCTTGAAGATAGGTTGCTTTTTCTGTAAAGACTCCCAGTAGTATCATACTGTGGACCCTCTTTTATATAAATATTGAAAAACTTTTATTACCAAACCAATTAAACCTTGCAACTGCTCTTATTATATTATTTATTTGAGCCTCTAAGTGTTTATTTTTGGAGTAATAATAATTATTATTATTCCAGTATTTTTATCACTCTCTGTAGCTAAAGGACTGCAAGGTTCCTGGTATCAGAGAGCTGACAACTGGGGGCCTGGCCGGGAAATATCCTTAAAAAATTAATCTTTGATTATTTATTCCTTGGAATAGTCTATTTATTTTAAAAATAAGTTAAAATACTTATAAAATATATTTTTGATCCTTTCTTTCTCTAGTGGATCTTAAGACCAATGGAGAATTGATCAATTATTATTTGAACCTTCTTAAAAAGAAAAAAGAAGAAAAACTCAGTAACTTTTTCCCTGTTATTATAACTCCTGAGCAACAACAAGAGAAATTGCTTTATCATAAACAGCAGTTTATAAAGGACAAAGAACTTGATCTTGAAATAATTATCAATTTCAATTCATAATTCAGGAAACATAAGGAGTGGAGAATTTATAAAAGGAAGCTTTATATTTATGAGCTAAATAATCCTGAAGATAATGAGAAATCCAAAATTAATAAAAGTGATCATTTTTCTGTAAAAAAATCATCTTACCACGTAAAAATACAAAAATATTAAACTAATCTTTTTGTTTTTATCCATCTCAGTAGATTTTGTTTTCTGGTGATCTCATTGACCAGGACCTCCTAGAGGACGTCCCCAACAGTGTACCCTTGGACTTACCCTTGGATTTATCCCAAGATCTGATTGGATCACTTTCTGAGTGTGATTTAATGATCACTAACCCCATCAATGTTATTGAAGGAAGTATTGAGTCTTCTCTGGATATAAATTCTGTTAATGAGGATTCTAACTTACCCCAAAAATGGAATCCCAAAATGAAGATTTGCCACATCTCTGAGGCTAAGGCCTTGACTCTGAAAACTTCTTCCGGTAAAAGTTACACTTTGGGAAAAACATGCTATGCTACTGGTTTGATCCAAGGTTCCCCTGTTAAGTTCCTCTTTGAAAGTGGAGCCTTTTTCTCTTGTTTTGGTTCAACTTATTTGGAGAAACAAGACCAAAACTGCAAACTGAAATTATTACCAGTACCTCAGGCTAAGTTCAGCAGTTGTAATTCTTCTCTCAATGCTGTTGGAGTATGGTCTTCTGATATCTCACTCCCTCACCCTAAAGGATCACTCAAGCTGAAAGTAATCACATACTCCATTTTGGGATAAAGTAATCACATACTCCATTTTGGAGCACTACAAATTCAATTTTATCCTTTGTAATGATTCTCTTTGCTTGCATGGTATAGATGTATTCCAAAGCAAGGGTAGATACTTCACTATAGGGGGAGACTGGAACAAGAAGTTCCAAATATTCCATGTCAATCCTCAAACTTCTGATTCAAATTATGAAAAACACTTAGAGAGTTTCAATAAGGAATACTTCTCTCAAGCAGATTTGAATTCCCTGCTCAATGAAGAACAAAGGCAGGAAATCCAACAAGTATGCTTTGAAAATCAGAATGCTTTCTGTACCAAGGATCACCCCATTGATAAAATCAAAGGACATGATATGATTCTGACTCTAACCATTAAGCCTCCTTACCCACTTAACCTCCGGAGACCTGCTTACCCTTCTAGTCCAAAATCTAGAGCTTCTCTGGAAACTCATATTCAAGAGTTGGTTGACCTACAAGTCTTAAGGAAAGTAGGACAAAATTAACAAGTAGATATCACTACTCCAGTAACTATAGCTTGGCATAATGATAAGTCAAGGATGGTTGGAGATTTCAGAATGCTGAACAACTACACCCAAGCTGATTATTATCAAATTCCAAGGATTTACCATGCTCTGCATAACCTGTCAAAAAGATAACTACATCACCACCATGGACATGCTGAAAGGTTTTCACCAAATACCTATCAGCCCTGATAACCAGAAATTCATGAGAATTATCTGTCATTTGGGAATTTATGAGTATCTAAGGATGCCTTTGGGTATAAAAAATGATCCTTCTGATTTTCAAAGGATGATGGAAAGAGTTCTAGGATTGTTCATCAGTAAATGATGGATGATGGTTTACATTGATAATGTCATCATTTACTCTGATGATTGGGATACCCACCTGGATAAAGTAAGATTAGTCCTCAAAACTATCTCTGCTGTGGGATTAAAAGTATCAATGAAAAAGTGTAACTTTGGTTATGGAGAACTGAAAGCCTTAGGACACATTGTCTCTGGACTAACCTTAGCTGCTGACCAAAACAAGATAGCAGCAGTAATGAATAGGCCAATGCCTCAGAATAAAACTGAACTCCTATCTTTTATTAGCTTCTACAGAAACTATAGGAATTAATTACCAAAGTTTGCTCTTCTAACCAAGTGTCTGTATTAAATCTGCAAAAACACCACCTTGTTTGAAATGACTCATGAAAGAGTTAAGAATTATGAGAAACTCAAGATGGGCATGGCTTCAGCTCCAGTACTGATTCAGCCAGACTTTTCTAAACCCTTCAAGCTCTATATAGATGCTAGTATGGACGGGCTAGGAGGTGAATTACACCAGGAAGTCATAGAGGATGACAAACCGGTGGAAAAACCTATACTCTTCATATCCAGACAAGTTACGGATACTGAGAAAAGGTATGGTGCAAGCCAAATGGAATGCCTTTCTTTAGTATGCGCTCTGGAGAAACTTCATTACTACTTGGAAGGCAAAAAGTTCACTTTAATTACTGAGTGCAATTATGTCAGGACTTTGATGAACATGAAGACCCCTAGTAGGCACATGTTAAGATGGCAGATAGCCATACAACAGTACAGAGGTCAGATGACCATATTTCACCAAGCTGGTGCTAAACACCAGAATGATGATAGTTTTAGCAGGAATGCTTTAGCCAATGACCCAAGTAACCCTGCTTATTATCCAGAGGATAATGATATCTTCCCTATTGTTAAAATTAACATGTTGAACATTGAAGCTCCTATAATGGGAATCCACATTTGTGAATTGGATGAATCCTTGTTCAACTAAATCAAAGAATCTTACAATTCTGGCGTGAAAACTTTGATCACAATTATGGAAAGTACTTCTCCACCATCTGAATTGATCAATAGCCTACCTGAACCCCTCTTGAAACCATATAAAGCCAGAAGGTTCACCATATGGGATGGTCTAGTATACTACAGGCATCAACATTCAATTGTTATAGTCTTGACTAAGGATGACCATATCAAACACGTCCTGGCTGAATGCCATGATAACTGCTCATCTGGTCATTTATCTGCTGATAGAACCTTAGATAAGTTTAAACAAACTGCTTGGTGGATCAATTGGAGATAATCCACTTCCCAGTATGTTACTAGTTGTGAAAATTGTCAGAAGTCCAACAGGACCACTGGGAAAAGGTTTGGTCTACTGCAAAAGATTGCTGAACCCAAGAAAAGATGGGAGATAATCAACATGGACTTTGTAACTGCACTACCACCAGGAGGAGCCTATTCCTGCAACTCAGTCCTAGTTATTGTGGATAGGTTTTCCTAGAAAGAAAAGCTTCTACCTAATCACAAGGAAGACACTGCTATGGAAGTTGCCCTATTATTTTGGAACAGACTCATTGCTGATGTTGGAGTTCCCAAGATCATTATCAGTGAAAGACATCCTAAATTCACCTCTGAGTTCTGGAGAAATATTCATGACATGCTGGGAACCACCTTAACTTTCTATACAAATTATCACCCTCAGACAGATGGCTTAGCTGAAAGAATGATTCAGAACCTGGAAGAAATGCTCAGGAGATTCTGTGGCTTTGTTCTAGAATACAAGAATTCTGATGGTTATTTTCACAATTGGGTTAGCCTTTTAACTGCACTAGAGATGGCCTACAACAGTAGCAAGCACTCTACCACTAAGGAAGAACCCTACATACTGGAAAGAGGATGGATTCCTAAATTACCCAAGGATAAACTTCATCACCAGCTAAAAAATATTCACCCTACATCACTTGATTTCAAAAACATGATAGATGTAGCCAATAAACATGCTTTAAGCGTTTCCAGGATGCTGTGGAGTATAACCAAAAAAGGTGGGATAAAACCCATAAGAAGCCTTATTTCAAGATTGGTGATCAAGTCTTGATCTCTACCACCAACTTCACCAAATTAGCTGGAAATAGAAAGCTTAGACCAGCTTTTTTTGGACCTTTCACCATTGATAAACTTCATGGTAAGAATGCTGTGGAAGTAATGCTTAGTGATGAGCTTTCTAGAAAACACCCAGTATTCCCAGTAAGTCTCATCAAACACTACCACCCAACAAATGGAGAATATAGTCCTTCACCTGAAATCCCTGTTGCAGAAGAACCTTAAAAAGACAGAGGAAAAATTAGCAAGATCCTTAAAGATAAAAAATAAATGATCAATTGAAAATATGTCAGACTCTACCTAGTTAGATACAAGGAAGAATCAGCTGATAAGGATGAATGGTTACCTGAACACAACATCCCTGATGGACACATACACCTAAGGAACTACAGAGCCAGAAGAAGGAATTGACCCAGAATTGTTTTCAGATATAGACATATCATGGAGTGGGGGAATTTCAGCTTGCTACTATGTACAGAGCAACCTGTCATAGCAACACAAAACTATAAAAAATAAGAATATCCAAATTAACAAAAGAATGAGTGAGAAATCCATAGATATTATTGAAGAAATGTATTTCTCACCCAAAATTAGGTAGGGTCACTCACTGACCCCACCCTTGAAATCCAAGTCCTTACATTTTTAAAATAACTAAAAAGAAAAGTACTAAAAATTACAACACCAGTATGGCACCTTTTTTCCATTTGAACATTTCCCACGTGTTGTCACGTATAGCGTTTACACCTAAAATTCACTCAGAATTGAGGTGTTGTGTGTATTTTAGGAGTTAAACGCAGAAATGTGTTGTGTCACAATTCCCGCGCGCAGCCCCGCATCATTACATACCCCTACGTACTCATAGTAGCAGTTTTCCGCGTACTGGAGACCCGCGCGCAGCTAATTCTGCCACGCACGCAGCGGATCCCACCCCGCGCGCATCTGAACTGACTGATCCCCGCGTCTGGATCCGTTGTCACTAATCTGACAACCAGGTACTTCTCAAAAGAGCTACAACCTAATACTGGTTGCCTGGAATATGTAAAAAGTTGACATATGCATTAGTAATGATCTAAAAAGATCAAAACTTAATTAAAATTAATAAAAATTAAGTTTAGAACATTTTTTAATAATAAATTAAAGATCAAGGATTACCACATAAATCATTGACTCTGATCTTTGAGGACCACAAAACACTACAAGGAGTGTTCATAAAAATTATTAAAAATTATCTACGTGATCAACAGATGATGAAAAGGCAGTAAACGTCCACACTTGTTCACTTTAAAGCAATACTAATAGTACAAATGAAGGATGAGTGCAGAAAAATCAAATTTATGCCATAATAGATTAACATATCCTGTGGCTAAAATAGTACAGAAATCCAGCAGATATAAGGTCAGCTGATTAACAGCACCAAGTGGACGTGCTAATCATGCTCTGACTGGATTTCTAGCCTCAGCCCATGAGCAGAAATCTCTCTACGCGCCCTGAGAAGCTCAAAATCACCCCAAAAAGGAATTGATACAGACCTCTTTGGATCCATTATTCCATCATCAGTTAACCAGGAATTATTATTATCAATCAGAAACCGTTTCATTGTTAGTCAAGTGCTTATGAAGAATCTAAGCAAGTGATTTATGACCAAGTCTGTAGTATTATTATTTATTTCTTAAAACCAATCAACCCTTGAATTTTATTCAGGCAATCCACCCCATCTGCTCTGAAACCCTTCCTATTATTGCAGGATTTTTGTGGTAAAGTGCTCAGAGTGAGTGTTTCCCTTCCTGTCTAGGTCATTGTGCTGTTATGCCCGGCCATTAGTGGAATAAGCCCTTTGTTGAGATTTCACGTCAGAGGAGACTTTCTTCTTGCTTGGGGATCTCTATTCTCTGTACTCACCCCTGGACTCTCAGGAAAGGGGGGACCTTTATACTTCATCTTCTCACTCTCATTGTCTTAGACAGACCTCTCCTCAATGATCAAAACTGTTATTCTCAAACTCTTCCTCACAATAACCTCAACTTACTCTCGTCACTGTCCGTCGTAGTCCTCATTTTCCATTATTCTTTCATCTCTATTTCTTTTTTCATTCTTTCTCCAATTTCGTCTCCGCCTCAATCAATTATCCTCTGCCTCAAAATATGCCTGGTGAGATTCGTGATCTGCCTCTTACTCTTTGAACTATTTTAGGCCTCAAAGACTCACATCTACGCCAATTATAGCTTGTCCTGATCCTCTCACACCTCACCTCAACGCCATCCATGCCCAGTGAATTCTCAATCAATCATCCCCCAGATAATCACTCATCACTTGTGCAGTCTCACATTCCTTTTTGTTGTTTTCACTCTCAGTCTTCAGTTTGTTTCTTGTGCTGTTCTCACCTCCTGTTTCTTCTTCTGTTCCTAGCTCTCAGTTCTGTGATCAATTCAATCCTCATTATCTCTTCACCCTTTCTAAGGCACCCATCTTCATTCCAAGGTTCTTAAACTGCCTAAGGAGGCCCTTTGAAGGGAAGGTTTCTTTGTCTGTAAAGACCCCCAGTAGTATAATACTGTGGCCCCTCTTTTATATAAATATTGAAAAAATTTTATTACCAAACCAATTAAACCTTGCAACAGCTCTTATTATATTATTTATTTGAGCCTCTGAGGGTTTATTTTTGGAATAATAATAATAATAATTATTATTCCAGTATTTTTATCACTCTCTGTAGCTAGAGGACTGCAATGTTCCTGGTATCAGAGAGCTGACAACGTGGGGTGGTTGTGTGACAGTAAATCAACTAAATTAACTCATCTATTGTAGCTTGCCAACCTATAATAGATTTCTTTTACAATGTCACGTACTTGCTCAACCGGAACACTTCCCTCACTCCTTAAAATGATGATATCCATTGGGTAGGGAGATCCAGCCTTTTGTGGGCCAGACAACCTTTAGATCCTGTCCCTTCTTCCAAATTTCCTTTGGTAGAACCTCTTGATGATCCCCTTTCTCCCTCGCCAGAAGAAGCGGACCCTCTTCAAGAAATCAAAGACTCTTCCTATGAAACCTTGACTTGTGGTAGATTGGGGGCTTGCACTAATGCTCCCAAACCTGGTGCTTCAATCTTACTCACAACTATGATCCAGGCAATTAACCAAACTGCCTTGCAATCTGGTCCAAGTGGTCCTAGCTTCCGCACCCCAGGCATGAAGCAGCCTGATCAATTTACTGGGGAAAACCCTCATAAGCTTAGATTCTACCAACAGTCCTGCAAAATCATCTTCTCAAAAATCCTCACAATTTCCCTACTGATAGACCTGGAGTTATGTATGCATCTTCCTTATCTTCCTTCCTTGGTAGAAGAGCCTTGCAGTGGTTCAAAACTTACCTTGAACTATTAGATAAAACTAGCCCCACTTTTATTCTCAACAATTGGGACAAGTTTTAGCAACAGATGTTCACCCTGTTTGGAAACCCTAATGAAGTTCAAAACTCTTAATGCAAAATCAATAATCTAGTCATGAAAGAAAATAGTAGAGCCTCCGTTTATATTTCCAATTTTTGAACTCTGCAGTATTGCATTCAATGGAACAAGGCAGCCCTTTTCTTTCATTTTTGAAAAGGTTTACCGGCACGACTAATCAAACAATTTGCATTTGGGGGACATAAGACAACCTCCCTTCAGCAGTTAATTGACTGGGTGATTGAGCTTGACAATGGTTATCACAAAAAGAACCTCTCTTGACAAAAAATTCATGGACTTTCAACTTTGGCTCCAAAGGCAGAAAAATACTCAAAATAATCTTTGAAGAATCCAAAGCAATCCAGACCAAATCCAACCTTGCACTCCAACCAAAAAGGGAAGCCCTTCACCAAAACTATAAAGTTCCTGGATAAAGAAACTGGGATGCTCTGGAATGAGGAAAGGGTAAGGAGGGAAAAGAATGGGTTATGTATGTATTGTGGAGGTAAAAATGATGTTGATAGTTGTGCAAAGCGGCTAAAAAGATCAAAAATTAGCTTGTAGCTTTCCTGAAACTCGCAAGGAAGGCTACACAGTATCTAAATTACAGCAATTCAATCTTTGCACTTGCAAGTCACTAGGGGCTCCAAGTTCAAGATTTGTCCTTTTACATTCCCACAACTCTCCTCATTGAGTTTTACTCAATTCTGGAGCTAATGTTTCTTTTATAAGTGAATCTTTTGCCACTTCCAAAAACCTTACGTTTTCCAAGATAGATGAGTTCCCTATCTATTTGGTAAGTAGTGCAACTGAGCCATCTCATTGGGTTTCCAAAAAGGCAAAATGAACCTTTGCATTTTCCAATTCACCCAGATTCAAATGGGATTTATTTGTCTTGGATATTCCCGGAATGGATGATACCATTCTAGGCCATTATTTCCTAGTCAACTGGATTCAGGAGGTGAATTGGCAAGAAAGAGTAATTAAGCTTCAAACCTTGCAACCCCAGAAAACTAAACCTTCCATCAAACAGGAATTAAACAGCCTACCTGACACTGTCATTGAGTTGGATGACACTTTTCTGACAGGAGATTTGCAATATCCTAACCTTCATTCCCAATTTCCCTTTTCAGATTTAGGATTTATTGATTATTTGTCCAACTTACCTCTTCCTTGTTTCTTCAAAGAGAAACAGGCACCAACAAAACGGTGAATATTGAGCTCCCTAATCCTCTTGCATCATGCAAGCACTTCAAATCCCGTGCTTGAAGATGACAAGATTGAAGATTTAGAAATTATTTGAGAGTCTTTACCTTTGGTTTATCATGAATTTGCTGACTTCTTTTCAGAATTAAAGGCAGATGAACTTGCTCAATACCATTCTTGAAATCATAAGATTGAACTTACTGGCACACCACTGGCACCTGGACCAGTCTAATCTCTCTCAAAGAAGTAATTGACCACACTTCAAGAATAAATTGCGGAAAATGTATCAAAATGATCTCTTTGACCAAGCAATTCAAACACCGGTTCACCTGTCTTATTTTTTACAAAAAATATTGTGGACTTCACCTTTGTTTCAACTATAGGAAAATGAACCAGGCAAACCGGAAAAATGCCTACCCAGTACTGCCTATGTTGTACCTCCTCACTATTTTCAATGGAGCTGCTTACTTCTCAAAATTAGACCTTCAAGGCGCCTATAACCTTGTTTGCATTGAAACAGGTCATGAGTATTTGACCGCAATGAGAAAATGGTTTGGCAGTTATGAGTATACCGTCATGCCCTTTGGCCTCTGCAATTCTCCTTCCACTTTTCATCATTTTTTCAATGACATTTTTTCTGACCTGGTAGAGAAATATCTTGTGGTGTATCTTGAAAATATACTAGTCTACTAAAAAACTCATAAGGATCACCTTGCACATGTGTGAGAGGTTCTGAAACAACTTTTCAAGAATGACCTGTTTGCAAAATCCTCTAAGTGCAAATTTCATACTCCTTCTCTTCAATTTTTAGGTGTCATAGTTTTTCAGCAAGGACTATTGATGGATCCAGCCAAAAGCCAACACATTTTGGACTGTCCTCACATTCCTCTGTTAAATCCCTTCAATTTTTCCTTGGATTCAGTAACTTTTACAGGAGGCTTATTGAGCATTATTCCCAGAAAACCTTGAACCTTACTAACCTTCTTCAAAAAGACACTCATTTTGTTTTCACAGAAAAAGCCACTTTGGAGTTTGAAGCTCTGAAAAAAGAATTTACAAATGCTCCAATACTTTCTCACTTTAATGAGCTAGATTGCACTATTGTAGAAACAGATGCAAGCCACCATGCAATTGCAGGAGTAATCTTGCAGTTTTCCTCCTCTTCTTCTCTTTTTCATACCGTAGCTTTTGAGTCTTGCAAACTGCTTGCTGCAGATCTCAATCACAAGATTCAAGACAAGGAACTTCTTGCAATTGTTTATTGCTTGAAAAAATTGCATTCATAAGTTTTGAGTCCTATGGAACCTTTTGAGGTCTTAACTTATCAAAATTCTTTGAAATATTTCATGAGCTCAAAAGTCCTTCCAAGCAGACATGCACATTGGACCAAATATCTCCCCCAGTTAAACTTTACAATCATGTAATGTCCTGGGAAACAAGCCATAGTCCCTGATGCTTTGTCATTTTGGGACAATGTTTAACCAGGAGGGGGGAGCACCTACGCCAACAACAACCCTGAAAACATTAGGACAATTTTCTCAACCCAGTCTGCCAAACTCAGTTTTATCATCAATCACCTTTGAGATCTAGCTTCCAAACTTCAAAAAGCTCAACTTGAAGACCTAAAGTGTAGCAAAATTTGCAAGAATGCAAAATTATTAGATAGTGATTACAGTATTGAAGAAAATGATTATTTATTTTATAAAAATTGTATAGCAGTACCAGATAATCCTTGCATTAATGTAGATATCTTTGGGTCAAGGCATGATTCTACGCTTGCTGGTCATTATGGGCAGGATAAAACCTACCAATTGATTGCACAAGACTTCTATTGGCCTGGTATGACCAATGAAGTAAAAGACTATGCAAACGTGTGCTATGATTGCAATCGGAACAAGTCCTCAAAACACCAGAAGTATGGGCTGCTTCAGCCACTTCCAATTCCGCCAATTCCTTGGCAGTTGCTTTCTATGGATTTAATTTTGCAATTAAATATTTCTAGTGGTTATGATGCTACTTTAGTAGTAGTAGATTTATTCTCAAAGGTGGCTTTATTTCTTTGCAATACTGTGACAGTCTCTTCTGAAGACTTAGCTAATTTATTTATAGAATATGTATTCTCAAAGCATGGTCTCCCTGAAAGAATAATTAGTGATCATGGATCTTTTTTTGTCTCTAGCTTCTGGACTTTGCTGTGTCAACCTTTGAAGATCCCTTGCAATCTATTGAAAAGAATATGGTTGGAAGCCAAGACCAAGCTATAATTGATTTCAAACATGAATAAAGAGTAATAGAAAGATGAGTGTTTAAAACAAATATGAAATGAGTCAGGAAGAAAAATAAACATTGGAGGTATGACTGGCTAGATTCAGAAGTCAATTTTAAAAAATCATAGAGATGAAACTAAGTCAGAAATGAAAATCTGATAAAGAAGTGAGTTAGTGATCAGATGGCTGAGACAGCATGAGACAAAGGCAATGTACAGTGAGCCAGAAGTGAGTCCGTCAAAGCCAGCGGTTGATGAATCAATAAGTTGCACTTGAGCCCCTTGAAAGACCTGTGAGAGTGAGCATGTAAGCCATCTGGTGAGTAGTTGAGAACTTGCTGTTCTTACTTTGGTTGAGCTGGCTGCTGAGTGGATTGAATCAAATGTAGTTTCTGATATTGATGGGCTGAGCGTTGAGATGATAGATGATTGGTTTGTGAAAAAATCAATGAATTCTTAATGGTTGCGCTTGATCAGGAATGATGGGATAGAGGTTAAGAGTTGATTGAAAATGAATTATTCTCAGCAGGAATCAAAGAGTACTGCTGCCCGCAATTGAGTTGAGTTTAGAGTGAACAAAAATAGAAAAAGAAACATGAGAAAATAACCAATACACACCATTTTAAGGTGACAATCATATCATAGGAACAACATCAAATGAAAAGGCAGATAACAAGTAGAATAGATCTAAAAAGTTAATGGAATGAATGAAAATTTAGATCAGAATTCAACATCTATCAACAGCTTACAACCCAGAAACAGATGGGCAAACCAAGAAAGTCAATCAGATCCTTGAACAGTATCTTTGAATTTACATCTCCTACCAACAGGAAAACTGTTAACAATGGCTTACATTAGCCAACTTTACCTACAACAACTCTACTCATTCCTCCACCAAACAGTCTCCCTTCCAGATTCTTTATGGTAGAAATCAGACCTTCTCTTCCCTTCACGTAGCACCTTCTCAACCTGCTACCAAGTACCTTAACCACATCCAATCCCTTCAATTGCAACTTTGGACCAACCTCAAAGCAGAAAACCAGCTGTACAAGGAAAGAGCAGATTTACTTTGCACTTTGGCCCCAACCTTTGCAGTAGGAGATTGGGTATGGCTCAATGCTTTCAATATTTGCAGTACTCCCCAACCCGTAAAATCTCTGAAAGAAAGCTTGGCCCCTCCAAAGCCAAATAAATTGTCTCCCCTAATGCCTTTAAACTTACCTTACCTGCAAAATGTAAAGGTATCCACCCAGTCTTTTATGTGTCTCTCCTAGAGCCAGCTTGAGTCCTATACCCAGGCAAGACTCATCCCCCTCTTAAACTGGTCAGAGTCCACAATCAGTAAGAGTGGGAAGTAAGCCATATCCTGGATTCCAGGTTATTCAAAGGAAAGCTTCAATACCTTGTTGAATGGACTGGCTTCCAGTCCAAAAAAGATTTCACCTTGTGGGAACCAGCCCATCAACTTTGCAACTCTCCCAATTTGGTTTGAGACTTCAATGCAAGTTACCCTTGCAAACATTGCCAATCATGCTCCAATTCCATTCCATTTCTTCCATCCCAATCCACATTTTCATCCCATTCCTTCCCATTAATCTCATTCCATTTCCTTGATTCATTTACTTTCCCTTTCTCAGGACCATCCCCTTTTTCTTTTCACAAATTTTATACCTTTGCGTTTTATTTTGAAATCAGAATCATGTTTTCCTTAAAAAATATATGTATATTTATATAATCATAATATGATAAAAATAATATATATAATTACAAAATACATTTCTAAAAATTATCCTTTATTTTTCTTTCTGCTTTACTCCCAATTCTCATTCAATTCTTTTACCATTGACCTAAACTCTTCCAAATCTTTTTTTTCCACCAAAGAAGACAACCTTTGAAAGATCATCACTTACGTCAGCAGATTTCTTTTGAAGATTTCCTTGCACTTTTCAGTCCAAACTCTCCTTGTTTGGGTATTCCATCCACCTTCCTACATGAGTTCCTTGTGAGCTCTCTTAGTTTGGCCCCTTGAAGAACCTTCCCCCACATCTCCAGTCAATCTCCTCACATTGGTTTTGATGGCCCTTCAACTTGCACTTGGTTCCGATCATTTTGGCCCTCTACCTCATCTCTTTCCGTTCCATCCTGTTCCTCCACCTCCCGTTCCATTCCACTCCTTCCTTCTATGCCGTTTACTTCCTCTTCATTTTCCTCCCTTTGCTCTGGTTCCACCTCCCCTTCAGCCATTCCTTCCTCCCTTGCCTCTTTGATTGTCTTCTTTTCCTTGGCTTGCACCTCACTTTTGGCTTCCAACCCAATTTACCCAGTATGTGGCAGTGGTGGCTGAGGTTTATTGGTGGCATATTGTCATAATTGGGGCAGTACTACATCAACAAAGATTATATTAGTTCCATTTCTCCTTCTTTCATTTTTTTAATTATTGTTAGTCTCTAAGCCTTGACTTACCAGGGTTCCAAATACCTAAGAACTCAATCTCTGTCACTGGCGGTATATGATAGTTGACTTTCAGCATGGACCTTTGACTTGGCACCTCCCTTCCGGAAGCTGCTTGTGTTAAAATACATATGCACTTATGCATGTGCTACGTATAAGTGTAATCCAAATTTAATGCACATATGAGCCTCTCCAGCCAATTGGAAACTCACACGGACCATATGGGCCTGTGTGGATGTCACTGATTTGGGGGAACTGGCCTCAAAACGTGTAAAAGAGGCTCATTGGTACACGGGCACTAATGGGCCCTGTGAAGAATATGGGAAAGTACAGCTAGATGGGCTTGTATGGGAGTAATTGGACCCAAGGTTTATTTTGGACATACTTGGCCAGACGGGCTGGCCTTCCAAAGTATGTTTTAATTAGTTTTTGGCTTGGGGCGGCCCATTTTGGCCGCTGCCCGTGTCGCAGCCCACTCTGCATCCCACTCAGGGCCGCTGCCCATCTTGCCGCCCGCTCAAGGCCGCTGTTTTTGCCTTTGGCCCGTCTATGGGGCCCAACCGCCGGCGCAGGGCCATTTTCCCGGCTCCTCCCCTCCCCTCACTTGCAATTGCAAGGGGGAGGGGGAGGGCTGGCTGGTTTTAACCAGCCAGTGACCAGTCGCAAGGGGCGACCGGTCATGGTGGGGGGTACTTGATCACCCCCCCACCAAAAGAGGTGGCCAGGCCGGTTGCATTGAGGAAAACGGCGTTGGTGGGGAATTGACCACACCCCCACCATCAAAGGGGCCCTCTCCCCTCCCCTTTACCAAGGGGGAGGAGCGACCGGCTGGAGGGGACCTGACCACCCCCCAGCCCACTTAACGTAGCAATTCCCTGGGGGTATTGACCTCCAGGGCCCCTGGTAGGGGGATTTGACTGCCCCCTCCAGGGATTTGAGAGAAAGAGGGGGGGCGGCATGTCCCCCGGTTACACCCCCCAGGGGTGAGATTTTGGTTGGACTCAGGTGAGTCCTGGGTCCCACCTGGCCCATATGAGGGGCCAGGGATGTACAAGTGCTAAGATAAGTAACAGGGCTTGTTGTAACGGACAACTGGACAGGGATTCAACAACACAGGGGCTGGTTCAGCCCTGTAATGGTGGAAACACCAGAAAGGACTGGAATAGGCTGGTTGTAAAGGTACAGGGACTGATGCCATGTGGGCTGATGTAGCCCAAACCAAGTAACAAGGCCTGTAGAGCCTGTAGAGCTCTTTTTGGGCGGAAAATTTGTCATGGGATCACAAGAGGTCAATCTTTTGTACTTATGGAGCTCTTCTCCCTGCTGTTTTCCATCATTCATTCATCATTCAATTGAATTCATCAGCAATATCATTCAAGATTTTTCTTCATTTGTGAGAGCCCATCAAGCAATTGTTGACACAACTTGTCCAGCATTTCTTTTGCTTTCAATACTGCTCATTTTCCTAAGCTAATTTCTGGCCATAATTATAACACATTATAAGTACAAAAATCATCATTACTTCCAAGCCACCTAGACCCTTGTAACTTACTCTGGAGAACCTCAAAGACCTCAATTTTTCCAAGAAGATTTCCTATATCCCTGACATTAGCTCCACCAAGATAGTTTTGAACAGTCAGAATTATAATGCTTGGGCTGTCCTTATGGATAGTGAGCTGGACAACATCTGTTGTAGGGAGATAATGGATGCAGATGACACTTTGATCAGTTCAGAAGTGGAGAAAAAGTCTTATAATCTCATCCTTAGGCATCCTGATGATAATCATGTGACATGGGTTGCCAATAATCTTAGGGAAGACGAGAGGGGGCGGGGCAGCATCCTTTCAAAGTTGCTTAAGTCCAAGTATGCTGGTGATTCTGTTCAACAGAAGGGTAGAGCTTTCAATAAACTGTTCAAGTCACAATATTCAAATTGTAAACAGTTTTTTGCAGAGGATAGGTCTAGCATAGTCAAGTTTAAGTCATCAGGACTTAACATGGATCCTGAGTGTTTGTCACTCTTAATCCTTCAGAAGCTACCACAGGAGTTTGATTCTTTAGTCAGAATTATTTCTCAATTGGATCCTCTTCCTGGGGAGGAGGATGTTCTGAAAAGGATTGAAAAGGATGATCTTCAGTTCAAGATGAAGGGGGGTTCTGGAACAGCCCTTTTTGGAAAGACTGGAAAATCTTGCCAGAAGGAAAAAAAGGATTTGTCCAAGGTCTTATGCTGTAATTGTCAGAATAAGGGGCATTGTGCTAACAATTGCAAGGAGGCCTTGAAGAGGAAGAAGTATGAAGAGAATGACAAGGAGGTCAATCTCACTACTGAAAATGTTGCAATGGTGGGGTTTTATGGTCCAATGGAAATGGTTGTTGGGGAAGAAGGCCCCAAAAAGAAGGCCAAAATTGATGATGATCAAGAAATGGACTTGATTGATTACAAATTGAGTAATCTTAACCTCAAAGATGAGAGCTTATCAGTTACTGATAAAGCTTCTGTCCTATTAGGAGGATTGAAGGAGGATGTTCTTGTTTTGATTGATTCTTGGTTTACAGATCACATGTTCTTTGAACCAAATTTATTTTCAAATCTTAGTGATTATGATGGAGTTGTAAATATTGGTCAGAAAGGCAGAACAATTCAGATTAAAGTAATTGGAAAAGTTATTCTTGCAAATCACTTGGGTTTCAAAATTTCTTTTGAGAAAGTGTTCTATGTGCCAGAGTTGCCTTATAACCTTGTGTCCCTTGGAGTGTTGTGGAAAAAAGGTTTCCAGATTTTTTATCTTAAAGAAGATAAGTATGTTATTGATATGAATGGGAGAACTGTTCTTAGTGGAAAGGTTTGGAAAAAGCTTTTGTGTTCAAGCTTGTTCAAAATCTCAGCTTTGAGCACTGGTGCTCACAATAGAAGTGGCCATAAGGTAAAGGAAAGCAACTGTGAGAGTTGTAACTTGGGGGCTAAGACTAGAAATGTGTTCTCTAAGAGTAGAGATTGCACCAATGTTCCTAGAGAGGAATTTTCCATTGATTTGGCAGGGCCATTTACACCAGAGTCCCTTGGTTGGGAAAGATAATTCATCAATGTATGTGATAATGCAACTAATTATGTTTGGGTTAAACCAATTCAATCTATGGATCAGACCACAGAGGAGGTTTCTGTAATATTCAAAGTCTGGAAACAGAATTGTCTGATTGAGGAGATCTAGAGGGTTATCACTGATGGAGGTGGTGAATTTGTGAGTCAAGAGTTCAAGAGGTTATTGAAAGATTATGTTATCATTCATATAGTCACTACTGCAAGTACTCCACAAAATAATGGAATAGTTGAGAGAATGAATAGGACTTTACTGGACAAGGTCAGAACTATTATGTCTCAATCTGGTCTACCAAAGTTCTTATGGGCTGAGTTGATTTGTACAGTCCATCTTTTTCATAACATTGTAAGGGTTAATGGGAAGAGTCCTCATTATCAGTTTTGGAAGTTGTACCCCAAAACATCACACCTAAGAAAAAGTGGTTGCTTGGTGTATCATAGTGTCCACCAAAATAAAATGGTTGGAAAGTTAGATCCAAGAGCCAGAACAGGGGCACTTGTAGGCTATGATTTGATAAGTAAGTCATACAGGATTTATTGTCCAGGGAAAAGAAAGCTTATCCGTACTAGGAATGTAAAATTTGATGAAAGTACCTTTCCACTCAAAAGGAGTGAAGATTTTGTTTTGCATAAGTAACAGCAAGAAATAGAATTAGGACCTATTTCACCAGCAAAGGCTGAGGAACATGGGGTTCCAGAAGATGAAGACATGTCAGAGGTGCCACCAGAGGGTCCAGTGCCCGCTTCAGGGGAGTCTGTTAATTTGGAACCTGATGAGCCTCCACCTCCAGTAACAAGGAGGGGTAGGGTTAGAGTACCATTTGATAGGTATGGGGAATGGAAGTCCCATTATGCTGCCACAGGATATGAGGAAGATACATGTCAGGAAAAGTGTATGCTCAATGAATTCCTGGAGTTAAGTTCATAAATGGGTAACAGGGTTAGCCCAAATAGCTTTGGCAAAGCTATGAATTCTGATGAGAGAGCCAACTGGAAGAGTGCTACTTTTGAGGAATTTGACTCTCTAGAAATTAATAATTTCTTTGAAGTTGTTAAGCGGGATTCTGTTCCAAAAGGAAAGACCATTGTTGGGTCTAGATTGGTGTTAAACAAGAAGTTTGACACAAATGCAGTTTTGAAAAGATTCAAAGCTAGATGCGTTGCACAGGGCTTCAAGCAGAGAGAGGGTATTGATTACCAAGAAACTTTCTCACCAACTGGAAGGCTTTCCACCTTCAGGTACATAATTTCTCTGGAAGTGGAGTTGGGAGAAGAAATCAGACAAGCTGATTTTGTAACAGCATACTTGAATGCAAAACTTGGAGAGGAGGAGACTGTTTATATGTCAATTACTGATGTTTTTTGTGAATTCTTAGTAGAGACTAAACCAGAAACCATGAAGAAAATATGTGTTAGAATTTTTCTTTCAGCAGATAAAGGGAAATATTTCCTCAAGCTGTGTATATCCCTTTATGGATTGAAGCAAGCAGCTAGATTGTGGTATAATACCATGAGTGAGAAACTGATACAGATTGGTTTCAAGACATCTGAGGCTGAACCTTGTCTCTTTGTAAGAAAGGATGCAATTTTGTTTGTATGGGTTGATGACATTATCATTATTAAAAATGTTGAAGAGGGAGTCATGGAGACACTCAAAAAGGAATTCAAGATAAAAGATCTTGGTCTGGCGCGACAGGTGCTAGGAATCAAAGTCAGTAAGAGCAAGAATGGTATGAAGTTAGACCAGAGCCATTGCGTGGAAGCTCTTCTTAAGCAATATTTCTTGGAGGATGAAAAGGAGTTTGGTACTCCCATGCAGTCAAACCTTTGTTTAGAGAAGTCTAAAGATGAGGAGTATCTGGAGTTTGTTCAATCTGGCAATGACTACAGGTCAGCTATTGGATCACTCAATTATTTGGGGCAGTGTACAAGGCCCAATATTGCTTTTGCAATTGGTTTCTTGTTGCAACACTTAGAGAAGCCAAGAATGAGGCATTGGTCAGCTTTTAAGAGAGTTATGAGGTATCTTAAAGGAACGCAGAGTCTGGGACAGATGTTTACAAAGTCAGAAAACTTTGATTTGTTTGGTTATTCCAATGCAAGTTGGGAAGATGTTAACACTAGGGAATCAAGAAGTGGTTTTGTATTCTTCTTAGGTAAGCATCTGGTTTCATGGATGTCCAAGAAGGTGTTGGCAATAAGTCTTTCATAAACAGAGGATGAGTATAGAGCTTACTTAGAAGCTTCACAGGAAGCCAAATTGTTGAAAAAGGTCTTAGAGGATACACATAAACCACAACCTTTTGCATTTTTGTATTCTGATAACCAGAGTGCCATTGCCTTGGCGCAAAACCAAGTGTTCCATTCAAGAACAAAACATATCAATTTTCACTATAACTATATTTGAGATTAAGTTAACTGCAAGGAAATTGTGTTGAGGTACATGCCCACTGGAGAAATGATTGCAAATATCTTGACTAAGGCTTTAGATAGGAACAAGCATCAAGACTTTGTGACTAATATGCGGATGTCACCCCTTTTGAATTAAGGGGGTGTGTTAAAATACTTATGCAATTACGTGTGTGCTAAATATAAGTGTAATCCAAATGGGATGCAAATATGGGCATCTGCGGCCCATTGGACACACACACGGACCATACGTGCCTGTGTGGATGTCACTGATTTGGGGAATCTGGCCTCAAAACGTGTGAAAAAGGCTCATTGGTACACGTGCCCTAACGGGCCCGGTGGGGGATATTGGCAAGTTCAGCCTGATGGGCTTGTATGGGCGTAATTGGGCCCAAGGTTTTTTTTGGACATACTTGGCCAGACGGGCTGGCCTGCCAAAGTATGTTTTACTTAGTTTTTGGGCTTGGGGCGGCCCATTGGGGCCGCTGCCCATCTTGCAGCGCTGTTGGGGCTGCCACCCGTGTTTCAGCCCACTTGAGGCCGCTCCCCCTGTTGCAGCCCGCTTGGGGCCGCTGTTTTTGACTTTGGCCTGTCTATGGGGCCCAATGGCCTCCACAGGGCCGTTTTTGTGGCTTCCACGCTGGGTGGCAGCCGCTAAGCTGGTGGTCCCGGCTCCTACCCTCTCCTTGCTTGCCATTGCAAGGGAGAGGGGAGGGCTGGCTGGTTGTAACCAGCCAGAAACCAGTTGAAAGGGGCGACTGGTCATGGTGGGGGGGACTTGATCACCCCCCACCAAAAGAGGTGGACAGGCCGTTCGCGTTGAGGCAACCAGCGGTGTGGGGGAATTGACCACCCCCCCAAAATCAAAGGGGCGCTCTCCCCCCCCTTTACCAAGGGGGAGGAGCAATGGGATGGAGGGGACCTGACCACCCCCCAGCCCACTTACCGTAGCAACACCCTGGGGGTATCAACCCCAAGGGCCCCTGGTAGGGGGATTTGACCGCCCCCTCCAGGGATTTGAGAGAAAGAGGGGGCAGGCGGCATTTCCGCCAGTTACACCCCCCCCCAGGTGAGATTTTGGTTGGACTCAGGGGAGTCCTGGGTCCCACCTGGCGCATATGAGGGGCCAGGGCTGTAAAAGTGCTAAGATAAGTAACAGGGCTGGTTGTAACAGACAACCAGCCAGGGATTGAACAGAAAAGGGGCTGGTTCAGCCCCGTAACGGTGGAAAAACCAGAAAAGACGGGAATAGGCTGGTCGTAAGGGTACAGGGACTGATGCCATGTGGGCTGATGTAGGCCAAACCAAGTAAAAAGGCCTGTAGATCCTGTAGAGCTCTTTTGGGGCGGAAAATTTGCCTTTTGGATTTTTGTATCATGGGCTCACAAGAGGCCAATCTTTTGTACTTAATGAGCTCTTCTCCCTGCTGTTTTCCATCATTCATTCATCATCCAATCAAATTCATCAACAATGTCATCTAAAGTTTTGCCCCATTTGTGAGAGCCCATCAATCAATTATTGACACAAGGTTTCCAGCATTTCTTTTGCTTTAAATACTGCTCATTTTCCTAAGCTAATTGCTGAATATAATTATAACAGCTGGGACATCTACAACTGGCTTGCTACTTACAGGGAATTTGCAAAAAACCTTGCGCAAACAGCATTGTTTGCACTTGTCTTGGATACCTTGCGTGGCTGTACTAGGGATGCAAAACTTTTTTTGTAAAATGCAGTTTTTGCAATGGAAGAATGACAATGATGAAATAATTGATTATAAATCTATTTGAAAGCAAAGAAGTAATGTTGATGGGTATACAATATTCATAACAACTTTGGAATTGATGGGACAATTTTCTGAATGCTTGCAGGAGCTCGCGTCTTTGTACACAGGCAACTGTCTTTCTTTAAGCATAAGGATTATTGTCCTCCCACTTTAACATACCCTTTTCCTCAGTACCATCTAACTCAGTCCATAAGCGTGACAAACTAGAAGCACAACATCAATCGTGCCTTCCACTCATCAACTCTGGCTTGCATAATAACCTTTCATTCTTGGCAACTGACTCAGAAACCACTTCCAAACCTTGCAGTCAACTCTACCTTGGTCAACCATCCATTTAGGTTCCGCCTTTTCACCCTGGGTACCAATAACCCTTGGGTTCCCATTTCTGGTCACATGCTCCTGCTAGTTTGCACCCACGCTAGTCAAGCCACCTCAACTTTATAGTTCAAAAATGGACTATTCCCTTACCCTGCATAAAATAAACCTTCATATTTGCATTTCTTATGACATCACTCCCTCATATCTCAACCATTAACTCCCCATACATTTGTCCCCTATTGTTTTGCACTTATGCTAAGACCTTGGAAATGTTCATACTGTTATTTCATTTTGTACTCCGTTAATTTTATTCCTTGCCTCATTGCTCAAAACTGTAGTTGACCATCAATCAGGTTGTATCTAGTCATTTCAGATTACCTTATAAAGGATACTCTGATTGCCTGGGGATTGTTTCCTCAGTTAGTTAATTTCATACATTCTTGCACTTTTTAAATCCAGTCATCACATTGGGCTTTTGTTGGTTTCCTTCCATTGGAACATTGATCCCTCTTGCTGTGTGTTAATTTACTCCATGATAAGTTTGAACTTTGCAGTTAGACCTCACAACCTTTCACTTGCCCTTGCACTCAGCTTTCCCTTTGCGCACAAAATCATCTGAGATTGCCCTATAGTACGTGTGGTGGTTGTGTGACACCCCTTTCCTGTCCAGTAGATTTGAGGCTCCAAGTAATTCCTCAGAATTGTGGACCAATTCTCAGGTTTCAAATCTTTTTCATTGCTCCTCTCCAAGGATCAAGCCCCATTGGCCATCAAAAATTTAATAAATCACTCTTCAAGACTACTTAGCACCAAAGTTGCTAGAGTTGTGTTGGAAAACAGAGGCACATTTGTGAATGAGGAGGTCTGTGGGTACTTTAGGCTTCCTGGCATTAATCATTACCTAGCTCCAGCGTACACCCCCAAACAGAAGTGCATAGCTGAAAGAACAAATTGTTCTATTCTAGATAAATCCCAACGCTAACTGGTGCACAGCGGCCTTCCTCCCACCTACTGCGCAGAAGCTTTCAAAATGGCAACCAATTGTCTAAACCAGATTCTTGTCTTATCCCAGGGACAAAAGCTTCCCTACAAGATCTGGTTTCAAAAATAATTCAATAACCATTTCCTCAGGCCATTTGGCTGTGCCACTTACTCTCTCATTCCCAAGATCAGGCGTGGTTTCAAGCTGTTGGCTAACGTGGAAAAGGGTACACTCCTTGGGTATGTGAATAATTTCTCATCCTATAGGATACTTGAAAATTGAACCAAACAGGTGCACTCAAGCACCAATGTCACCTTCCTTGAAGGCAATTTTGAGCAAAACCAAGATGAAGCCTTGAAAGGCCTCTTCCATCTTCTTCCAATCCCCTGCAGCCGACATCTGGGGAAAATCTCCCTGTCATTCCTCCTGAAATAATCTCAGCTCCTGATGAAATGCCTTCAGACACTGAGTCAAACTCTTTTCCCAACCACAGTGTAGTCTCCTATTGCAACATTCTCACGCACTCTTGACGGGAGAAAATGGTGGAACAACCCCAACTTAACCTCATTTATACTGAACTCCAAGACAAAGGTTCTCTGGATGAAGCTCCAAAAATCCCCCAAAGACTGGAATGGATTGCCACCATGGAAAGAGAACTTCAAAAACTACTTTCCTACAATTTGTGGGAAGAGTGTGAAAGGACCAACTCCACCAAACAGCTAAAGTGTATCTGGGTTTTCCCCACCAAGAAAGATAAAGCAAATTGCATCATTGAATTCAAGCCCCGTCTTTGAATGCAGGGTTTCTGCCAGAAGTTTGGCATTCAATACACCAATGTGTTTGTGACCACGGGTGACAAGTCCTCACTTCAACTTCTCATCTCACATGAAGTCCAGCAAGGCTACAAATTCCAACAGCTCAACGTCAAATCAGCATTCTTTAATGCTCCCTTGACCAAGAAAATCCAAGTCTCAACACTGGCTTATGTACCAGTGACGCCTGGGAATTTTCTCAAGCTCAAAAAAGCCCTGTAAGGCTTCAAACAGGCACCTCAAATGTGGTACAACACAGTGAGCGGCTGGCTTTCCCAGGAAGGATTTAATTGAAGCAAGGTCAATCAATGCGTGTTCTGGAAGGAAAACACCTACCTTTATGTTTATGTCAACAATATTGCCATTTTTGGACCAGACCCACACCTCTTCATCAACACCATAAGGAGCCGCTTCAAAAAAAAAAAAAGGATCTAGGCCCAGTGTTGCTCCTACTGGGTATGAATGTGAGTCAAAATTGGAACCACATCCATCTAAGTCAAGAGAACTACATATCCTCACTCGTGGATCAATACTGGCTCCCTCCACACAACCAATGATTGACACCCTTCAAACCCTTTTTGAAATTACTACCAGAATCTGAGGAGCAGCATTGGCTTTTTTTTAAAGCTTCCTAAACTACAGAAAGCGGGTTGGTGAGCTAACCTAAATAAGCTGCAATAATTGACCTGAAATCACATTTTCCATTAACTACCTTGTTAAATTGTTGAACACACCCAGGAAGAAGAACTGGGATGCTGGAATTTTTGCTCTTAGCTATTTACAGTCAACATCATAGTTGGGCCATAATTTCTCCAGAAAGCCGTGCCAGACTGGACTCAGTTCATACATAGATGCCAAATGAGCCATGTGTCTGACCACAAGAAGGTCAATCAGCAGCTTTGGTTTCTGGTGTAACAGCAATGTGGTTGGCTGGAAATCACGGAAACAACCAAGCGTTATGCTGTCCACCACAGAAGACAAATACAATGCAGTGGATGAGAATGTGAAGGAAATTCTTTGGATCAAATCACTGGCAGAAGGGGTGCTTGGGTCAACAATCAAGGCCCCCATCATCCTCCATGAGGACAATGATGGTTGTTTCAAACTTGCTACCAACTCAGAAAATCATGCAGGCTTTTGAACAAAGCACATGGAACTACGCTTTCATTTCCTAAGAGAAGAGTTGGAGAGGGGCACAATTGCCGTCAAACATATAGATTCTAAAGAAAACCCCCCCAATTTCCTCACTAAACCGGTCTCAAAAATCTCTCTGCAAAAACAGGTCTAGCAGATCAATGTGGGGTGTGCTGAGCCAGAAGACTGTGTGAGAATTATTGGCCCAATAGCTTAGTCAAAGGGAAGTACTTAAAGCAAAAGAAATGCTGAGACAAAAATTTCTTATGATTGGTCCTTAATATGAGGCAGAGGCAATGGCACACTTTTGAATGTGAATGAATTGGTGAATAAATGGATGGAAAACAGCAGGTAGAAGAGCTCCTTAAATACAAAAGATGTTGCTCATGTGGAGCTCATGTAATGACAAGCAAAAGGCAAACATTCCTCCCCAAATGGGCTCTACAGGCTATAAAAGCCTTGCTGATTGGTTTGGGCTTACTCAGCCCACTTGGCATTAGTCCCTGAACCCTTATGACCAGTCTGTAATCGTTGAATTTGGTGTTTCCACCCTTAATGGGATGAACCAGCCCTTGTTGCTGTTCATAAATGGCTGGTTGTCCCTTACAACTAGCCTGTTTTACCTCTGTGACCTCATTGGTCCCTGTTTACCAACTTACATGGCTGGTAGCCTCCTGCAACCAGCCCCTGGTCCTCAGATTGGACAGGGTGAACCCAGAAACAACCTGGGTCTGGTCAAACTTACAGGGAAGGGGGGTGTGTGACCAGCGGACATTCATGTCCACCCCCTCTCTTCCTCAATCCCTGGAGGGAGTGGTCAAATCCCCCCCCAGGGAGCCCTGGAGGTTGATACCCCCAGGGTAACACAAGTCGTTTTGTGGTCTGGGCGGTGGTCAAGCCGACCCAGCCCCAGGTCACCTCCCCCTTGGTAACAGGGGGGGGGAGATGGCCCCTGTAACCGTTGGTTGCTACACACGTGAGGTGGGGGGTGATCCATTCCCCTCCCACCTTGCCTGTTGCGTCGTTGCAGCTGGCCTGGTTGGCCAAATGGTGGGGGAATCCAATTCCCTCCCACCTTGCCTGTTGCCTCCTTGCAGCCGGCCTGGCTGGTCCTCAACCAGCCAGCCTCCTCTCCCTTTTCAATGGAGTGAGGAGAGGGAGGGAGACAGGGGCTGGTGACCCCCTGCAGCCGGGACCAACTGAGAAACGCAACCAGGGCCGTGGCCCGGCACACAAGTGGGTGGGGGGACTCCAAACCAAGCCCCCTGCCCCATACAACAGCCCGGCGCAGGCCATTGGACCCTGAAATGGGCCCCAGAGGGAAACAAGCGGCCCCAAGCAGGCTGTAACAAAGGGGGCCGCCACAATGGGCCTCCAAGGCCCAAAGATCATAAAATGCATACTTTGCAGGGCCAGCCCTTCTGGCCAAGTATGTCCAAAATAAACCTTGGGCCAAGTTATTCCCAGATAAGCCCATTGGGATAAGGTGGCCCATACACCCTGGAAGACCTGTTAAGGCCTGTGTCCCAATATACCTAGAAAATGGGTTTTGGTGAACAAATTCCTAAAACCAATCAAATCCACATAGGACCAGGTGGCCCACGTGATGTCTGATGGGCTGTGGAGGACCATTTTTGCATCCAATTTGGATTACACACTAATATGCAAATTACCTGAATGCATCTGTATATTAACACACCCCCTTAATTCAAATGTGATTCCTATTGAGTAATAGACACCAAACCTTGATTTTTTTTTCTATCTAAATCCTTAGTTAACATATCCGCAATCATTGCTCCAGTGGGCATGTACCATAAAACTATCTCTCTGAAGTTCACTGCATCATGTATATAGTTATAATGAACATTGATATGTTTTGGTTCTTGAGTTCAACACTTGGTTTTCTGCCAATGAAATGGCACTCTGATTATCAGAACAAAAAAAATGTAAAAACTTGTGGTTTTTCAGTATCCTCAAAGACCTTTCTCAACCACTTTGCCTCCTGTGAGGCTGACAGGTACTCTCTGTACTCTGCTTCTGTTGATGAAAGACTTATTGCTGAAACCTTCCTAGGCATCCATGAAACTAGATTCTTTCCTAAAAAGAATACAAAACCACTTCTTGATTCCCTAGTGTTACCATCTGCCCAACTTGCATAAGAATAACCAACCAAATGAAAATTTTCTGAATTTGAAAAATGCAGTCCCAGACTGCTTGTTCCTTTAAGATAACTCATAAATCTCTTAAATGTAGAACAATGCCTCATGCTTGATTTCTCTAAGTTTTGTGACAAGAAGCCAATTGCATAAGCAATATCTGGCCTATTACACTGCCCTAAATAATTTAGCAATCCAATAGCTGACCTATAATTGTTCCCGGATTGGACAAACTCCAGATGCTCTTCATCTGTAGACTTTTCTAACCAAATGTTAGACTGCATTGGAGTACCCAACTACTTTTCATCCTCTGAGACATAGTGCTTAACTAGAGCTAACACATAATGTTTTTGATCCAACTTGATCCCATTATTGCTCTTACTAACTTTCACTGCCAGAACATGTTGTTCCAGGACAATATCTTTTATCTAGAACTCCTTTTTGAGTGCCCCCATGACTCTCTCTTTACCATTCCCAACAATGATAATTTCATCAACCCAAAAAAACAAAATTTCATCCTTTCTCACAAAAAGGCAAGGTTTGGCCTCACTTGTCCTGTAACAAATCTCTATCAGTTTCTTACTCATGGTGTAAAACCATGATGTAGCTGCTTGCTCAATCCATACAGGGATCTACACAGCTTGAGGAAATATTCCCCTTTATCCCCTAAGGGGAAACTTCTCCCACAGATTTTCTTCATAGTTTATGGCTTGGTTTCTACCAGCCATTCCTTGAAACTGTCAGGAATTGACTTATAAAAAGTCTCCTCTTTTCCAAGTTTTGCATTCAAGTATGCAGTCACAAAATAAGCCTGTCTGATTTCTTCACCCAACTCGACTTCCAAGGCCATGATGTACCTGAAGGTGGACAGCCTTCCAGTTTGCCAACAGGTTTATTGATAATCAATACCCTCTTTCTGCTTGAAGCCTTGTGCAACCCATCTAGATTTGAACCTCTTCAAAACTCCATTAGTATCAAACTTCTTATTCAACAATAACCTAGACCCAACAATGATGTTTCCTTTTGGAACTAAATCCCGCTGAACCACTTCAAACCCACTATTATTTTCCAGAGAATCAAATTCCTCACAAATATCTGTCTTCAAATTGGCTCTATCATCAGGATTCATAGCTTGACCAAGGCTATTTGGGTTAACCCTATTACCCATTTCTTAACTTAACTGTAGAATATCATCAAGCATACATTGTTCCCAAAACATGCATTCCTCATATTCTGCAGAAGCATAATGGGACTTCCATTCCCCATACCTATGAACAGGTATCCTACTCCTTCCAATCCTTCTAACTGGAGGTGGAGGCTCATCAGGTTCTGATTCCACAGACTCCCCTGAAGTGGGTACTGAACCCTCCTGTGGCACATCTGACATCTCAACATCATCACTAATGATATTCTCTAAAGAATCTGCTGGTGAAATAGGCTCCAATGCTATTTTCTGCTGCGATTCCTGAACAGCACTATCTGTACTCCTTTTGAGTGGAAAGGTACTTTCTTCAAATTTTACATCCCTACTACAAATAATCATTCTTGTCCCTGGACAATAAATCCTGTATGAATTACTTATCAAATAATATCCTACAGGTGCCCCTGTTCTGGATCTTGGATCTAACTTTCCAACCATTTTATTTTGGTGGACACTATCATACACTAAGCAACCAATTGTTCTTAGGTGTGATGTTTTGGGGTACAACTTCCAAAACAGAAAATGCGGAATTTTCCCATTAACACTCAAAATATTGTGCAACAGAAAAACTGCGCACACCAAATAAGCCCATAAAAACTTTTGCAAACCAGATTAAGCAATGATAGTTCTGAATTTTTCCAATCTATTCCTATTCATCCTCCTAACTATTCCATTTTTTTGTGGAGTGCTTGCATTAGTAACTATATGAGTGATACCATAATCATTCAACAGTTTATCAAACTCTTTACTCACAAACTCACCCCCTCCATCAGTAATAACCCTCTTGATCTTTCTCACAAAACCATTCTGTTTCCAGACTTTGAATATTTCTAAAACCTCCTCTGTGGTCTGATCCTTGGATCTTATTGGTTTCACCCAAACATAATTATTTGTTTTATCAATCAAATTGATGAAGTACCTTGCCCCCCCAAGGGACAGTGGTGAAAATGTGTCTGCCAAATCAATTTAAAATTCCTCTCTAGGAACTTCTGTGTGGTCTCTACTCTTTGAGAAAACATTCCTGGTCTTGGCCCCTAAAGTACAACTTTTGCAGTTGATGTCCTTTACCGTATGGCCACTTCTATTTTGAGCAACAGTGCTCAGAGCTGAAAACTTAAAACGGTTTGAACAGAGAAACTTATTTTGAACTTGTCCACTCAGGATATTTCTCCAATTCGAAAAAATAACAAACTTATATTCTTTAAGATAACAAATCTGGAAACCTTTTTTCCAGAGAAATCCAAGAGACACAAGGTTATAAGGCAAATCTGGTACATAGAACACTTTATCAAAAGATATTTTGAAACCCAAGTGATTTGCAAGAATAACCTTTCCAATTACTTTAATCTGAATTGTTCTTCCTTTTTGGCCAATATTTACAACACCATCAAAATCTCTAAGCTTTTAAAACAAATTTGGCTCAAAAAACATGTGGTCTGTACAACCAGAATGAATCAAAAAAAGAAAATCCTCCTTCAATTTTCCTACCAGGAAAGAAGAATTATCAGCCACTGATAAGTTCTTATCATCAAGGTTAAGATTAAATAATTCATAATCAATCAAATACATTTCTTGATACTCATCCATTTTGGCCTTCTTGTTGGGGACTTGTTCCTCAACAGCTTGTTCCATTGAAACATCCACTGCCACAATAGAACCTTTTCCATGGCAAGGTTGACCTCTTTTTCTTCCTTTTCACTTTCACCGGATATCTTCCTCTTCTTTGCCTCCTTGCAATCTTTTGCATAGTGTCCCTTCTTCTGAAAATTATAACACAATACCTTGATAAATCCCTTTTGGCCTTTGCCTTATTCCCCGATTTTCCTGTCTTTCCCACCAGAGAAGTTACTGTGCCCTCCTTCATTCTGAATTGAAGATCATCCTTTTCAATCCTTCTAAGCACATCCTCTTCTCTAGGAAGGGGATCCAATTGAGATATAATCCTAACCAAGGACTCATATTCTTTTGGTAGCTTTTGAAGAATCAAGAGTGACAAACACTCAGGATCCATTTTCAGCCCAGATGACTTGAACTTAGCAACACTTTATCTTGCCTCCCCCACAAATTGTTTATGGTTGAAAACTTTCAACTTGAAAAATTTATTGAAAGAAATACCCTTTTGATGAACAGAATCACCAGCATACTTGGCCTTGAGCATTTTTCATAAAACACTCCCCATCCTCATATGTCCCTCTTTGAGAGTATCAGCAACCCATGCAATATGACTCTCATCCAGATGTCTAAGAATAACATGATAGGACTTCTTCTCCAAATCTAAACTGATCAAACTTTCATCTGCATCCATAATCTCCCCAGAACAGATGTTTTCCAACTCACTTTCCATTAAGACAAACCAAGTTCTATAGTTTTGACCATTCAAAATAATCTTGGTGGAGCTGGACTCTGGGATATAAGACATCTTCTTGGAAAACTTGAGGTTGTTGAGGTTGTCCAGAGGAAGATATAAGGGTCTATTCTTCTTGGAAGTAATGATGATGAATGTACTGTTAATGTGTGAGAATTATTGGCCCACAAGCTTAGTCAAAGAGCAGTACTTAAAGCAAAAGAAATGCTGAGAAAATAATGTCTTATGATTCGTCCTTAATATGAGGCAGAGGCAATGGCACACTTGTGAATGTGAATGAATTGGTGAATTAATGGATGGAAAACAGCAGGCAGAAGAGCTCCTTAAATAAAAAAGATGGTGCCCATGTGAAGCTCATGTAATTACAAGCAAAATGCGAAAATTCTGCCCAAAATGGGCTCTACAGGCTCTACAAGCCTTGCTAATTGGTTTGGGCTTACTCATCCCACTTGGCATTAGTCCCTGATCCCTTATGACCAGTCTGTACCTATCCAATTTGGTGTTTCCACACTTACTGGGCTGAACCAGCCCTTGTTTCTATTCATACCCTGGCTTGTTGTCCCGTACAACTGGCCTGTTTTACCTCTGTGACATCATTGGTCCCTGTTTACCAACTTACATGGCTAGTTGCCTCCTGCAACCAGCCCTGGCCCTCAGATTGGCCAGGGTGGAGCCAGAAACAACCTGGTTCCAGACAAACTTACAGGGGGGGGGGGTGTGACCCCTCTTGTCCTCAATCCCTGGAGGGTGCAGTCAAATCCCCCCCCCAGGGAGCCCTGGAGGTTGATACTCCCAGGGAGCCCTGAAGGTTGATACTCCCAGGGATCCCTGGAGGTTGATACTCCCAGGGAGCCATGGAGGTTGATAATCCCTGGGAGCCCTGGAGGTTGATAATCCCAGGGAGCCCTGGAGGTTGATACTCCCAGGGAGCCCTGGAGGTTGATACCCCCAGGGCAACACAAGTAGTTTTGTGGGCTGGGCGTTGGTCAAGCCCACCCAGCCCCAGGTCACCTCCCCCTTGGTGACGGGGGGGGGGAGGGGGAAATGGCCCCTGCAACCGTTGGTTGCTACACTCAATCCCCCTCCCACCTTGCTGGTGTGGTGCCCCATCCTGGACATGCTGGCCAGTGCGGAGATTTTAATTTTTTTTTGTGATGATTTTTCCTTATAATCATTCATAGGTATCATTATCAAAAGAAAAAAAAAAGAATAAAAACCATCCATTGCCATCCTCATGCTTCCATCCATCACCAATCTCATCCATCATCACACACCCCCCAGCCTTCTCCAAATCCAGTCTCCGTTTGCCAATATTGGATACAAGGATTCTTTGCACCACAAGTCCTTGAATTGTAGCGCATAGCTCCCTGGAACAAGTTACTGCTGACAACTTGAATTCAAAATTCTATTGGCCATGGGGAAAATTGTACCTCTCATGGCACTGCTCTTGTTAATGTTTGCAACCAAGATTCAAGAGATTGATGCAACACCCGGAGGTCAGCCCTGTCCGCTTGGGTATACCAGGACGAAAGGCCTCTCCCCCAACAAACTTGGCCTTGGCTTTGATCCCCACAATCAATCAAGGCGTTGGACCAGTCTCTCGGAGTTGGGAAGATCTGTCTTCAAAGGCTCCTCCTCCACTCATCATCCTCGATTCCCCATGGCCACCCTAGGCAATCATCTCCACAACGCTCCCAATTGACCACTTAGCCCAGAGGAGCCCATTTCCAATCATCCTCCTATCCCTCAATCTACCTCCCGTGACAAAGACCGTCTCAAGCAGCCCTCTACCTTGTTCTTACCACCTCCTAGCTTACTGATCTCCCGCGCGGCTTGTCCGTTGCCCGCGCGGGTCTCTTCTGTTGCTGGTTCCCTTAGGATACCTGCCGGCGGTCATCCACGGCCTCAGCAGTCGCCCGGGCCCATCAGGATGCCCGGGGGGTCCCTCTTTGGATTTTTTTTCTCTGAATGCTTGTTTTTTTCTTTTTTTTCTTTCTTTTGTTTTCTCATGAAACTGATCCGTAAAAACAAAAAAAAAAAAAAAAAAAAAAAAAATCTGCTCCCATTTGTAAATCTCTCTTTTAAATATTCTAAAGGCCTCTGGTCTATAAAAGGAGGGCCTCTACCCTTCTTTTTCAGCATGATATAGGGGATCATCATAGAAGTTCATCCAAGGGGAGTGTGTGCTTGTGCCCCCCCCATTATTGTAAAATTGAATCCTGATCCTTATCCTGGGTATATCTCTGATTGCCCCCTGATCCATTCTTGACGCTTAGGCTTTGCCCCTCTGTGTCCTGATCCTTATCACCAACCAAATAGCCTTGCTGGTTCAATAAAAATTCTGTCTGTTGGAATTTTTGAGTGTGTTATACCACTCCTTGATCCCTTCCTCTGACCATACTGGTCCTGATCCCTGATCACCTTCTGGAGCCAATCACGATTGATTGAAGAGGTTTTATTAAGCTTAAGACCTGGAGTGTTATACCTCCCTTTATTTTCTTTGGATTTGCATTCTGCCAGCCTATGCTTGAGTCCCTTGAGAAGTGCTGAGGTTATCCTTGCTTCAAATCAGTTAATGTTTGCTTTGGAGCTTCTTAAACATTTTGCTTTGTCTTGTACAGCCACCCTCAGTTATCTGGTACCCTTCAAGCGCTTGATTGCAGAGAGTTGGGCAGGTTCATTGAGAACCTGGAGGTTGCTTGGGTTTGAGTTGATCATCCCCAATCTTCTGCTGACAACCAGATTTATTAGCTTGTGGGCATTTTTTACACACAACAGCTTTTGTTCCTTGAACTCTAAGCAGACTTTAACTTCTTTTTTTCAAGTTTTTCCCTGCATAATCTTGTCTCAGATAGTGCTGTTCCATTGCTACCAAACCATTGTCATTTTTATCCTCAACTCCTTGATTACTCATTTACCAGGTTTTGGACCTTGATCTTGGTTAAATCTAAATATTTTTGTTACAATCAGGAGGGAAGCCTAAACAGCACCTTTCCCTCCCACAGAACTTCCACGGCCTAGCACCGTTTGGATTCTTACACTGGTCACCTTGTTGCGGCCAGCCCGGTTGGTCATACGGTGGGGGGGTGATCAAATCCCCTCCCACCTTGCCAATCGCCTTGTTACAGCTGGCCTGGCTGGTTGAGGACCAGCCAGCCTCCTCTCCCCTTTGTGACTGAGCAAGGGGAGGGAGAGAGGCAGGGGCCGCCAACCCCCGCCCTCTGTGACCAACTGAGTGACACAACCAGGGCCAGGCCCCGCACACAAGCGGCTGGGGTGGACTCCAGACGCAGCCGCCAGCCCCATACAACAGGCCTGCGCAGGCCGTTGGGCCCTGCAATGGGCCCCAGAGAGAAACAAGGGGCCCCAAGCAGGCCGCAACACAGGCAGAAGCCACAATGAGCCGCAGAGGCCCAAAGAACATTGAATGCATTGTCAGCTTGCACTATTGCAGAGCAAGCTGCAAAAGTAACAGAAAAAGCATAAAGATAATAATAATAAAATTGACCTATAAAGGAGTAGGAAAACCATAAATATTATTAAAAAAATGGATTTTCCACCCAAATTTAAGTAGGGTCACTCACTGACCCCACCCTTGAAATCCAAGTCCTTATATTTTTAAATAATTAAGGAAAGAAAGACCAAAATACCATGGCACCACTATTGAACTTTTTGGCCAATCAAATATTTCACACGTATTTTCATGTATAGGTTTCACACCTAAAACTCAGTCAGAATTGAGGTTTTGTCTACATTTTAGGAGTTACAGACGGAAATGTGTTCTGTCACAATTCCCGCACGCAGCCGCAGCAGCCAATGCACCCATGCGCGGCTGAGACACAGCTCTGTTACTCCGTCACAGTTGTGTATGTAGCTCCAGGCCTATGACAAATATGCAGCTGCGGGACTAAGGGGTGAAAAAGTGACAGGCAGCCTGAGAAACTTAGTTACCGCGTAAACATGCTACAACCCACACAGGAAAATTCTACATATGTAATAAATATTCACGTGAATAGTATATAGTCTAAAAGTACGTAAAATTATATAAAAATACTTAAATAACCTTTGTACATATTTTTTATTCAATATAATTCAAAGTACCAAGAATTTCAAAAATAAGACAATGACAAATTCTAACAATATATTAAAATTTATTAAAATACTTTAATATAATATTATGAGAATTTCTAGACATCAATGTTTTTGTGACATACGAAGAAAAATAATGATGTAAAAATATTACATGAATACCCATGAATTATATTTTTAAGGAATTATTTTAGTAAATCAACTGAAATTTGACAATAAGAAGTAAAATCAACATCATGACTTTACTCAAATTATTTAATACATAATGAGAAATCACCTGAAATCATAATATCCGTAGGAATGTCCATTAAAATAATTATTAACTTACTGGGAACATTTAATAAGGATAATCAATTAAATAATAAATAAAAAGGACAGATTAGTGTTATTCACACATCCAAACATCAATTATAAAGTAGAATCATTCCCATACCCTGTGGAATTAGATGCTACCCGTACTAAAGCACCAAGGACACGTGACAGGGTACCATTTGTTACCCTGCTAGCCTCAGTGTCCGTCCCTTTGAGCCCCTGTACCCCTCAGAAGGATAATATTGGGACTCCAAAATCTATAAATAAAGATCTCTTTTGAAGATATTGATACACAGAGACCCAGTTATATTTACATCCAGACACCGTTCCAAGGTAATCAAATACTTATAAGAGATAATTTAGTGATTTATGGCTTAGTCTGATTAATAATATCCATCCTCAACCTCTTTTTATCAATTTAAACTGCTGAAAAACCTTATAACCCCAGTATACAAGTTTAACCCATCAGTGCACATCCCAAAAAGATACTCTAAGGATTTAATAATATCCCAGTGAGTTTTATTATCCTTTCTCTGTCGTTGCAGCTTGGTTACAAAGCCCTGCCACTCCACCGTGTATTTTATATACATATTCTCTTTGGGAAAAATATCCTTTAAACTAAAGATCTCATAGTAACTAGGACTACATGTTTTCATACTGAATTCCCTGAAGAGAGGTGTTTAAGATACTCAATATGATTGTGGCCCCTCTATAAAAATATATTATAATCAATTTATCTATATTGATTTCTAACAATAAACCATAACCAAACCAATTAACCTTGCAATAAGCTTTATCCAAATATTTCATGGATTTTTTCTGCATTTATGAAATAATTTATTTATGATTTATTCTATCAAATCTTGTAGCTAAAGGAGAGCAAGGGTCTTGGCATCCAGGAGGCTGACAATTGGCGGTCTGGCCGGGAAATATTCCATTTCATTATATTTAATACCTTGGACCAGACATTTCACAAAAAATTAAATCAAAGATAAATTTATCTTACTTTTTAACCAAGATTCATCATTAAATTCTTTTGCAGTGGATTTAAAAAACAATGCAGAATTAATACTGTATTATTTAAATCTTTTAAAGATAAGAAAAGAAGAATATATTTAAAATTATAAACCTACTGGTTGGGAAGCTTTGACTAAAGCTGAGAAACTTCATATCTCTTCTGCATGTAAACACTGAGATAAACTCCTTGAACAAGAAGATCTTGAGAGGCGTATCAACTTCCAGGCCCTAGTAAAGAAAAGTAAAGCTTGGAAGAAATACCGTATAAATTACTTTTTGAAATTTAAAAGTAAGTATACAACCTGTATTCCCATATTATTTTTTTAAATAATAATAATATATTTTATTGACCAATAAAATACCCTTTTAAAATCAGTGAAACCTCCTTTACCAGAAACTACAACCACTGAAACTGATTTATTGGATCAAGAAGTCCCAAAAATCTCTGGACTCCCTGAAAATATCAATTGGACGGGTGAAGACCTCATTAGAACACACCAAGACCCCGTAGGGTTCCCTACTAAGGACCAATTTAATCCCAATAGAGTATTGGTACCTTTGAAAATCAACTTAAGTGAGTTTTATATAAAACTTACTTTTATGGATTTTTTCTGTAGAAAGAAAAATAACTAAAAAATTTTTATTCAAATATGAATAGATGTAAATCAAGAGCCTCAGGGAGAATTCCCTCCTATGGATCTTTTCCAGGAGCCGCCAGTGACTTTCAGACCACCAATAATGAAAACCATGAGGGGACTGGAACCCGTGAATCAAATTTTGAGGGAGAGGGAACAGCCCCAAGTACTTCTGCCCTCCCCCAACATAGAGCTTGAGAAGGTAGTAGAATTTAGCCACCCTCCATTACAAGAAGATTCCATGCAGCCACCCCAGTAGAATCTGGCCAAGGAAGCCAGGATCAAAGAATTAGTCAGAGAGCACATGAAATATTGGGAAGAGTTCAAAGAAGCCCAATCCAAAGAGGACATGGTATCTATTAAAAAGATAATCTCCCAGGCAAAAGCTACCCAGAAAGATCTTCAGAAAATGATTCCAAGGAAAGAGGTAGAATCCTACGTAGAAAAGTGGAATCCTTGGGATCAATTAGCCCAACTGAAAGGCAAAGGATCAGGAAAGAAGAGATCTTCTTCCCATCCAAAGCCAAAGGGAAAGAAGGATTGGGATCAGATAATATCCTTAGCTCAAAAGTGGAAAAAGGTGTACAACAATTAGCCTCTAATCCTGAGCCCAAACCAACCTCTGATGTAATTACTTCCTTTTCTAATGATATGCGCCATAATTTCAAGGTTTTTTGTGGAAATTTGGGCGGTTTTTATTCCCATATGGATATATTAACCCCATTAGTAGCAAAATTAATTAATAACCAAAAAAAAAATGTAGGAATGAAAGATATTAGAGAACACACCAAAAAATTATTGGAGACAATTAATCAAGGTAGGATCAGACAGACTAAAACAATTGAGAATATGTTATCAGGTATCCAAGAAGATTTTATTATGTCTTTCCAACCTTTAAAAGAAGAATTGGTAACCACCACTAACGGCTCCATTCTATCCCTTAGTGAGAAATTAGATCTGCTTAATAATAAAGTGGACCTGAAACTTAATCTGATCAAGAATGATCTTAAAGACTTAAAATTCCGTCTGACCAACCCCTTTGGGAGTACCATAGAGGAACCAAAACCTCCCAGACAAACAACTACTAATTATGCACCACCCTTACTAGGACTGCATAAGAGTGACACCTTCAGGCCTATTCCTACCCCTGAGATGGAGCAAGCCCTCAAAAGTTTACCCCCTATTTCAGAATGGCCTAAGTTCTCCGGTGAAGGAGAATACAATTATATAAATTTAATTAAATTTATTGACTATACTATTAACTCTTATGACTTACCAGAAGCTATAGCTGTAGTCAGGATGCCCAGAATATTTGAAGGAGTAGCTTTAGACTGGTTTAACAGTAAAAGGGAAGAAGTAGGAATGTTCCCATGTAATTCTTGGAAACTTCTAATTAAAGAACAATTTGGTTCTAGAATGTGGAAAAGAAAAATGATGAAGAATTTCTAAAAAATTCATCATTTGATCCCTCCAAGGATAAGGCTCACAAATGTTTCTTGGAACAGAAGAGAAGACTAGATTGCTTCTATCCAGATGCTGATAAAGAGGAAGGAAATGAAAGACTCCTCAACTTGTGTCCTGGAAATCTTAACCATAGTGTAAGATGCAGGATGAGTATGGATGCTGACTTACAAACGCTAATCAATGTGCAAAAAGAAGTCATAGACATGAATTGGTTAGACAAGAAGGTTCCTTCTAGACCTAAAGAGAACTTCAAAATTAACAAAATCAGAGAAAAACCCCCTCTGATAAATACCTCTGATAATAAGAAACCTAATGAGAATAGGGACAAAGAGAGGATGCCTGGAACTTGTTGGAATTGTAACAAGACAGGGCATATGAGACAAGATTTCCCATTACCAAAACAAAAGATAGCAGTCTTGGAAGGAGAGCAGGAGGTTGAAAAGAATCAGAACTATTAAGATATAGCTGATATTGAAGGATCCCTTTCTGAATGTGAATTGATCCTGACCAACCCTGTTAATGTTATAGAAGGAGATTTATACACTTCTATAGAAATTAAATAAATCCATGGGGATTCTAGTTTGCCCCAAAAATGGGATCCTTCCATAATTCCTAGATATATCACGGACATTAAACCATTAAAAGTTAAACCTATGAGTGGCAAAAGTTATACTACTGGTCAAACTAGCTATTCAAAAGGATTTTATAGAGACAGAACTATAAGGTTATTACTGGATAGTGGAGCTTTCTGCACACGTGTATGTGCTGAATTCTTAAAAATGGGATCCCAATTGGAAAGAACACCTTCTGCCTGTCCCCAAAGCGAAGTTTAGATCTTTCAACTCTACCATGAATGCTCTTGGAGTATGAAATGCTCCTATAATACTACCTCATACTAAAGGATCTTTGACAATACAAGTGGAATTTGTGGTATTGCTCAATGGACTATTTGACTAAATGATAATAGGTAATGATGCTTTATTTATATATGGTAAAGATGTGTTCCAGAGTAAAGGGAGATACTTTACAGTGGGTGGCAATTGGGATAAGAAGTTTAAGATATGCACCATCCAATCTAACTTCCCCTCTTCATCTTATCAAAAGAATTTAGAAGACTTTGATCAAGAAAACTTCTCTCAAGCAGCTCTGAATATGAAACTTTCTGAGGAACAGAAGAAAGATATATTGAAAGTCTGCTTTGAGAACCAAAATGCTGTTTGTACTAAAGATCATCCCATTGGTGATATTAAAGGACATGATATGGTATTAAAATTGACTATTAAGCCTCCTTATTCTCCAAACTTAAGAAGACCAGCCTATCCCTCTAGTCCTAAGTCTAGAATAGCTCTTGAGGAACATATCCAGGAACTGATAGAATTACAAGTATTAAGTAAGGGAGGGCACAATTAGAAGTTAGATGTGACCACACCTGTAATCATAGCTTGGCATGATGACAACTCAAGAATGGTAGGAGACTTCAGAATGCTCAATAATTATACTCAGGAAGACTCAGATCCTAAACCCCTGATTGATAATTATCTACATAACTTTTTCAAAGCCAAATATATCACTACTATGGATATGCTGAAAGGTTTTCACCAGATACCTATAAGCCCTGAAAGTAGAAAGTTCTTGAGGATAATCTATCATTTGGGAATGTATGAATATCCTAGGATTCCCTTTGGTATAAAGAATGCCCCATCACAATTCCAGAGAACAATGGATACAGTTCTAGGTACATACATCAGACAAGGATGGATGATAGTATATATAGATGATGTTATCATATACTCTGATGATTGGGATACTCATATAAATGAAGTAAGATCAGTACTCCAGACTATCTCCAGAGAAGGATTGAAGGTATCCATGAAGAAATGCAACTTTGGCTATGGAGAATTAAAAGCCCTAGGGCATATAGTCTCTGGTCTAACTCTAGCTGCTGATCAAAATAAGATAGCTGCTGTCATGAATAGACCCATGCCTCAAAACAAAACAGAGTTACTGTCTTTCATTAGTTTTTGAAGTGACTACAGACAATATATATCAAAGTTTGCTATGCTAACTAAGATTCTGTACAAAATAGGCAACAATAACACTCTATTTGAAATGACACATGAGAGATTGAAAAAATATGAGGAACTAAAAATAGCTATGACCTCTACTCCTTTACTCATTCAACCAGATTACTAAACTGTAAATTGACGCCTGTATGGAAGGGTTAGGAGCTGCTCTACATGAAGAAAGGATAGAAGAAGACAGACCAGTGGAGAAACTAGTACTCTTCATATCTAGACAGATCAAAGATACAGAAAAGAGATATGGAGCCAGTCAGTTGGAATGTTTGGCTCTAGTATGGGCTTTAGAAAAGCTACACTATTACTCAGAATACACCACTTTCCAAGTGATCACAGACTGTAATGCTGTAAGAACTCTCATGAACATGAAAACCCCCAGCAGACACATGCTCAGATGGAAAATTGCTATACAACAGTATAGAGGTCAGACGACTATAGTTCATAAAGCTTGAGATAAACATGAGAATGCTGATAGTCTAAGTAGGAATGCTTTGCCTAATAAATCTAGCAATCCAGCATATTACCCTGGGGATCAAGATATCTTTCCTATCTTGAACATCAATCTTTTTGCATTAAATGCTCCAATAATAGGGATCCACTTATGTGAATTAGATACTACTTTCTTCAAAATAGTGAGGGACAACTACTCCCCTGATGATGATTGGCATTATGGAATGTGAATATCCAGAAGCATCTCTGATAAATGGTTTACCTGCATCATTACTTAAACCCTATGAAGCAGGAAGGTTTACCTTTTGGGATGTTTGCCTTTACTACAGACACCAACATTCCAGTGTATTATTACTAAACAACAAAGAACATATACAACATATACTCCAGGAATGCCATGAAAAATGTTCAACAGGGCATCTATCCTCAGAAAGAACCTTGGAGAAAGTAAAACAAACTGCTTGGTGGATAGACTGGAAAGAAATCACTATTAAGTATGTTACTAGCTGTGAGACTTTCCAAAAATCTAATAAAACTACTGGAAAAAGGTTTGGACTCTGACAGAAGATCTCTGAACCCAAAAATGAATGGGAAATCATTAATATGGATTTTGTCACCGGCCTCTCCCCTGGAGGTACTCATTCATATAAATCTGTCCTTGTTATAGTTGAAAGATACTCCAAGAAGGCAAAATTCTTACCTAAACACAAAGAAGATAGTGCTATGGATGTAGCTCTACTATTTTTTAATAGGATAATAGCTGATGTTGGTATACCCAAGATTATAATCAGTGACAGAGACCCCAAATTCACCTCTGATTTTTGGAGGAATCCACATGATATATTGGGTACTACTCTAGCATTTTCTACAACATACCATCCTCAAACTGTTTGATTAGCTGAAAGAATGATACAGAACCGAGAAGATATTTGAAGAAGGTTCTGTGGCTTTGGTATAGAATAAAAAAACTCAGATGGTTATTGCCATGATTGGTTAAGACTACTCCCAGCTCTAGAGATGGCTTATAACAGCAGTAAAATTCTACTACCAAAGAAGCCCCTTACATACTAGAAAAAGGATGGATTCCAAAACTCCCTAGGAATAACTTTAACCACAACTTAGCCACCATTAATACAACATCTCTTGAATTTAAGAAATTGAAAGATATGGCAAATAATCATTCTCAAAAGTGTGTAGAAGAAGCAGTAGAATACAACAAACAAAGATAGGACAATTCACATAGGGAACCTGAATTTAAAATAGGAGATCAGATCTTGATATCCACTAACAACTTTAACAATCTAGGAGCTAACAGAAAGCTGAAACAAGCCTTTTTTGGACCATTTTTAATCAAAAAGATGCATGGCAAAAATTCTTTAGAAGTAATCTTGAGTGAAGAATTATCAAGAAAACACCCAGTATTTCCTGTAAGCCTAGTAAAACACTTTCAACCAATAGAAGGTAGCAACCTCCCTCCAGCAATATTCCCAATAGAACCTGACCCTGTGAAAGAAAATGGGAAAGTCAGCAGGATATTGAGAGAAAAGAAAGAGAGAGTACAAGGAAAATATGTTAGACTATACTTAGTAAGATACAAAGGAGAATCTGCAGAAAAAGATGAATGGTTACCAGAGAATAACATACCTGATGGACCAATACATCTCAGAAACTACAGAGCCAGCAAGAGTAACTGCAACACACATGGAGTTAATTTTTTCCCAAAAATGCTCTAGATATTTTTCAGATGTGGCCATATCTTGGAGTGGGGGAATGTCAGCTTGCTACTATTGCGGAGCAAGCTTCAAAAGTAAAAGAAATAACATAAAAATGATAATAATAAAATTACACTAAGAAGGAGGAGGAAAACCATACATATTATTACAGAAATGGATTCTCCACCCAAAATTAGGTAGGGTCACTCAATGAGCCTACCCTTGAAATCCAACTCCTTATATTTTTAAATAATTAAGGAAAGAAAGACCAAAATACTACGGCTCCACTATTGAGTTTTTGGTCAATTAAATATTTCACACACATTGTCACGTATAGCTCTCACACCTAAAATTCAGTCAGAATTGAGGGGTTGTGTATATTTTAGGAGTTACGGACGGAAATGTGTTTTGTCAAAATTCGCGCACACAGCCGCGGAAGCCAATGCACCCGCGCATGGCTGAGATACAGCACTGTCACTCCTTCAAGGTTGTGTACGCAGGCCGGGCGGAGTTAAATCCAACTCCATATTTTTATAATGAATTAAGGAAAGAAAGACCAAAATACCAGGGCACCGCTATTGAAATTTTTGGAAAATTAAATATTTCACACTTATTGTCACGCATAGGTTTCACACCTAAAATTCAGTCAGAATTGAGGTGTTGTGTATATTTTAGGAGTTACAGACGGAAATGTGTTCTGTCACAAATCCCCCACGCAGCCTTGGCAGCCAATTCACCCGCGCGCGGCTGAGAAACAGCTCTGTCAATCAGTCAAATTCATGCATGCAACCCCGGGCCTCTGACAAATACGCAGCCGCGGTACTACAGGGTGACAAAGTGACAGGTGGCCTGAGAAACTTAGGTACCGGGTAAACATGCTACAACCCACACAGGAACATTCTACATATGTAATAAATGTTCCCACGGATAGTAGATAGTCTCAAAGTTCATAGAATTATATAAAAATACTTAAATAACCTTTATACACATTTTTTATTAAATATAATTCAAAGTACCAAGAATGTCAAAAATAAGACAATGACAAATTCTCAAAATATATTAAAAGACTTAAATATACTATTATGGAAATTTCTAGAAATTAATGTTTTTTTGACATACTAAGAAAAGTAATGATTTAAAAATATTACATGAATACCCATGACTTATATTTTGAAGTAATTATATTAGTAAATCAACTGAAATTTGACAATAAGAAGTAAAATCAACATCATTACTTTACTCCAATTATTTAATACATAATGAGAACTCACCTGAAATCAGAATATCCTTAGGAATGTCTCTTGAAATAATTATTAACTTACTGGGAAAATTTACTAAGGACAATTAATTAAATAATAAATAAAAAGGACAGATGAGTGTTATTCACACGTCCAAACATCAATTATAAAGTAAAATAATTCCCATACCCTGTGGAGTTAGATGCTACACGTGCTACAACACCAAGCACACGTAACAGGCTACCATTGGTTACCCTGCTAGCCTCAGTGTCTGTCCCTTTGAGTCCCTTTACCACTCAGAAGGACAATATTTATAAATAAAGAGCCCTTTTGAAGATATTGATAACCATAGAACCAGTTATATTTAAATCCTGACACCATGCCAAGGTAATCAAATACTTATAAAAGATAGGTAAGTGATTTATGGCTTAGTCTGATTAATAATATCCATCCTCAACCTCTTTTTATCAATTTAAACTGCTGAAAAACCTTATAACCCCAGTATACAGGTTTAACCAATCAGTTCACATCCCAAAAAGATACCCTCAGGATTTAATAATATACCAGTGAGTTTTTTATCCTTTCTCTGTCATGGCAGCTTGGTTACAAAGCCCTTCCACTCCACCGTGTATTTTATATACATATTATCTTTGGGAAAAATATCCTTGAAACTAAAGAGCTCAAAGTAACCAGGACAACATGTTTTCATGCTGAATTCCCTGAAGAGAGGTGTTAAAGATCCCCAATATAATAGTGGCCCCTCTATGAAAATATTTTATAATCAATTTATTTATATTGATTTCTAACAATAAACCATAACCAATTCAATTAACCTTGCAATAAGCTTTATCCAAATATTTTACGGATTTTTGCTGCATTTATTAAATAATATATTTATTATTTATTCCATCACCCCTGGTAGCTAAAGGATAGCAAGGGTCTTTTCATCCAGGAGGCGGACATGCACACTCTGGCAGGTCAGCCCCTCTTGCCAAGTATGTCCAAAATAAACCATGGGCCAAGTTATGCCCAGATGAGCCCGTCTGCCTAAGGTGGCCCATCCACCCTGGCGGGCCCATTAAGGCCCGTGTCCCAATAGACCTAGAAAACGAGTTTTGCTGCACAAATTGCCGAAAAAAAATAAAATCCACATAGGCCCACGTGGCCCAGGTGATGTCCAATGGGCCATAGAGGCCAATTTGTGAATCCCATTTGGATTACACACTAATATGCACATTACCTGAGTGCATCCATATTTTAACAGACTAAAGGCAGGAAGGATGTTGAATGGTGAATGAGGATATATTGCCAATGTGCCTTCATCCTACTTTTCATTTCATTTAATTTAATTTAATTTAATTTCATTTCATTTCATTTAATTCCATTTCATTTCATTTCTTTATTCTCTCTCTCTACACTGTTTTTACCCTGCTTTTAATTTTGTATTATTCTTTCCTCCGTGCGGCGCTTCCCAAGGAGCTCCTAGTGCTATATGCGTGCGCTCAATTTCATTCTCTTATCTACTGGAACCGTCTCAGAACCAGGATTCTCCCTTTCTTCTACGGTTCAAAACCGTGCCACTTGCATCCTGGATTTTGGCCTAGGTAAGCTGCTTATTGAATCTCTCAGTTCTTCTCCTCCTGCTGATGTTCTATTTAATCCTGTTCTTACTTTCCTCAGATCTTTTTGTCACTGGTTTTTTTGTGCTGCTGTCCTACCAACCTATGTGACTTTGAGCCTTTTCTTTTTAGGTGTGACTCATCTAAATCTTGGCTTGGTTGTTTCACCTCAAATCTGATATTTTATTTTTAGTCTAATTGCAATAATATGGGTAAAGGGAAGATAGCGCATGTACATAAATAACAACCTGTTGTTTCTCTGTTGCATCCTCTTCTTTCTTTCCTTTTCATTTTCACTCTCTTTGCCCATCACACTCAGGTGATCCTGTTCCATCTCTCCCCCTTGTCTAGTCTCTTTCCCTCATCTCAACTTTGGTCATGCCATTCGGGAAGCTCACCTGTGGTTACTCTCTGAAGGATTTCTCACTATAAAATCATTCCCAGAAAAAGCTGAAACATTTTTGCACCATTTTTTGTGTTTTTTGTTGTTTATTTTATTTTAATTGACTTTTTTGTCACATTTTTTCTTTTCATGAAGATTTTGGCCTTTAAATTTCACAAAGGCCATTGGGAATGGGCTCTATATGTGGCAAAAGGATCTATGAATTTCTCTATGTACCTTTTTTTTAATTTTCATGTAATTTTGATTTTTTTGAGGTTCTTCTGGTTTCATTTTTTCTGGAATTATGTTGTTTCTAAGATTTGAGTAACATTCCAATCATCCGGAATTTATGGGTCAGGTAAAAACTCTACACATCAGTTTTTTGAGATATCTATTTTGATTCATTTTTTTATTCATTCCACAGGAGAGTAAGGATAAATAAAAGAAAAATTTGCAAAAAAATCACCAAACAATTCTGGAAAGTTCAAAATATCATTAATGCAAATTCATTGCAAAACTTCCCAAGGAGGATGTAAAATTTTCAAAACATTGCAAAATTTTTGACAGGCTCAGAAAAAGTTCATGCCTTTGAAGTTGAAAAATATGACTTTTGAATTAAACCCAAAAAATCCCAAAAGAACTTAATTTATTCAAAAAAAGACAGATATAATCAAGAAAATGACCCATTAATTCCCTTTTGAATATTTTCAAACCTTTGGGTATGTTTTCCCAACCAATTTAGTTGTGAAAATATTCATTCAATTGAATAAATTTGTGCCCAAATTTTTTCAATAGAGAAAAAATTGCCCCTACTGTCACATTCTGGCAAAGGAATGAACCAGAAATTGATTATATTTTTAGGAGGCTTTTTCATGTGTGATAGTCATTTGAACCCTCCTTTGAGGCCTTTGGAGCTTTTGAGGAGTGTTCAATTGCTGCTCAAAAGGTTCTGAGGTGGGGGAAGCCTCATAAAATTGAAAAATAATGAAATATTTTATATTAATGAACTAACATAGCAATAAACATAAATTTTAAACTGCTTGAAAAAATATTTTTATAATCTCAAAAATAAAAAAAAACAAAAAAACAAAAGGCTGATCCAAAGGGCCAGCCTGAATTCCTGCCAAAAAAATGCTAAATCCACACCATTTTTCTCAAAAGGCATGATTTGAGGTATTTTTTTTCTAAAAAAATCCCAAAAGGTTTCATTGGCATGATTATAGTTAAAATTAACTAAATTTCCACTTTCTTGTGTGATAAAATTAATATGAAAAAATGTAGATCCAATTGAGTCCCTGGGGTTGAAGAACAGGCTTTTTTATGATGTTTTAGGCCGCAAGATACCTTTAAATATTAATTGAGGCCCAGGGGGCTATATGAGGGGCTCCAGACCCTCTGTGAGTCCTTCCTGTGGTATATTCTTTTGGATATATCAAATTTAAACAAAGAATTTAGTTAATTCTGTGAGAATTATTGGCCCACAAGCTAAGTCAAAGAGCAGTACTTAAAGGAAAAAGAAATGCTGAGAAAATAATGTCTTCTGATTGATCCTAAATATGATGCAGAGGCAATGGTGCAGTGGTGAATTTGAATTAATTGGTGAATGAATGGATGGAAAACAGCAGGGAGAAGACCTCCTTAAATAAAAAAGATTTTGCTCATGTGGAGCTCATGTAATCACAATAAAAAGGCAATAATTGCGCCCTGAAAGGACTCTACAGGCTCTACAAGCCTTGCCACTTGGTTTGGGCTTACTCAGCCCACTTGGAATTAATCCCTGAACCCTTATCACCAACCTGTACCAGTTCAGTTTGGTGTTTCCAACCTTACTGGGCTGAACCAGCCCTTGATGCTGTTCAGACCTTGGATGGTTGTCTATTCCAATCAGCCCTGTTAACCGTTTAAAATTTACTATTGACGGCATTGGTCCTTATTACAGACTGACATGGCTGGTTGCCTCCTGCAACCAGCCCCTGGCCCTCAGATTGGCCAGGGTTGACCCAGAAACAATCTGGTTCTGGTCAAACTTACAGGAGTTGAGGTTTAACCAGCGGAAATGCGTGTCCCCCCCCTCTCTCTCAATCCCTGGAGGGAGTTGTCAAATCCCCCCCAGGGAACCCTGGATGTTGATACCACCCAGGGCATAACACAAATGGGTGGGCTTGGCGGTGGTCAAATCCACCCAGCCCAAGGTCACCTCCCCATCAGTAACAGGGGGGGAGGGGGGGGGGGGGGGGGGGAGATGGCCCCTGCGACCTCTTTGCCGCCACACAAGAGATGGGTGGGGTGGTCAAATCCCACCCCACCTTGCCGGTAGCCTTGTCCTGGTTGGCCTAGTTATTCCAAACATGAGGTGGTGGGGTGATCAAGTCCCCTCCCACCTTACCGGTCACCTTGTTGCGGCTGGCCTGGCTGTTTGAGGACCAGTCAGCCTCCTCTCCCCCTGGAGTCGAAGCAAGGGAAGGGAAGGAGGCAGGGGCTGCCGGCCCCTGCAGCGGCAACCTACCAAGAAATGTAACCGGGGACGCAGCCCTGCACAGAAGGGGGTGGGGGGACTCCAAACAGAGCCCCCTGCCCCACACAAGGGCCCCGCGACCGTCCTCAGAGAGAAACAAGGGGCCCCAAGCAGGCCGCAACACCGGCGGTGGCCCCAATTGGCCTCCAAGGCCCAAAATCAATAAAATACATACTTTGGGGGGCCAGCCCATTGGGACAAGTATGTCCAAAAAAAACCTTGGGCCTAGTTATGCCCAAATAAGCCCGTCTGGCTAAGGTGGCCCATTCACCCTGGTGGGCCTGTCAGGGCCCATGTCCCAAATGACCTGGAAAACGTGTTTTGGCACCCAAATGCCCAAAAACAATCACATCCACATAGGCCCACGTGGCCAACGTGATGTCCAATAGGCTGTGGAGGCCCATTTGTGCATCCCATTTGGATTACACACTTATATGCACATTACCTGAGTGCATCAGTATTTTTACAAATCAATACGTAAAAAAGCAAAAATATCAACATGTTTACCAGGAATTCAAATATGACCTCAGATATAAAAAAAACCTCATCTAATGTAAGACAAATCATAAAAATGCTAAAAATCTGTTTTTTTTTTACATAAAATGGAAAATTTCCAGTGGAAAGTACATACTGTTGCACCAAACATTAAAAAACATTTAAAAATGCTCAAAGTTTGATGTTAAACTCATGGAAAAAATAAAATAAGCCGTGTGGCATGGCCAAACGGCTGCACCTGTGCCCTGCAGACCCCACACAATTTGAGTCTGGTTGGCCTGTACTCCACATTGCATTGGACCACCGTGTGGTGGCCACATGAATACAACTGAGCCTTGTAGAGCCCCACAAGGCTTGGATGTAGTCATCTTGCCATGCCAGACAGCCATCCCAACCACATTTGAGCCATGTGGGGATATAAACAGCTCAAATTTAGTCGTGTGGGCGTGCTTCATGGATACAAGTCTGGTTGGCAAAAAAAAATAAAGGGTATAAAATAATCCAAAATAAACTAAATTAAAATGCAAAAAAAAACTGAAATAAACCAAAAGATTGGAAAAATATTGATTTTTTGGATAAAAAAAACCAAAAATAAGAAATAAAATAAAAATAAATCAAAATAAATAAATAAAAATTAGAATTAAAAATTAAGAAAACCAAACCTTTGTCTTCTGATTAAAGTAAAAAATTCTAGTTCAACATGACTAGCATTAAAGTAAAAGGCCCAAAAAACGCAGGAAGTCTCTTGAAAAGCACTAAATTAAAAGTTCCAAAAAAATACAACTCTTTGGACCAGCCCAAAATTAAAAAAACCAAAAATAAAAGACACGTTCTACTTGTTTTGAGCTGACTTACCATTAAACTCTCATTCAAAACACTCATCATAATGATGTTGGCTCAAAACCCTCAAGATAAAGATGATCAAAATGTGATAAGTCTTTATATTAATAGATTAAAATATCAGCATGTTAGAACCAACTCAAATGATGAAATTAATCTACAAGTCAGAATAAAACTGAAGTTGATCTTTGATGTGACCAACCCAAAAAGCTGCTTTTTTAGAAATTATGGAATGTGGTTTGGAAAATTTGGGCAGGATTGGAATCAAATTCCACTGAAGTAAAAGCTGGACCCAATGGTTATTTTTAACAAAGAAAATGAACATAGTATCTGATTGTTCTTTTACACCCAGTTTCATAGGAGTAAAATAACAACATGATTCCAATGAAATAAAACATATTGGTCTTCCATAAGTATCAGCTATTATTTGACCCATGTCAAGCTTTGAAAACCTTTTGAAGAGGGAATTTTTCATTTATTTCATTGAAATCAAGTCTTTGTTCTATCTTTTCAACTTCTTTACTGCTGCCAAGAATCTTAGAATAGCACCCCTTATTTTTCCTCACTGATTCCAGAATTTCTTAATGAAATTTAAACCATCCATCCTCATCATAACAAGGTGACTTAGAAGTGACTCTAAAGCCACTATTTTCATCAACAACTGGGTCCCAAACCTCACCCAAGAACTTATGTAAGTTCTCAGCTACTTTATTGAGGTAATCTGCTTCCTAAAATCAATAAGTATTCAGCCCAAATTATAATCTCATTAAAGGAATCACCACTCACCAATGATTAGCTTCTTTTTTACTTCACCATTGTGTCTGATTCATCCTTTGAAAATGAATCAGATTCTAACAGAACAAAACTTAATGAACTTTCAGTCTCTTCCACTGTACTATGAAATTCAGATGAAGAGCCTGACTTGGACTATTCACATTTCTCAATCAGTTCATGTCATACTTTGCACAACTGAAAACCTATTTCAAGGCAAGGCCTTAACCAAAAGGCTATGAGACTGGATGAAAGCCAGTCCACTTTGCAGTTTTTATGGTGTCACATACCACCGTTTGACAGTACCCCCGGGTTTGAGCGCACTTTTTCCCAAAGTGTTTATGGCTTGACATTTCATTAAACCAATAAAATGACCCTTTCACAAAAGAAAAGATGTACAAACATTCATCTTTTCTTCTTTGGTGCCCTTCTACTTCTCTTTGCCCACTTAAGTTGCTTTTCAATGTGTTAAATAAGGAGGATCTTCCTGGGTATCTGTCAATTTTTGATGGCCTCTTCCTGATTTCAAAAAGGCAGGTTCAAGTCTTGCCTTTGATTGATAATTGGTCATCTCCTTCATAAATTGCTTCAAAAGCCCGCAATAATGTTGATCAGGATGATTCAACATCATTGCATTGAAATTCTCATTTAACTGAGAATTGTTGAGCTGTTCATCAAAATCAACATTTAAAAATTCAAAAGGATAAAATATTAGTCAAGTAGGAATCATCATTTTAGTCAAGTAGGAATCATCATTCAAAAAGCATTTATCAAAAAGCATTAATCACAAAGTGATTTGAACAATCTAACATAAAAAAACTTACCAAACTAGAAATACAAGGTTCATAATCCAACCTCCACTGAGGATGAACATCTTCACGAACCACAGAGCCTGTTGAAGCTAGTAGTTGACCTATTTTGTGGGAACAGGGCAAACCCATAGTCATTGAGTATGACTTGGTGCACACTTCCCCATAATGGTTCCACTTTAACCCCTCTAATTGATCCCAAAAAGGTTTGATTGCTTGTTAAAGACACCTTTTATCCCAATTTTAACATTTCAGTAGGAAGAACTATTCAAATATTCATTTTAGAGTTGTAAAGTGCTGCCTGAACGAATCTAATTTGATTGGAAACTGTGCCCTATAGGTTTTTCCAAACATCCAACATGTTTCTGACAAGTTTGCAAGGAATTTTTTAACAGTAGCATTGGCCCCTTCAACCAAAGACCTTGTTTTATTTCAAAAGGCTGGTTTTGATCAAGTCCAATCCTTTGAAAATTTCTCTTTGATGAGGAAGGTATTATGATCCATATGCTTTAGTAAATCCTCACGGCCTGCCAAAAAACCCTTTATACAAGTCATAATGTAAGAAAACCAGAATTAGGAATATTAACAGTAGAGAAAGTGATTTGGCACTTACTCTAAGTTCTGCATCATTGACCTCTGACTCCTCCTTTGTTTTTGAGGCTCAATACTTAGCCCACAGAGAAACAAACCTTTGCCAACCTTCAAGGTCATTATTAAAGCGCAATTTACAGTGGTCTTGTTTGTTTTAAGTCAAGTGCCATTGACAGAACTGTATTTTTGACTCAGGGAATATTTCTTCTAGAGAACAGATCAAAGCTTTTTCAGGGTCTGTCACAAAGACTTTGGGAAGTCTCTCAGGATTTTAATCCAACTCCTTTAGCATATTTACAGACCATCTGTAGAACTTAAACGTTTCTCTTGTTATAAAAACAAGAGCTTTTCTGAAGTTTTTCTGGTTGAAAGTAATTCCTACAAAGTGCAATAGGGTGATGTTGTACTTATTTGTCTTATAAGTGAAATCCATCATATCTATATGATGGAATTGATTGCAAAGCTTTCATGAATCTGTTTGAGCCAAAAATTGGGCCTCCAAGTGACCCTCCCCACTGAATTTTGATCAATAAAACCAACATGAATCACGAAGTTTTTCAAAGAGGACATCCATAACACTTATTTCCTTCATTCCTTCAAGCCCTACCTTACAGTTAGTGTTATAGATTTTTTGGTCATCAAAATATTTGCCACCATAAATCTTTCTCAATGATCTTTTGATTGAAATTGTATTGAGCCCATCATTACTTCAATCTTTTGGATTTTTAGATCTTTTAAGGCTATCCCAGAGATTCTCTTCAGGTGAGGATGAACTGAGGGGTGTGGAGATGGTTCATGGTTATTTTGATCATTCTTGTAGGATATTTTAAACAAGGGATCCTCCTTTGTGTGACCAGCACAGATTAAAAACTTGCAACAAACCTTCCTTGTGTGAGTTTGCCATGAAAATTTGGTGAGCAATTTACCAGAGTAGAAACCATGTCTATCACAGGCTAAATCAACATATTTATTGTGCTTTGAGTTGAAATATTTTAAAGCGTAACAATTCTAAGAAAAGAATACAATTTCAGTGGCCTAAGGTATGGTTACTCCAACATTTGTGATAGTCCACTTCAGCCAAATTTTTTCCCTTTCAATTTTTTGTTTCCTGATTTTTTATTTAAACTTCTGTTATTCAATTTCAAAAAATTAAGGTTCCCTTCTTATTCATGATGGAATGTAGCTTTGAGCTGGGGCTTGGTTTCTACCATTTATGGCTTCCAGAGGCTTAGGGATACCAACTCTTAGTCAATTCTTAGCTCTCAGAAATAATTCAATGTATTCCAAAATCTGGAGTTGCCTATCTACTGGCAGAATTTGTACACTAACACCAATATATTTGAGATTTTCTTGCTTCCACAAAGAATTCAATCTATTTCAAAATCTGAATTTGCAGACTTTTTAAACTGCCACTAATATATTTGAGCTTTTGTTCAAAATTTTGGAACAAAAATTATGATCCTGAATCAGAATACTCATCATTGAAATGAAGGTTCCACTTTGCAGCAAATTAATTGGGCTCAAGTAGCCTTCCAGAGTGCCTGGGGCCATCTAAAATATGACTGAAAGGGATAACAATAGGCCTCAATAAATGTGTTGTGCATGATTTTTTTATTGATTCAGGTATATTGGAATATCTTCCTTGGAATTTCATAAATTGATAATTACAAATTTCCCTGTGAAAATTATCAAAAAAATAAGGGGATATGATCAATGTTTTCAAAGATTGTCTAGCTATTGGGGTGTTCATCTCTTTGGTTTCATTCAATCTTCATCTTTTGATACTTCTCTTAAATTTAGAAATATCTGCTGCGTCGTTAACCAAGTATTATTTTATAGAAAAATGGGGAAATGCAGCCCTTGAAATATTTTTAATTTCCATATGAAAGTGGAGGCAATTCCACAGGGCTAAAAACTTATCCTAATTTTTGTTTCACACTTTCCTCATTCACTTTCAAAACTGAAGTTCTGATTACATGAGGGACTCAAATCTTGGCCAAATAGCTTCATATTCCTTCATGTTTCTTTAGCCAAAAAATGTGTTCCAACAAAAAATGATTGAATCCCAAAGATACTTACATATGAAAAATATTTTTCATCTTGCCAATATTTTCTTTTTTATAAGCCAAGCAAAAAAAAAGTGAAAACGTTGATGATGAAAGTTTTCAATGTGATTTTTTTCCCTATCAAAAAAACATGAATCAGTTTCAATTTTTTCTTGAAAATCACCCTTGATTGCATTCATAATAGCCAAATCTTTGCTTTTACAAAGAATTTTGGGATATATTTTTAAGCCCAAATCAACCAGACCTGTAAAAGAGATTAAAAATAAAATTCTGGGGTTTCATGACACATTGCATAAAGCACAAATCAAAATGTTTGGCCTGTTGAAGCCATTCCAACAAATTCTAACAAGGAATATGTAGAGCAGTTTGTGTTGCATGTGCAATCTCTTATTCACACATGGTGGAATTTTTTTATCCAAAGATACTCATGAAGGGTGAGAGAATAATAATTTAGCCAGATTTTCATCTGATGAGGTCATTACTGGATGTGTCCAGTTTTCAGATTAGGTGCTCATCAGCTCTTGGAAATATTCAAGATATTATTTACAGGAAATATATCCTTTTTCATTTTATCTTTCATTTTTTCAAGATATTTTCATTTTGGTTGCATTTTTCCCATCTTCCAGGTTCAAGGATATCAATCTTGTTTTGGCAAGTACAGCTGCTCAAATCATGAATCTGACTTTGGATTGTATTTCAGGTTTTATTATGCAATTAATAGATTGACCACTTGGATCAGAACAGATCTCATGGTTATTTTCTTGATCTCTTAAAACCAAATTGAACTGGCTTGAATCAAAAACATCATAAATAAGTGAACAGCAATATTCTTTTCAAGGAAAATTTTAAATTTGAAACCCAGGGGTTGTGAATGGGTGTGAAAAAAGGTTCACAAACCATATGGGATGTGAGAAAAAGGTTCACAACACATATGAGTTGTGAGTGGAGGTTCACAAATCAAAAAGTTAATAACAAAAATAAATAAATTCATAAATAAAATAAAAAAATTACTAAATCAAAAAAAAAATAAATAAATAAATAAATAAATAAGTAAGTAAGTAAGTCAATTACAAACAAAGAATGAATGAATTCAAAAAAAAAAAAATGAATGATAAAGAAATGAAAAAATAAATCATAAATAATAAATAAATAATAAATAAATAAAATGTAAATGTAAATATAAATGTAAATATAAATGTAAATATAAATGTAAATGGGGTTTATGAAAGTTAGAAAACCTGCCATTAGAAATCTACCATTTTTTTTGGCCAAACCCACCATTTATAATGGCAGGTTCCTCAAACTAAAATATCCCCTAACTGGTGTATTTCAACATGGTGGGTTTGATGGAAATTGCAGGTTTCAAAACCAAACCTGCCATTATCATCCATCCAACATCAATTGCATTCAAAACACCCATCCACACCTCCACATAAGCAAATCCATAAATCTCTCACTTGGAATCTCTCAAAATTAAAAAAAATTCATCCTTGCTCATCATCATCTCTCACCATCATTCTGACTCTTCAACCACTGCTTCTCACCCTCAAGCCTTGGAAATCACCCACCAAGCCAGAACATTGATCTTTTGAGTCACCCACAAGTGGACCCCAGTGACCCCCTACCCCGTGCTCCTCCTCCTCCTCTCCCATTCATTGGAATCCACCAGTCACCCTCCTCCTTCTTACCCACTTATTGGACTCACACACTCACCACCAACAAAAAGCTCACCACAACAACCAATCCACCATCACTGTCTCAATCTCCAGGTCAGTTTCCTTATCTCAACTCCCTTGTGTATTTCCTTGCTAACACGCCCACTTTCCTCTCCCATCTTTGTTTCCAGTCTACCCTGGTATTCCCAACCCCCTCTTGTTGCGCTTGTGCTAGCAACTCTTCCCTTGCTTTCTCCCTCATTGTTGGCCTACAAGATCCCCCGCTGCACCCCCTCTATCCACAGCCACTTCCAAAGCAACCCCTCCCCCCATCCTCAACAACCCCCCCTTCAAACAAAAACTGCCCCCCACCTTTGAACAATGACTCCTGCCCCCCTTTGAACAATTGACTGCCCCCCCCCTTCAACTGTGACCTCCCCCCCCCTTCAACCAATTGAAGGGCTGATTGACCAGCCAACCCCCTTTGATCAATCAGGGGGCCAATTGCCACCCCCCCCTTTGACCAAAAAATGGGCCAATTGACCAGTCCCCACCCCCTTTGATCAATCAGGAGGCCAATCAACCGCCCCCCCCCCCTTTGACCGACCAATGGGCCAATCAACCAGCCTCCCCTTTGACCAATCAATTGTGTAAGACTCCAAACAATTCTGAGCTGCAGGAAGTTCTGTTGAGGGGAAAAGGTGCTCTCCTGAATGTCAATAAAAGATTTAAATATAACCAGGATGAAGTTCCAGAACCTTGTGAATAAGGAATCAATGGAAAGGGATAAATTTGACGTTAATTGTTAGTAATGGAACAAACACTATCTGAGGCAAGATGATGTGGGAAAGACTTGAAAAAAATAAGTTAAAATTTATTCATAGTTCAATAGAGCAAGGCAGTTGTAAGTAAAAATGCCCAAAAGCTAATAAATCTGGTCATCAGAAGAAGATTAGAAAAGATCAACTCAATCCCATCCAAACTCTAAGTTCTCAATGTGCCAGTCCAACTCTCCACAATGAAGCGCTTGAAGGGTACCAGATAACTGTGGGTTTCCATTCAAAACAAAGCAATTTGTTTATGAAGCTCTAGAAGCAAGGCAATAACTAATTTAAACAAGAAAACCAAACACTTCTTGAGTAACTCAAGAGTAGCTTGGCAAAAATTTAACATCAAAGAAAATAAGGGAGGTTTGAACTCAAGTTTTCAATCTTAAAGAAACCTCTCAGTCAAATTTTACTGGTTCCAGAAGTGCAATCAAACAATTATTGATACAAGTATGGTCAGAAAAAGGGATCAAGGACTGGTATAACACACTCAAGAATCCAACCAAATGAATTCTTCTTCAACCAGCAAGTCTATTGGTTTGTGATAAGGATAATGCCACAGAGGGGCAGATCGACAATTGGAGTATAGGGGCTCAAGGATCAAAGGGAAATCATAGATATATCCTGGATAAGATGCTCAGATAAAGGGGAAGGGCCCCACGGATTTTTTATTTCTCCAAAATGATGGATGAGTTGATGATGGATCATTGATGATGGGGAAAAAGGAAGGGGGGAGCCCCTCCTTTTATGGGGAAGAGGCCTTGTAGACTAATTACAATAGATAACTACAAATGAGTGCGGGAAAAAAATGTTTTTTTTTATGAAATTGATCAGAAAGAAAACCCAGATTTGGTATCTGAATGAAAAATTACATAAAGAAAAATTAGGAAGTAAAACAGAAAATTGGAAAAAAAGCAAACAGCCCAGCGGCAGAGATGAAAGGCGGTGACCTGTTGCTGACTGGTTTCTGCAAGTTTGAGAACGGCTGCAACAACTGTTGACAAACAAAAGCAACTGTGATGCAAGGGGGAAGTCCCATGCACAAAAGGGGGGTTGGAGGGTGCAATGATATCATCAATTGGTAGAAAACCACCACAAATTTTTATCAAGTGTCAATTGATTGAGGAGTGACAAGGAGTGATGGGATGGGGTTGAACTGAAGGTAGTTTTGAGTTTTGGACCTCATCTCCTTGTCTTCTCACCACCCTCTTTCAGAGCACTTATACTTGCTTACTCATCTTGCATTCTTGGGGCACTAATAGTCTGTCTCAACCTCTTATTATTGTTAGAATTTGAGTTTTCATATATTTGACTTTCACTGGAGTTTAAAGTGTAATTGATTGGATTGATTTGATCTTATTATTAATATCTTAAAGTAATCAAACAACAGGTAAAATATAACTAGGCTGTGTTATAACCAAGATAAATTATATCTGTTATTTAATAGAGGATCTTGTGTTTTAGTATTGTGATTGTCAGACTGTCTAATCAAAGCATTTCACTTACCATGTCACTTAAACTGCTTATTCTAATTTTACCTTATTCATTTTGTACTCAACCAATTTTCAGCCTATTGTGAATTTAGTATATATCAACACCAGTACTCTCAAGTGGAATTCATCATCTTTTCTGACATAATATCAACTGGAGTTCCCTTTTCCTCCTCATCTCAGGTCTGTTATGCTTAATGTTACAAGCTCCTTTCACTCATTTAATAATACCTTCATCCAATACCAGCTTCAGCTCTTTTCATCTTTTAAAATTAGTATTATTCTTGTATGTTTGTGACACCCTTAGCTGTACCAAACACATATGATTGTCCTGATACTTGTACTTATCCAGGCCTCATTATTATTATTTATTTCTGGTACTTTTATTCTGCTGGCCACCTTCTCTTACACATTTCACAGGATCTTGAAACTCAAATTTCATCATCCTTAACCCGTGTGATTCTCTTACTAAACCTCCTGTCTCAACTATTTACCACCTATCCTGTTTCATTGAATATTCTCACTTTTCAAAGGTCCCAACTTGTGGTTCCTTATTTTTACATAAATACTCCTTATTTCTAATCCACTGAATGAAAAGCCATAAGATTTAACCTTCCTCATCTGGGCCCACTTCCTGAAGCCCTCCTGAATCTTGTCTCTTCTGGACCCCCTTGGGTCAGACTGTAGCCTTCTCCAGCATAATCCTTCCCTCTCATTTCTCTCCTTTCAATCTTGTAAAGATTGTAGTCTAACAGTTTATGAGCCCAGAAATTCCATAATTCCTCAATCACCCCCTCTGCTGTACCTTTTCTGAACCCCATGTAATCTGAAGACTCCAAACTTCCTCTCCTCACCTCAAAGAAATTCCTAGAATGGCACTTCAAAATGAAGAATCTCCTTTGAGGAAAACACCTCTACAAACTTGTCTCTTGGGAAATAAAAGATAACCAATATGACAAGGGCAGATTTATTTTTACTGAACTTGAGTCAATGGATAAATCTCTTTCTATAATAAGTCTCATTATCCATTCTTCCCTCATTTCTACTGTGACTGCCAATGGAGGCAAAGATGACCCAGTTATCCTTTGGGTCAATATCATGGCTTTTGGTTCCTCCAAAAAGGAAGCCAATGTTTTTTTGAGCCTTTAGTTGTCTCAGTAGCACCACCATTTATCCCTCTAACATTGAGGAATCAATCCTCAAGATCAAAGATGCAATCTCCTAACTTCAGTCTCTTCATCTCAAACTAAAAAAACAACAGCTTGGCCACCAGATACTCAAATAAATCCTCAATCTGTGATTCCATCATCACTAATGGCCAGTCTTCTGAAACTGTTTACCATGATCTTGTCCTTGAAATGTTGGGAAAAAAAGCAAAAAATGCTGGCTAATCTTTCTTCTGAACACCTTCTGCCTTCCTTGTTTTTCAGTGCAACAATGGCACCCACAATCCTTGAGCCATTCAGTCAAACAATTGACGCTTTGCAGAGAATCCTCTGCTACTCCATTTGTTGAATGGTGAATGAGGACATGTTGCAAAAGTGCCTTCATCCTTATTTTCATTTTATTTCTATTCCTCTTGTCTCTCTATCTACACTGTGTGTGCTCCCCGTGCATTCAGTTTTGTATTATTTCCTCTGTGCACTTTCCTCAACCCCAACCTCATGCTTTCCCAGGGTGCTCCTAGTGCTATGTTTGCGCACTCCATTTGTGTCTCTTATCTACTGGCACCGGCTCAGAACCAGGATTCTATTTTCCTTGTAAGGTTCCAAAACCAAACCAGTATCACTAGCATCCTGGATACTGGGCTGGGTAAGCTGCTCTTTGAATCTCTCAGTTCTTCTCTTCCTTCTGATGTTAGCCTGTTAAAAATCTCCTCAGATCTACTGGTTACTGTGCCTTTTGTGCTGTTTTCCTACCAGCCTATGTGGCTTCAAGCCTTTTCTTTTTAGGTGTGACTGTTCTATGTCTCACCTTGGTTGTTTTAACTCAATTCTAACCTTTTCTTTTTAGCTTGATTTTAACAGATTTACAGTCCCACCTTGCACCACCTTTACTTGGCAAGAAAATTCTCCTAGCCATGACCAACCAAGAAGACAGCACAAAAATCAATATCCCACTGCTCACAGAATCAAAATTCCCCAGTTGGTTCATATTTCTGGAGAGCTATCTCAGAAGAAAGGGGCTCCTTGAACTGATTGAGGGCTACAGCCCCAATGACACTATCACTCCCACTCAGAAGAGAAAAATCTATGAGGCCTGTGATATTATCATCCCACACCTAGGGAACATAGCATTTGATGCGGTGGTGAACAGCTCAAACAAAGCCAACCCCCGTGAAATATTGGAAGCTATTCACAAGAGATACACCTTGAAATTGTCCAACAACAGCGGTTGCCTCTGGCTCAATTTCATATGCTGTCCGTACAAGGGGGATCTTGCCCAATACATTAACAACTGCCGTAAATTGATGAACAGGCTCTCTGTGGTCAAAATCCAAATCCCTCAAGACATCCTCAGTTACACCATCCTGGCCAAACTTCCCAGAACTTTCCATCACATAGTCAATACTCTCCTTCTGAACAACAAAATGCTGACCAACCCAACACCAGTGCTCAACCAACTTAGGAAAGTCCTGCACCTGGAATAATCTCCAAAGGTAGAGACATCTGAGCCTGAAGAAGACGTCTCATCTACTTTCCTGCACAAAACTGCACCTCAAAAGAAGCCAAAGACCAAACACCCATTCTCTAAGGGCAAACAAAACCCACTGGAAAACCATTCAGAAGATCAATGCTTGTTTCTCCATCCAGGACTGCGCCCTAATCACTCCACCTCTAAAGCTCTCTCTCATCTCCACTCAGCAGTGTCTTCAATTGATGCAACCAGCTTGACTGAACCAGGACCACCCCAAGCTTTTCTAAATGCACCGCTCTATTTCAAGGATACCAAAACTCAAACACCGCTTCTTCCTGTGATTGATTCAGGAGCTTCACACCACATTGTCAATTTTCCCCTCTATCTCTGGGAATCAACTCCTATAGGTTTGAAAGTGGGGACAGGAGCAGAATGAACTGCACTTCCCGCCACAGCCATGAGTAAGGCCATGCTCTGCAATAATCTGGGCAAACAAATTCAAATGGATAACATACTCCTGGTCCCCTCTCTGAACCTTTGTCTCATCTCAATCCCTTGACTTACTTCAAAGGCAGCCACTATGAATTGAGTTGGGTACTTCGGATACAAAATCACCCTTGATCATTTCTCACTTTTGGTTACTGCCATAAATCACCTGGTCAAACTTTAAGGCACTAAGTTCAAAAGTTCCACCAACAGCTCTGCGCTCCTTATACAACCTCAAGGCTCCCCATGGTAACTTTGGCTGGGACACCCTCATGAAGCAGCTCTCAAAGATCTCTTTCCAAAAAGCCCTCCTCACTCCATTGCAACATTTTCAAAAGCTGAAACATGACTTCCACCCCATTTTGTGGTCACTTCAAGTCAGCCCCTTTCTGCCAGGAGGTGATTCATTTTGATCTTGTTGGCCATTTTCCTTTCCAGTCAATTTGAGGCTGCAAGTACTTCCTCAGCATTGTGGACCAATTCTTAGGTTTCAAATCCGTTTCATTCCTCTGCTCCAAGGATCAAGCCCCAGAAGCAATCAACAAGTTCACAAATCACTCTGAAATACTGCTCAGTGCCAAGGCTAATACAGTTGTATCAGAAAATGGAGGATAATTTAAGAATGAGGAGCTTGGTGGGTATTTTAAGCTTCATGGAATCAATCATCACCTAGCTCCAGCATACACTCCTGATAACAACAACCTAGATGACAGAATAAATTGTTCCATTCTATATAAATCCCAATGCTGACTAGTGCAAAGCGCCCTTCCTCCCACCTACTGGGTGGAATCTGTCAAAACTTCAAATGACCTTTTAAAACACTTCCTGTCTTATCCAAGGGCCAGAAAATTCCCTACAAGATCTGGTTGCAACAACCATTGAATCACCATTTCCTCGGGCCATTTGGCTGTACAACTTAATCCCTCATTCCCAAGATCAGGCGCGGTTTCAAAATATTTCCAACTGAGAAAAGGGTAAACTCCTTGGGTACATCAATAATTTCTCATCCTATAAGATACTCAACCATCAAACCAAGGGGGTGAACTCAAGCGCCAATTTCACCTTCCTCAAGGATACCTTTGAGCGCAACAAAGATGAAGCCTTGAGAGGCCTCTTCCCATCTTCTTCTAATCCCCTGCAGCCCACCACCAGGGAAAGTCTCCCCGTCATTCCTTCTGAAACAATCTCAGCCCCTGATTATTTCATTTCAGTCACTGAGGCAACCTCTGTTTCTTACCACAGTATAGTCTCTGATTGTAACATTCTCATGCACCCTCAACGGGAGGCAATAGCCGCAAAAACCCAGCTGAATTTCATGGACACTGAACTCTCAGACCCCAAGTCTCTGGATGAAGCTCTGCACAGCCCCCACAGACTGGAATGGATTGTTGCCATGGACAGAGAACTTCAAAATCTTCTGACCTACAACATGTGGGAAGAGTTTGAAAGGATTGACTCCACCAACCAGCTAAAGTGTATCTGGGTTTTCCGCACCAAGAAAGGTAAAGAAAACCAAATCATCAAATTCAAGGCCCAGCTTTGCGTGAAGGGTTTCCACCAGAAGTTTGGCATTGACTAAACCAATGTGTTTGCGCCCACGGGTGACAAGTACTCACTTCAACTTTTCATCTCAAATTCCTTCCAGAAAGGCTACAAATTCCACCAGCTCAGCGTCAAATCAGCATTCCTCAATGATCCCTTAAAGGAGAAATGTTGAGATTGTAGAGGTACCTTATCCCGTGTTCTCTGTTCAATAAACTGAGGCAAGTCGGCGCGACATGTCTGTATCACCCGGGTCTTCTTACTTTACCGGGTGACCCGGGTGAACTCCCGGCTTGGTCAACTACTGAAGATTACAATGTATCTTCTCTCTCGGCAAGATCTCTTTGGTCTCTCAATGTTTGTTCTTTTTTCTATTTAATCTCTTTATTCTCTTTATTCTCTTTATATCTTTTCTTCTCATAATCTTGCTTGTACCTCCTTGCTCGATGAACTCTCTCCTCCACGCTTGATGAACTCTTCTCTGCTCAAATCCATCTCAATCCAATTCTCCTATCCTACTTGCCTCTTTGTGAAATAACCTCTGCCTGGTAAGAATCCAATCCTCAACATCGTCTTAACATGATCCCTCTGACAATCTAACTTAATTTGTAGCCTCCATCTTCTACGTCTGAACTCTTCCAACTTCCACTCTACCAAAACCCTATGCTGTCTAATCTTTGTCTTATCTGCTGAATAACTTGAAGCTGTTGGTCCTCTCACTTTTCCTTTCTTTCTCTCAATTCTTATTTGATCTATCAAGATTCTAACTTGTTGCCTACAGTCTGCTGGTTTTCTGTTCTAAGAAATTGCACTCAAATCTTATCAGACCACCCATGTCTTGACAACAGAAAACATACCAGTTACAACTGGGAAGTTTCTCAAGCTGAATAAGGCTCTCTACAGCCTGAAACAGGCACCTCAAATGTGGTACAACACACTGATTGGTTGGATTTCCCAGGAAGGTTTTATTCAAAGAGAGGCTGATTGATACGTGTTCTAGAATGGGAAAACCTAACTTTATGTGCACGTGGACAATATTGCCATTTTCAGTCTAGAGCCACACCTCTTTATTGAAGCCATTCAGAGCGCTTCAAAATCAAGGATCTGGGCCCAGTGTTGGCCCTTTGTGGAAACTTTAGAGGTTGTCCCTCACAAAGTTGTCCCAAGTCACAAAGTTCAATGGTTCTAGTGTCTGTAAGACTTGAGGATGATTCCTTGTCCGGGAGAGAGAGAGAGAGTGAGATTCTAATTTTCCTTTTTCCTATTCCCCCTTCCGTGTGTGTGTCCCCCTCCAACCTGTGCTGAGGGGAGAGGTATCTTATATCCCCTCCCCTCAGCCCTAACCAAGTACAAGCACAAAGACAAACTGACAACCATGAAGAAGAAAACCCTAGACCCAGAACCCTAACCCATCCCACCCCCCATACCCATACCCTATCCCTTCAGCTTGCCTGCCATTCCAAACATCCGTTTCCTCCTTCCGTGGCACGGCCCTCCGCCGCGAGCTTCCCAAAGTTCACCGCGCTTGCTTGCATCTTCCCGATGAGCCGTCGTGGATTTCCCCATCCCGTGGACGGCCCGCGCTTTCGCCCGTTTGTCCACGCATATAGCCCGGCTGTTGGCCCACCTTTTCCTCCCCCGACTAACCGCCCAAGAACCTGGTTGGCCCAGCTCCATCCATGAGTCGGATATCCAAGCGGATTGCGGCCCGCCTCCCCTAGTCAGGCCCGGCCTGCAGCCCCGTGCTCAATCCGCTGCCCCCACTGCTGAGCCTTGGTGCAACTGCTGCTGAGCCCGCAGCGGCTACTGCTGAGAACCGGCGCACCCCCACTGCTGAGCCTAACCTACCAGATGCTGAGCGCGCAGGCCGCAACGCAGTTCCCCACCTGAGGCTATATAATGACACCACATCCCCCCCCAACTTGAGTTCTGTACCCAGAGGTCCCTTCCCATCGCTACCTCAACCATCTTCGCACCGTTCCCCCCCACCTATTCCACCTCACACACTCCGCCGATCCTCTCCCCCCGCTTCATCGCCAACATGCTCCCTTGCGAGTTCTGCGCCCGGAACAGGCACGCGTTTTTGATCATCCCTGGTTGTCGCGCCTGATCAGCTTGCCGTCGCAGTCATTGTTGCTGCTTGCTTAGCAACAGCATCCCTCAAGCTCCCCCCCAGGCCGCGCAAGAGGGCTCGTCCAGACCCGTTCGTGGTTTTAGACAACAAGCCGATCTTGGAAGGATGGTGGACACCCCCCGGTTCACCTCCATCCCGCCGCCCCCGAGCTCCGTCACCCACTACTTTGCACGTGAGCCCTGACTTGGCATCACCCCTCCGCCGCGCTGGACCTCCGCAACGGGGCAAATACAAGACTTTGGAGGAATGGCGCGCAGCAACCCGCGTTTGGGCCGCTGCTGTCGGCGTGAAACAAACGGTACCAGACCCAAGACTCTCTGGAAGACCCGCGGCCGCGCCAGCACCTCCTCCTCCTACTCCACAACCGCCGACACCGCCCGCGCCACCAGTGGACTTGGATGAGAGGCCTACGACCCAAGAATCTCCTCTGCCTCCATCACCAATTGTTGTCCCATCATCGCCCTCAGCTGAGCCAAGCCCTCCCCGCAATTCCCCGGGGACCCCCTTATCACCCCCTTGCTCGTTCAGATCAAGTCCTGTCCCGGAACCGGCACCGCCTTTCCCCAGCCCCCCCAAGATTCCGGACATCCCAATTGTAATGGAACTCCCGGCGTCCCGCTTCGAGGTCCTTGCGGAAAGGTCGACAACAATGCTTAGGGATTACCTCGCGACCCCTGGCGCCCAATCCTTGGAATCCCAACGCGCGCTCCTGGAATCCTTCCGGGCCTTACTGGCGTCGTCAAGGGCGGAGATGGAGGATATGATGAAGATGGCTTAGGCGCATTGCCCCCCACTCCCCTTCTCCCCTTTTTCTTCATCTGTTTTTTGTTGTACCGCGCTTCCCCTATTCCTAGAGAAATACATGTCTTCTGCGCAAGTCCTATCCTCCAAGAAAAAGTGCGCGACCGTGCTTTGTGAGAATGAGATTAAGATTGAGGTCCGCGTCCGCGCGCCGCTTTGTGAGTGAGATTGAGATTGACCAGCCGTTCCAAAAAGGGGTACCTGGACTGCCCCAGACAGACTGCCACACAGTTCCCCATACCCGTACTACAAAACAAACAAACACCGTGCCGACAGTGCGCGCTCACAACTGCGACTATAAGGAAGGAGCAATGGGAAACAAACATTCTGGGGTGCCTAGTCATTCCCGCTGTGAACCGGCTAGAGCACCCCCTTACCAAGCTAAGCTTTTAACCACGTCCACACTGTCCCCATCCATCGCGCCCATCCGTTGAAGAAAGAAACAGGAGAGAAACAGAAAAGGAGGAAGGAAAACAGCCCGGATCCAAAGAGGAGAAAGAAATATTCTATATTTATTATTTTTTTTATTTTTATTTATATATACATTTTTTTTTTTTTTTGCAGAGCTCTTTGTCCCCCCATCCGTGCGCGGGGCTCTTCCTTGCATTTGCGGACCTGATTTCACACCGCGCCCACGTACCTGCAATAAATAAACCGTAGCCAGTACCAATCCGAAACCAAGTCCAAACCAAAAAATAAGGAGACGAACATTTTGGGGTGTCTAGTTGTCCCGGCTGTGAACCGGCAAGAACACCCCCTCACCAAATCAAGCTTAACCACCTAGCGCCCCCCCAGCTTGACCGCTGTCCCCAGCAGTCTGCAACCTTTGACTTCTCCGGGGTTGCGCGTTGCACGCCGGATCTTTGCTACCCAAACGCTCCGCGTCTTTGCCCAACTCCGGGACCGCCTCGCCCCCGGACCCCAAATCATTGCCCGCCATTTTGTTGAAGGAAGTGGAACCGCACGCGAAGAAGCGTTTCACGTGCAAAGCCGCGGCCTTCCGTTTAAGCTGCACCCCGTCCAATTCCTCGAGATTGTAGATGCCACCCAAGAACTTAGAGGCCACACGGTACGGCCCGTTCCACCGGTTGGCAAAAAGCCGGCCCCACTGGGATTCCAGACTCCAATTATACAGCAGGACCAGGTCCCCCTTCTGCAGCGGATCCCGGAGCCAATGGGAACAGCGCTTGTCCCAATAGCGGACAGACGCTGTCCGGCTTTTCTTCAAACAATCCGCAGCCCTTCTCAAGGTCTCCTCACGCCTAAGGAGTTGCTTGGACCGCGCCTTGACCAGATCTGCGGACGTCTTGACCTTCCACCAATCCATGCCCAAGAACGTGTTCAGCTTGATATCCACAGGAAGCACAGGCCGCTGCCCGTAGAGTAGCTTGTAAGGCAAATACCCCGTTGAGCGCTTAATGGAGATCCAATTGGCAAAAAGAACCGCCGGGAGCGCCACCTGCCACCTTTTGCCGTCCTCACCTCACATTTTCACCAGGGCATCCTTGATTGGCTGATGCCCCTGCTCGATCATCCCCGCGCCCTCTGGGTAGTACTCCGTTACGCGCCCAAATTTTGCTCCACAACTCTGCACCAGCGTCACCAGGCATCCCCAAAACTCCGCCCCTCCGTCGACGGTGACCAAGCAAAGCAATCTGTAACGCGCAAACCATTCCTCCTCCAGAAACTGAGCCACCTTTTTGGCCAATAGCTTCACTAGGGGCCTCGCTTCCACCCACCCAGACAGATTGTCACGCGCGACCAGCATATACGCAAACTTGCCCGCCTTGATGTGGACCACATCTAGCAAAATGCTCCCAAACAGCCCATCCTCACCCGTGGGGTGACCAACCTCCTTGGGCAGACCTGAGCTTTGCTGCTGGCAGGCCTCGCACGACTTCACCCAATTGCGCACCGCGCAGACAATCCCTGGCCACCAAAACCTTGCTTTCACCCTTCTCCGCATTTTGAGCTCACCCCCGTGACAAAGGTTGTTGTGCAGACTCCGTAGGATCACCTCTTGGTTGGCCCTAGAAGTTGCGACCACAAGAGGCACGGAACCACTCCGCCCCCATAACTGACCATCCTGTAAGTAGAAGTTCAGAGCGCTACGCCTCACCCACCGGACAACCGCGCCCGCCATGCCCTTGGGGAACCGGAGATCCTGAAAATAAGAGCACAAGGCTGCGTAACGCCCCAACTGAAAAAACAAAAGACAAATTGCCGCCTCCGCCATTCCTTCCCAAACGACCGGCGCTTCCAGGTCCAAGGGTTCCGCCCCCTCGTAGGGATCGTCCCGCGGGTACCGCGACAGCGCGTCTGGCATCGTGAACGCCTTTCCCGGGATGTGTACCACACTAAAGGAGAATAACTGGAGAAACCCTACCCACCTGGTCATGGGCGCGTTTGGCAGCGTTGGTGAGTTAATCATTCGCGTCAAGGCCTCCGCGTCAACCAAGAGCTCAAAATGCACACCCCACAAAAGGTGCTGCAACCGCCGTACGATGTTGGTGACGCCGCACAGCTCCAGCTTTGGTTGCGAATAGTGACTCTCTGTTGCGGTAAAAGTGCCTGATTTGTAGAGCACCGGCCTATCTTTTCCGTCCTCCTCCTGTGTCAAGACCCCCCCGGCACCGAACTCACTGCAGTCAACCGCCAGGCGTATCCCTCCGGCGTCGTAATCAAGATCCCAAAGGATGATGTCGCGCCCCACAATCTCCTTGAGCTTTGCAAACGCGGCATCACATCCTTTGGTCCAATTCAACTCCGTCCCCTTACGCGTCAGCGCCCGCATTGGGCTCGCCACTTCCGCAAACCGCTTGATGAACATGTGGACATAGCTGCACAACCCCAGGAACTGCAAGACGTGCGACACCGTCCGAGGAGTCCGCCATTCAAGAACCTTGTTCCGCTTCTTCCCCGCTATTTGCCTACCGTCAAAGGCCACGACGTTCCCCAGCACCTCGAGCGCCGGAACGCAGACCGCTAACTTTTTCCCGGACATGGTAAGGCCCGCCTCCTCAATTCGGAAGAGGACTCGTTCCAGAGTCTCCACGTATTCCCAGACAAATTGACGGATTGCGGGTGCATCCTCTAGGACCGCGCCTCCGTAGTCTGTTCTGGGGCCTTTAATTCCGGCGTCGTCGATGAAGATTTGCACGCCTTCCGGAAGATCTTCACGTAGTATCCAGTTAATTTGGGCTTGGTAAACCGCCACTGAGTTGGTCGCACCTTGCCGCAGCCGCGTCAGCTGCATCCTCCCTAGCCCGGTCTCAAACGCCGTCAATGGCCGCGAGTCAGGGTGGAGTTCTTGCTGGTCATATCCTCCCATTACGTCCACCAGGCCATAGCAAGCGCGCCCAGCCATCGACTCCAGAAATTCTTCCACACGCGGGGGAAGCCCTGCATTGCAAATAGTTAACAAATTGAGCCTCTGAAGGTTGTGAACAATCCTTAGCGACTTCCCATCCAGTTTAACAACCCCAAAGATAGGACTCAAATAGCTTGACGTGGACTGCTTGTACAGCCCCGTCCTCACACGCTCCCGTACTAGCTCCATAAAGGGTTCCCAAACGGTACGGGGGATCGGAATTGGCTTGATTTGCCACGGTTCGTGAGGGACAGTGGGAATAACATAAGGGTCCCCAATCTCGCCTCTCAACAACCCGCACTTGTCCTGTCCGAAGGCAAGCGCCTTCTCTCTCAGCACCAATACCAATACCAGAAGATCCCTTTCCTCCGCGCTCAGCCATCCCGTTGGCCCGAAGTTAAGGGCATCCACCCGCTTGTCCGTGATTTGTGCCGACTGCCTTATCCATCCATTCTTCCCAAGGGGCATCTCCCACGGGTTCCGGGACCACGCGATTGGTTGTAGGGGTCCGTTGAGTCCCTGAGGCATTGGCTTGTTCCGCGGCCGGACTTTTTGCGCCACCGGTTTGTACTTGCCCGCGTTGCACCGCGCCATCCAGACCCGGCCGTCACTGTTGTAAGTCCAAGCAATAACCAGACCGGGGCTTTTGCCTTTGCTCATGACTGTGGCACAATGATAGGGTTTTCGAAGCATAGAGCCTTCCGGCAATGCATACTGAGGAATGGGACTTACTTCTGGCGCCTGCGCCCTATGGGCACCCCCCTCCACCTGCTCCTTACCTGTCAGCCGCCCGTGCTGAGCAGGAGCTTTCTCCGCATGGTAACCGCGGCGGACTGGGAAAAATTCTCCGCAGGGTGACCCTTGCGGTCAGCCCCCGCGCCGGACTCCCCGTTGCCGCCAAACACTGGGTCCTGTACCAATCCCCCTCACCCGCAATCGCAGATTGTCGTTTCAAACCGCGCTCCGAGTGGGTCTTGGACAGTCAGCGCCTCCGTTCCTTCCTTGGCGTTGAAGGCCATTTGAGCTCTGAACCCAAACATAAACGGCCATCCTAGAATGACATCTCCGCATTCCACTGAGAGAAATGACAGGGGCTTAGGAACCTTCGCGACTTCTACCTCCTCCACCTCTACTACTCCATCCACGCGGCATTTGCCGCCATTTAATGCCCAAAGGCCCATCGCGCACTTCCTCCGCACCAGGCCAAGCTCTTCCACCAACCTTGACGGAAGCAAGTTGACAATCGACCCGCTGTCCACCATAGCCCACACCTTCTTCCCCGCAATGGTCATTGCGACATAAGCAAGCGGGACGGATACTGACTTTGACCGGCACGGCTTGGGATCCGTTTCCTCCTCCGCCACATTAACTCGCTGAACCGTTGTTGGCACCTGGCCCTGACCGCAATCTTTTAAGGCCTGGACCATCTTGTCAACAACCGCAGGGGATACCGCCGCTAGCTCCCGTAGGGTCAGAGGTATTGGTGAGTTGTTCCCCATCACCCTTTGGACAATGTCCGTGGCCTTCTTCTTCCCCGCAGGATTAGCGGCCGGCCCGTCCGACGCTGGTACACGCGCGACTGGCTTTGGGGCCATTAGTCGCTTGTCAACATCCATTGCGATCCGCTTGTTTGTTGCCAATGCCCTGACTTTGGCCTCCACTCTTGGCGCTACCCAGGTTCCGGGCGCGGTGACAATCCCAAGCGAGACCCGGGCGGTCTCAACTTTAGCCTTTGCTCTTTCCCGCACTTGCACCATTGTTGGCGGCTTGTCCTTGGTCAGATCCACCAATTCACCTGTTGGGAATATGTACGTCATCCCAGATGTGCGAACAAGCCCCTTGTCCATGTCTCAAGTGAGGTTCTCACAAGCCGACTTCCAGTGCCCTCTCTCCCGCAATATGAACACCGCGGCAACCCAAACAACCCAGATGGTCTTCTGGGGGGCTGAAACCCTTCAACCATGTGAGGCGGTACCGCGCGCGGTTGAGGAGGAGCCACCGGAGATGGTGCGTCTGTTGGAGCTGTGGGAGCCAATTTCCGGTTGAGGAAAACCCTTATGTCCCGCAGAATCTCCGTCATCTCTCCGACTGATGGTCCCACGGATTGTTGGGAAAGTCCGGCATGAGGAGGCATCGGCGGCTGTGCGGCCAAGGTTTGGTTGGGGACCGGCTCCGAGATTGTGACCGATTTCTTGGAAGAAGATGGGTACATTTGTGCCATGTCCGCAATGAGCTTGTCCAAATCGATTTTGCTCTCCACAGCTTGACGGATAACCAAAAGATTGGGAAGAATCGCGACACTTCCATCCAGCAACCTCTTAACCAGACCGTGGTCATACAGGTATTGCTGCACTCTGGAACGGAGCTGTGGCGCGAGACCCCCCAGAAACGCCCGCTTCATGGCACCCGTCTGGCCCGCGACGACCTTGTTCTTTGCCAGGTAGCCGTAGATTTGCTCAAACTTTGACATATATTCCACTAATCCTTTGCGTGATTGCACCCCGCCATTCTTGCTTGCTTCCTCCGCGGCTCGATCAAAGTCGCTTTCTCAGAACCGGGGTTTGTGCTTTCCCCACCTGGCCAACATATTGCTTTTCAACTTTCCCCAGTCTTGCCTCTCGTAACGAATCATTTCCTTCACGTCCCACAGCTTCTCCTCCTCGGTAATGAACAGCACAATGGTCTGAACCTTATCCGCGCCCGACGCGCCCTCCAAATCCGCGATCCCTTTGAATCTAGAAAGAAACCACTCAATGTCCGAGGTACTGAACCAAAGGTGAGGGAAATCCCTCAGCCTCAACCAAACGCAGCAAGGGGCCTCTGCCACCATGTCCGATGACCCTTCCGAGGGAGGAGCAAACCCGCTACCTCTGGGAGCATGAGCGGATGGCGGCGGAGGGGGTTGAGCAGCAGGAACAGGAGTCAAACGTAGAGGATAGGGAAGGGGAGCATTGGATCCTGGAGCGGTTGTCGGCAACATCCTGCGTTATCTTCAAGAGACTGAGAACGGACCAAAGTTCCTGGCCAGACCCCCAGATGTGGAAACTTTAGAGGTTTTCCCTCACAAATTTGTCCCAAGTCACGGAGTTTGATGGTTCTAGCGTCTGTAAGACTCGAGGATGATTAATTGTCCGGGAGAGAGAGAGAGTGAGATTCTAATTTTCCTTTTTCCTATTCCCCCTTCCGTGTGTGTGTCCCCCTCCAACCCGTGCTGAGGGGAGAGGTATCTTATATCCCCTCCCCTCAGCCCTAACCTAAGTACAAGCACAAAGACAAACTGACAACCATGAAGAAGAAAACCCTAGACCCAGAACCCTAACCCATCCCACCCCCCATACCCATACCCTATCCCTTCAGCTTGCCTGCCATTCCAAACATCCGTTTCCTCCTTCCATGGCACGGCCCTCCGCCGCGAGCTTCCCAAAGTTCACCGCGCTTGCTGGTATCTTCCCGACGCGCCATTGTGGATTTCCCCTTCCCGTGGCCGGCCCGCACTTGCGCGCGGTTGTCCACGCATATAGCCCCGCTGTCTCCCCGCCTTTTCCTCCCCCAACTAACCGCCCAACAAGCTTGTCGGCCCAGCTCCATCCGTGAGTCGGATATCCAAGCGAATCGCGGCCCGCCTCCCCTAGTGTGGCCTGGCCTGCGGCTGCGTGCTCGATCCGCTGCCCCCACTTCTGAGCCTCGCGGAAACTGCTGCTGAGCCCACAGCGGCTACTGCTGAGAACTGGCGCACCCCCACTGCTGAGCCTAACCTACCAGATGATGAGCGCGCAGGCCGCAACGCAGTTCCCGACGCAAGGCTATATAATGACACCACACCGTCTGGGTATGAATGTGAGCCAACATAGGAACCTCTTCCATCTAAGTCAAGAGACCTACATATCCTCACTCATGGATAAATACAGACTTCCTCCAGACAAAAAATGCTCAACGCCCTTCAAACCCTTTGGGAAATTACTACTGGCATCTGAGGAGGAGCAATGGATTTTCATTGAAAGCAGCTGAAACTACAGAAAGCTGGTTGGTGAGCTGACCTACATAAGCTGCAACACTTGAACTGACATCACATTTCCCATTAACTACCTTGCTCAATTCTTGAACAAACCCAGGAAGAAGCACTGGGATTCTGGAATTCTTGCTTGTGGCTATTTACATTTAACACCAAATGTGATTCTGACTTTCTCCAGAAATCCACGCCAGACTGGACTCAGTTCATAAATAGAAACCAACAAGGAAGGTGTCCAACCACAAGAAGTTCAATCAATGGTTTTGTCATCCTGTGGAATGGTAATGTGGTTGGATGGAAATCACCAAAACAACCAAGCGTTAAGCTGTTCAACACTGAAGAAAAATACAAGGCAGTTTCTCAGGCTGTGAAGGAAATTCTCTGGTTCAAATCACTTTCCAAAGAGGTGCTTGGGTCAACAATCAAGGCTCCCATCAACCTCCATGAAGACAATAACAGTTGTGTCAAGCTTGATACTTACTCAGGAAATAATGCAGGCTTTTGAACAAAGAAAATGGAGCTACAGTTCCATTTAATAAGAGAAGAAGTGGAGAAGGGCGCAATTTCCATCAAAAGTATACATTTTAAAAACAACCCCGCAGATTTCCTCACTAAACTGGCCTTGAAAATTTCTCTGAAAAAACAGCTCAAGAAGATCAATGTGGGACATACCGTTGCAGAAGACTGAAGGCAGGGAGCCTTTTGAAAGGTGAATGAGGAAATGTTGCCAATGTGCCTTCATCATTCTTTTCCTTTCATTACTTTTGCTCTTTTCCCTCTCTCTACACCATGTGTGCTCCCCATGCTTTCACTTTTGCATTCTTTCCTCTGTGCGCTTTCCTTAACCCCAACCTCATGCCCTTCCCAGGGTGCTCCTAGTGCTATGTGCACGCGCTCCATTTGTGTCAGCTCTCTGATACCAGGAACCTTGCAGTCCTGTAGCTACAGAGAGTGATAAAAGTGCTGGAATGATAATAATAATTATTATTCCAATAGTAAACACTTAGAAGCTTGAATAAGAGCAGTTGCAAGGTTTAATTGGTTTGGTAGTAAAGGGTTTTCAATATAATATAAGAGAGGGGCCTCAGTATTATACTACTGGGGATCTTGACAGACTAGCAACCTCTCTTCAAGGGGCCTCCTTAGGCAGTTTTTAAGAACCTTGGAATAAAGATGGGTGCCTCAGAAAGGACTTATTCCACTGATGGCCGGGCTTAAAAGCACAAGAGGCCTAGACAGGAAGGGTAACATTCACTCTGAGCACTTTACCACGAAAATCCTGGAATAATTGGAAGGGTTTCAGATCAGATGGGGTGGATTTCTTGACTAAACTTCAATGTTTGATTGGTTATAAAGGTAAAATAATACTACTGCAGAATAAGTCATAAATCACTTGCTTATCTTCATATAAGCACTTGATTAACAATGACACGGTGTCTGATTGATAATAAATAATTCCTGGTAAACTCTTTGAATAATGGATCCAAAGAGGTCTGTATAATTACCTTTTTGGGGTGATTTTGGTCTTCTCAGAGCACTTAGAGAGGGTTCTGCTCGTGGGGTGAGGCTGGAAAGCTATTCATGGCAAGATACGCACGTCTACTTAGTGCTTTCAATCAGCTGTCCTTAGATCTGCTGGATTTCTGTACTATTTTAGCCACAGGATCTGTTAATTAGTTATGGCGTAAATTTGATCATTCTGTACTAATCCTTTATTTGTACTATTGATATTGTTTTAAAGCGTGCAGATGTGGATGTTTACAGGGTTCCGTCATCTGCTGATTATTTAGATAATTTATAAGAATTTTTATGAACACTTCTTGTAGTGTTTTTTGGTCTTCAAAGATCAAGTTCCATGGTTTACGTGGTAGTCCTTGATCTTTGATTTATTATTAAAAAATGTTTAAAACTTAATTTTCATTAATTTTATTTAAGTTTTGATCTTTTTAGATCATTAGTAATGCATATGTCTGTTTGTTACATATGCTAGGCAACCCTAACTAGGTTGTAGCTCTTCTTAGCGGTACCTGGTTGTCAGATTAGTCACAACGGATCCAGGCGCGGAGATCAGTAGTACAAATGCGCGGTGTGGTGACCAATCCGGGACACCACGGAAAAAAAAAAAAAAAAAAAAAAAAATCAGTTGTACCTCTATGGCTCCCAGAAGGCCCCACCGCCTCCCTTGATCAATCATCCTCTCCCTCTACCTCCTCATCTCCATCATCCATCCCATCAAGACTTGAACCCGGTTCCAAGTCCAGATACCTGTCACTTTCATCACAATCTCAACAACCTCTTGCTCTCCCTCATCATCATCATCGGTCTATTCATCTCTTACCTTCCTCAACATCATCGGATCATCTCCTCAAAATCCTCTCAAGGTATCAGCCCTTGGTTCTTACTCCTAGGTTCAACCAGTTCCACCAGCAGTCTCATCAACTTCCTCACCCTCCAATGGGGTGTCGTCCGTTGTTGTAAATTCTTGTCCCTTGGTCGATGTACCAAATCCTTACTCGGCATCGTTCAAGTCTTCTTACAATGGGCTTGTTTCAACGTCATATTGATCCTCTCACTCATCTATTTCCCCCTGGATGAAAAGTACGTCCGAGTCGTACCCGTCGAAGCTAGCAATCGATTGAGGTCACCCTTTGACCTGGCCACTAGCTATTCATCACAGTTCTTATCAAGATTCTTCCTCAAGAAGAAACATCGTCAAAGGAATCCTGTCAACAAACCTGGCTCATAATCCCAACGACCCACCCCCGCTGAACTAGCCCAATTGAGTACGATCAAACCACTCTCATCAAGCTTGAGACCAAGTCAAGAGAGTCTATCCAGTCTATCGAAAAGCTCCGAGACCACCAGTCTCACGAGTGGTGCAAGCTCAGATTCATCATCATCCTTCAATCCTTCCAACGTCTTGCCCCCTTCGGCAACTTGTTTCACACCATTGACCCTATCCAAGGAATATACAATCCACCCTAGCCCTCCTTGCTCATCATCTGATCCGACCAACAACCGCGAGCAACCGCTCGCGGCTGTCGGAACTTTCACCCCGTTGTCGCCGCCAATCGGGCAACGACAACCGTTGTCGACACCCGCGACCGCTGTCGCGGGTGTCCATCTGGTTGCCCGCGGTCATTCTTGACGCGGGCAACATTTCTTTTTTTTCCTCTCATGTAATTTTTTATTTTTTTTATTTTTTATGTTTTCATTTTTCCGCACCTATTTGTAGTATCACTTGTACATAGTTTACAGGGCCTCATGTCTATAAAAGGAGGGGCTCTCCCCTGCCTTTTGGCCCAGCATCCTAGCATCAGAGCATCAGAGAATCCAATCCATCCAATGACGCCATCATCATAAGCAATTTATCCGTGGGCATCCTTCCCCACTTATCTGAGCAAATTATCTGGGTATATCTATGATTGCCCCTTGATCCTTTGAGCCTCCATACTCAAACTCTGTCCCTTGTGACCTTGATCCTTATCACCAACCAATAGCCTTTCTGGTTGAAGAAGAATTTCGGTCTGTCTGAATTCTTGAGTGTGTTAGACCACTCTGATCCCTTTTTCCGACCATACTGGTCTTGATCTCTCCTTGATCATCTTTCTGGAGCCAATCACGTTTGATTGAAGAGGTTTTATTAAGCTTAAAACCTGGAGTGTTATACCTCCCTTCTTCTTTAAGGTTGAATTTTGCCACGCTATTCTTGAGTCCCTTGAGAAGTGTTGGGATATTCTTGTTCAAATTCGTTATTGATTTGCTTCTAGAGCTTCATAAACAAATTGCTTTTGTTTTGTTCAGCCTCCCACAGTTATCTGGTACCCTTCAAGCGCTTGATTGCGGAGAGTTGGGCAGGTTCATTGAGAACCTGGAGGTTGGTTGGGATTGAGTTGATCTTTCCTAATCAGCTGCTGACAACCAGAGTTATTAGCTTGTGGGCGTTGTTACTTACAACTGCCTTGTTCTATTGAACTCTGAACAAACCTTGACCTATTTGTTCAAGTCTTTACCTGCACCATCTTTTCTCAGATAGTGTTGTTTCCATTGCTACCGACAACTCTTATCCTCTTCCCTTACTTTGATTTCTCATCCATAAGGTTCTGGACCTTGATTCCGGTTACATTTAAATATTATTGTAACTCCTAGGAGGGCAGCCTAAACAGCACCTTTCCCCTCCACAGAACTGCCACGGCTTAACACCGTTTGGAGTCTTACAGCGGGGGGTAGGATCCGCTGCGTGCGTGGCAGAATTAGCTGCGCCGTGGGCCTCTAGTACGCAGGATCCTGCTGCTGCTAGTACGTAGGGTTATGTAATGATGCGGGGCTGCGCGCGGGAATTGTGACATAACAAATTCCCGCGTGTAACTCCTAAAATATACACAACACCTCAATTCTGAGTGAATTTTAGGTGTAAACCCTATACGTGACAATACGTGTGAAATGTTAGAATGGCAAAAAAGTGCCATACAGGTGTCGTAATTTTTATTACTTTTCCTTTTAATTATTTTAAAAATATAAGGACTTGGAATTAAAGGGTGGGGTCAGTGAGTGACCCTACCTAATTTTGGGTGAGGAATCCATTCCTGTAGTAATATTTATGGATTTCTAACTCCTTACTTTGTTAATTGAGGTATTTTTATTTTTCATATTTTGTGTTACTATTTGACAGTTTTGCTCTGTATATAGTAGCAAGCTGACAATTTGTTTCTCTTATCTACTGGAACCAGCTCAGAAACAGGATGCTCTTTTCCTTGTATGTTTCCAAAAATGTAGCACTTGCATCCTGGATTGTGGGCTGGGTAAGCTTCTCTTTAAATATCTCATTTCTTCTCTTCCTGCTGATGTTTTCCTGTTCCAACTCTCCTCAGATCTACTGGTTACTGTGCCATTTGTGCTGTTGTCCTACCAGCCCATGTGGCTTTGAGCCTTTTATTTTTAGGTGTGACTCATCTATGTCTCACCTTGTTTGCTTCACCTCAATTATAACCTTTTCTTTTTAGCTTGATCTTAAAACAATCAATAACGTGAGAATTGCAAGAAGAAGGATTTTGAAAGTCCCCATAATGCCATACAACATCATTCCAGCCTTTGCTTGGCACAGCTCTTAAATAACTCCAACAACCTGCCCCAATTTAACGCCAGCATGCTCCTCCCATCTCAAAATCAAACCACAAACAAAAATGACATTGCAAGAATTGGCCACCCTCTCTGATTCATTACCAGCATCCCCACTCAGTCTATTATACACTCTCTTTTTATTCTTACACTTTTGTCTCCTTTCTAACTTCATCAGACATCATCTCCATCAATTGCAACATTTTTCCCTCTTTCTCCCTCTTTCCATCTTGAATCCTCTATTTTTTCCCTTGCTTGTTTCTCTTTTTTTGCACAAAAATTTCCTCCTTCTCATCTTGGCTGTCATCTTTTTTTCTTCTCAAATATCCCTTACTTGCTCCTTCTGTGTTTTCTTGCTTGCATCCTAAATTTCTTTTTGCCCTAGCTTGCACTCCTTGTTTGGGAAATAAATTGCTGCTCATCTATGCTCTCTTCCAACTTTTCTTGCCCTTTGAAACTTTGATTGCTGCTCATCTTCATCTTTTCTCTTGGTTCCAATCTCTTACTTGCCCCTATCTCTCTTGACTTTTCTCACAGTTCCATTGCAACCTCACTTGTGGCCCTCTTGTGACTTCAATCCCACTCACTTTGCAAACCAATTTCTTCTCAATCTTGCAACAAAAAATGCACCAGTACTGAAAACATAGCTTGCAACTTCTCCTCAAATTCACTTGCAACATTGTGGCACTCTCTTCTCTTCAACTACCAACCTTTCTGTTGTAAGCCTCCAAACAGTGCTAAGCTGTTGGCAGTTCTGTTGAGGGGAAAGGTTCTTTTTAGGCTGCCCTCCAAAGAGTTACAATAATATTTAAATGTAACAGGAATCAAGGTCCAGGAACTTGTAAATAAGGAATAAATTTAAGGGATGAGTTTTGGAATATTCAGCAGAAATGGAATCAACACTATTTGATGCAAGATGGTTCAGGGAAAGACTTGAACAAAATAATTCCAAGTTTTTTTCAGAGTTCAATGGAAAAAGGCAGTTGTAAGTAAAAAACCCCACAAGCTAATAAATTTTTTTGTTGGCAGAAGATTAGAAAAGATCAACTCAATCCAAACCTAGCCTCCAGGTTCTCAATGAACCTGCCCAACTCTCCCCAATAAAGCGCTTGAAGGGTACCAGATAACTGTGGGTGGCTGAACAAAACAAAAGATATTTTTTTATGAAGCTCTACAAGCAATGAAAAAAAAGATTTGAAAAATAATAAACCAACAATTCTCAAAGAACTCAACATTAGCGTGGCGGAATTCAAATTTAAAGAATAAATTGAGGTCTAACACTCCAGGTTTCAAACTTAAAGAAAACTCTCAGTAAAATATGACTGCATCCAGAAAGATCATTGGTTTCAGCCTCCTGGATTCCAAGATACTTGCTATCCTTGAGCTAACAGAGGTGATAGAATAAATAATAAATATATTATTCAATTAATGCAGCAAAAATCTGTAAAATACTTGGATAAAGCTTATTGCAAGTTTGATTGGTTTGGATATGGTTTATTATTATAAATAAATATAATTGAATTGATTATTAAATATTTTAATAGAGGGGCCACAATGTTATTGGATATCTTTAACACCTCTCTTCAGGGAATTCATTATGAAAACGCATAGGCCTGGTTATTTTGGAACCTTTAATTTATATTCCTAAAGGATATATTTCCCAAAGATAATATGCATATAAAATACACGGTGGAGTGGCAGGGCTTTGTAACCAAGCTTCCACAAGAAAGAAAGGATAATAATACTCACTGGTATATTATTAAATCCTTTGGGTACCTTTTTGGGACGTGCAATCATGGGTTAAACTTTTTTACTGTGGTTATAAGGTTGCTCAGCATTCAAAATTGATAAAAAAAGGTTGGGGACGGATATTATTAATCAGAGTAAAGCCATAAATCACTTACTTATCCCTTATAAGTATTTGATTACCTTGGAATGGTGTCTGGATGTAAATATAACTGGGTATCTAGGTATCAATATCCTCAAAAGAGCTCCTTATTTATACCTTTTTGAGTCCCAATATTGTGGTTTTGAGGGGTAAAGGGGCTCAAAGGGATGGACACTGAGGCTAGAAGGGTAAAAAGTGGAAGCCTGTCACGTTTTCTTGGTGCTTCAGCAAGGTTAGCATCTAATTCCACTTCATATGGGAATTGTTCTACTTTATAATTGATATTTGGACGTGTGAATAACACTAATCTGTCCTTTTTATTTATTATTTAATTAATTATCCTTAATAAGTGTTCTCAGTAAGTAAATAATTATTTTAATATATATCTCTATGGATAGCATGATGTCAGGTGAGTTCTCATTATGTTTTAAATAATTAGAGTAAACTCATGGTATTGATTTTACTCCTTATTTTTAAATTTAAGTTGATTTACTAAAATAATTACTTAAAAATATAAGTCATGTGTATTCATGTGATTTTTTTTAGATCATTATTTTTCTTAGTATTTCAGGAAAATATTGATGTCTAGAAATTCTTATAATTGTATTTTAAAATATTATAATATATTTTCAAAAGTAGTCATGATCTTATTTTCAAAATTTTTGGTACTTTGAATTATATTTAATAAAAAATACGTATAAAGATTATTTAGGTATTTTTATATAATTTCATGTATATTTACAATATCTACTATCCAAGGGAACATTTATTACATATGTAGAATGTTTCCGTGTAGGTTGTAGCATGTTTACGTGGTACCTAGGTTTCTCAGGCCACCTGTCACTTTGTCAACCCATAGTCCCGCAGCTGCGTATTTGTCAGCGGCCCAGGGCTGCGCACACAGCTTTGACAGGGTGACAGTGCTTTAGCTCAGCCGCGCGCGGGTTTATTGGCTGCCATGGCTGCGTGCAGGAAATGTGACAGAACACATTTCTGTCTTTAACTCCTAAAATATACACAACACCTCAATTCTGACTGAATTTTAGGTGTGGGACCTATACATGAAAATGTGTGTGAAATGTTTATGTGTCCAAAAAGTACAATAGTGGTTCTGTGGTGTTTTGGTCTTTCCTTCCTTAATTATTTAAACTCCTTTTTAGGTTAATTTTAATATTATTATTTTTATGTTATTTCTGTTGCTTTTGCAGCTTGCTCTGCAATAGTAGCAAGTGGGAAGGATCAGACCAGTATGGTCAGGAAAAGGGATCAAGAGTGGTATAACACACTCAATAATTCCAGCAGAAGGAGTTCTCTTCAACCAGCAAGGCTATGGTTGGTGATAAGGATCAGGGTCACAGATATACGGATAAAAGTTTGAGTATGGGGGCTCAAAGGATCAAGGGGAAATCAAAAAGATATACCCAGCACAGAAGTTGCAGATGAAGGGAAAAGAGGCCCTCCGGAATGATTAGATTATTGATTCCTATATGAGATGGATGATATGAGATGATATCCCAAAAAGGCAGGGGAGAGACCCTCCTTTTATAGACAAGAGTTCTGTAGCCTATTTCCAAGAGATACCTCCAAATGAGTGCCGAATTTTTTTATTTATTTATTTATTTATTTTTTCAATGAAGATTGGCCACAGGAACCGCCTGACATGGGAAAAACAGAAAAAGAAAAGGTCAAGGGGAAGATGAGAACCTTCCCATGTTGAGGACAATGGCAGCAGTCAATGATGGGTTGCAACTGGCTGCAACCTTGGTTTTCCAAGGCAGGATTGTTGAATGTGGTGAAAAGTCACCAACAGTTGCAAGCAAACACTTGCAGTCATTGGTTGGTGGTGGTGCAAAGGTTTCAATGGCCGCAAAAAATGGTGTTGGTTTTTGGGCGTTGGAGATGGATTGGTCCAGTTTGTTGGGGCCAATTGGTCAAAGTGAAGGTAGAGAAAGGTGGATGACAGCCGTTGCAACAAGCAATGGCATCATTGGTGGCAATATCAACATGAGGTTGGTGCAAGGTCACCAACAGCAAGGATGGGGGTGAGATTGGTCATGAGAATGACCAATTGGGTCAGGTGACGCAGATTGTTCCCATGACCAATCTCACACGCATGATCAGATGGGTGATGGGGGCTGGTCATGAGGTCACCAATAACCTCAAGCAGCCCTTGTGTTCATTGTTTTATTGCGGCAAGGATGGATTGACCAATCAAGGGTTGATGAGATCAAGAGATCCTGGGAGAAGGATGATGGTGATGAGTTGAGGAGGTGTTGGCTGCCCGCGCCGGCTTGTCCAAAAAATTAGGGTGAAGCGCATGCAAGGGGGGATTTGAACAGAGGAGGTAGGCGCTGGGTGACCAAGGAGAGCCTTCCTAGACTTCTTAGGACAGGGAAGAGCTTATAGAATGTGAAATGAGTGTGTACCCATAGAAACAAAAGAGGAAATAATAATAATTTTATTTATTTTTTTTGAAGATGTATTGATGGATAAGGGGATGTAAACAAAATTTCAAAAATTTCCATAATCCATGAGGTTTCCCAAATGTTAGAATCCAAAACGTACTTGTGCACTATGGGATTGGAACCCATGAACTCAACATTCATGAGTGATGCTTTAACCACTAAGCTAAGTGCGCCATTGCCGGATGGGCCATTGTGCCTTTCCACTCAACAAGGGTTTGCTTGGGTTTAGCTGTAAAGACCTGATGTGTGCTTGGACAATGCTGTTCAGTCTTTCAGTACCAAGACTTAGAATCCTTGGATGGCCGTCTGCATAAGAGTTGATTTGACTCCAACACCAAATTGGTCACCACATCTTTCTTCAACTTAAAGACTGTCCCTAGTCTGCATCTTGAACTTGAAGATATTAAGAGAAGGAGATATACAAGGAAATTGAAAAGAAAATTGGCCATTTCTTGATCTTAAGATTTTGAAAAGATCTTGATCCATCCAAAAGAGCCATAGAAGCGTCAGAGATAAAACACAGGAGGCATCCCAGGTGGTCACATATGTGGCATACAGTAGATTTTACAACAAAAAACGCAGCAAATGACCCTGGAGGTGCACAATTGGGAGGACTTACTTCTGAGATAAGTTGCCTCCAAAACAATCAAACTTCTTGACTTGATCAGCGCAAAACCTTCTGGCCAGTTGAGTACCATCCAGCTCCTCCAAAACATAAGTTCCACCTCTAACTTGGCCAACCACCCAATAAGGACCATTCCAACAATTTGAGAAAAGCTTGCCCCACTGGGTCTCCAAAGATCAATTATAACCTAAAACTAGATCACCAGGGTTCAAGGAGTCCCTGATTCAATTGGAGTGCTTTTCCTCCCAATACTGAACTGATTTTGCTCTGGACTCCATTATCTTCTGATAAACTTCATCACAAATATCTTCACTTTGCTCCAGTTGTTTGTATCTAGCAACTCATATATCACTAGTTGAACACAACTTTTCCCAAGGGATATGCAAGAAAGATTCAATTTCCAGATCCAAAGGAAGAACTGCTCTTTGACCAAAGATGAGTTTATAAGGTGAGTAGCTAGTAGTCCTTGTGGTTGAGGTTGGATCAGGAAGAGAAAAAGAGGAAGGAATTTAAAACAATTCTTGCCACTTTAACCAGCAAGCTTAACAAGTGCAGCATTCAAAGATTCATGGCCTTGTTCCACCATGCCTTGGCCTTCAGGATAATAAGGAGTAGTAACTCTATGTTGTCCAGGAAGCAATTGGATCATTTCAGCAAGTTTGCCACCAAATTCAGAGCCACCATCAGTAGAGTAAGATCAAGCCAGGCCATAAGGCATTTTCCCGGTCTCATAGAGGAAAGCTGCAACTGATTCAGAGCGAATATTATCAAGGAATTTTGCTTCAAACCATCCAGAAAAATCATCTCTATCCACAATGAGGTACTTAGCACCACCTGCCTTAATATGAACCACATCCATAACAATCCTTCCAAAGAAAGTGGACTCCCTAGTAGGATAGAAAATTTCAGCTGGACGCCTAAGATCAGGTTTTTGACAAACTTCACAACTATTGCACCATTGAGAGATGGATTTCTTTGTAGATGGCCACCAGAATAATTTGGATAATCATTGATAAGTTTTGGTTTCCCCACAATGACCAAGAACTTTATGGATACTTTCAAGGATATAATCTTGTTTAGAAGGGATAGTAACAACAAAAAGAGCACAAGGATTTCCTCTTTTCATTAGCATAGAGCCTTTGACAAAGCAAATAGAGGACTTTTTTTTAAAATATCATAATTCTTTAGCAGAAAGATCAGGAGGTTTCTGAAGACTTAAAAGGTACTGCTATAACTTAAGCCAGAAACGTTGTTGAAAGCCAAAATAATCTTGAGAAGAGAAAGGGAAGACAGGCTGGATAAAAGGTTCTTCTTCATTGAAATCTGTTCCAAAACCAGATTCATTGTCTCCAAGAGGTCATTGAGATAGACCATCAGGCATAGTGAAAGATTTCCCAGTCCTGTGAACAACATCAAAAGAAAACAGCTGGATAAAGGCCAACCAAAAAGTCATAGGAGCATTGGGGAGGCTGGGAGCATTGATCATTTCAATTATGGATTGAGCATCAACTTGTAGTTCAAATTGTTGGCCTCAGAGAATGGTTTGAATTTTCTTCATCATTCAAGCCACACCACAAAGGTCCAATTTGGGCTGAGAGTACCTAGATTCTACATCTGAAAATAGCAAATATTCATAAAGAGCAGGACAGTCCCAACCATGTTCATCTTCCTGGGTAAGTGTCACAAGGGCTGCTGACATGCAAGCATGGCTTGGCACAGAGGGGTCTCTACCCACAGTAGGCTTGGGGGCAAGGTTTACTGAAAGAGGCTACAAGGAGCAGAGGAGGATTGGGTTGAAGGGTGCTGAATGACACTTGCTGGGAAAGATCTCCTAGTAAGAAATAGTAAACTGATTTCTTGGGGAACCATCAGGAAGAGGGAAGAGGAGGCCTGTTTAAATAGACAAGAGGTTGGAACTACAACAGAGGTACAAGTGATTGGGGCTCAGACTATACATATGATGTCATGGGAACAGTCTAAGTAACAGAGAGGGCTGATCAGGTATGCTACTACATTAGGTTAGGCTGCTTCTACATTGGGGCAAGGTTCCAGGTCTGAGCTGTCTAAGTTGGGAGAGTACAGTTGAAGGATGTACAGTGTTCATGGGGGTCATGACACTATGTACTAAGTAGAGAGAGTATGTAATACAATCTGCAAGAGGATGTACATAAAGATTCCCAAAGGATAAATCACACAGAGGGGGTATGGGTTAGACAGAGAGATAACCAAAAGAGGTATGGGTTAGACAGAGAGGTAACCCACAGAGGTATGGGTTTGACAGAGAGGTAGAGTAGAACCTGGGAGATTGAGTATGTGCAAGCCTATGGAGTCTATCTGTGTATAGTATGAGGTTAGACTATATGTAGATATGTACTGCATGAAGATCCTGAGGTATATAGTTACTGGAGACATATTGATGTAAGTCTCCTGAGCCCTGAGGTTGAAGTTCCTGAGAAAGTAGATCAGGCCTGAGGGTTAGACTGAGGTTAGACTGAGTTTGGTGTCAGTATGACAGTAAGAACAGCCCAAACAGATTGATAACTAGAATCAACAGCCAGCTTGATCTTGCCAGCCCCAGGTCCATAGGAGATATTTTTTCAAACTATGTCTTTACCAATAATTTTTTTGAGCAACTGAATAGAATGTTCACAATCTTGGGTCAAAATCCATTCAGCATCTTTCCTGGTTAGGCAAGGTAAGGATGCACATATTTTGGATAAGGATGGGATAAAGATACTTTCATAAGTGACAACAATTAGGAAGCCCCTAACTTCAGTGGGATTGATTGGAGTAGGCCAAGAGATGATCTTGTTGACTTTGGCTGGTTTCATCCTTCTTCCTTCCTTGCAGACCACATGAACAAAACTTTCCAGAGCATGACACAAGCAGCAAGTTCGGATCCAGAGACAGTAAGGCCAGATTCCTCAATTTGAAACAGAATCCTTTCCAAAGTAGTAGCATATTCCCAAATAAAACAAAAAATTCCTGAATGCCAAGGTAAGAGCTCATTATTTTAGTCAGAAACTGGACCTTTAAATCCACCATTGTCCATAAAGATACCAGCATGATCAGGGATTTCATCCTGGAGGATCCACATCATCTGAGCCTGATAGACTGCAACCAAATTAGTTGCACCTTGAGTCAATTGAGTAAGTTGGAATGGACCAAAGCAGTATCAAACGAAGTGAGAGGGCAAGAAATAGGATGTAAGGATTGTTTTTCATAGCCTCCCATAATGTCCCGTAGACCATAGCAAGCTCTCCCAGAGAAAAATTTAGCAAATTCTTCAGTAGAAGGAGGAATACCAGAGTCTTTAATAGTAACTTTATTAAGAGGTTGGAGATCATGAACCATTCTAAGTTCACCATTACTCTTGATGACACAGAAGACAGGGCTTGAATAACTAGAGGTGGACTGCTTGTATAGGCCAGTACAAACTTTTTCATGGAACAAATTGGTAAATTCTTCAACTGTAGCAGCAGGCTTAGGGATCTTCTTCTTTTGCCAAGAATCCTGTTCAACTACAGGAATTATATAAGGGAGGCCATAATATTATTTCAAGAGACCTCTCTCTTTGTCACAGAAAGCAATAGATTTTTCCTTAGAGATAAGAAATTTTTTATTAAATTTATTTCATCAGGAAGAAGCCATCCATCTGGACCAAAGTTGACAACATTCAGACATTCTTCAGTGACCCAACCATTGGGCACAAAGGGACCAGTAAGGTTTTGATGAAGACCACAGTAAGGATCACAAGATAAGGGCGGACGCATAAGAGGAGGGTTGAGGTTGAGAGGCATAGGCTGTTTGACTGGTTGGAACTTCTTGGCACATGGCTTATACTTGGTGGCAAACGAGAGAATTTCTTTTTTCCTCCAGGAGTTGAACAGTGAGACTTGATTAAAAAAACTGAGTCCAAGTTCCAACATTTTCCACATTGAATGTTCTGCAATATCCTCAAAGGGTGCCTTTTCCACAAGGGGAGAACCAGGAGATAATAAGTTGCTCACATGTGTGGCACAATGTAGGGTTTCAAAGATAATGGTAGAAGAATTCCCTGGAAGTGCAAAATTGAGAGGACTTACTTGTACCCCAAATTGCCTCCACTGAAGCCCATATTCCTCCATACTAAAACCACCAAGAATAGAATCAAGATCAGGATCTTGTTTAGACTCATTATGGAGATGAAAACCAGAACTGAGAGAATATTGATCAGACCTAAGATTACAGGGGAAAGAAGACACAACAGATCCAGATAAAGGAGGAAAAGGAAATATTTTTGGATTTTTCTATTTTGACATGTTTTTTATTTTTGATATTTTCTGGTTTAGATGAAAAAGATGAAAAGAATCAAGAATAAGCCTGAGGGATGAGAGTTGAACCTTGAGTTTAAGTCTGAGGCTGAAAAGAACTAAAACTATTAGTAGGATCTACTATTCCCACAAAAAATGAGAGGAATTGGAATTGTCTTTCTGCTTTCCCTTTAAAGATGATTTAGAAGAATGAAAAGGAAAATCTCTTTCCCAACAACCAGAATCCAAACAACAGAGAGGAACTTGAATCATTCTACCATCAGCATCAGGGAGAAGAATTCTCTCCCCAACTTGATCAGAAGACATCAGACTAGCACCAAAATCCAACAAGAAAGGTTTTCCCAAGATCATAGGTCCTTCCAAATGAGTGATCCAAAAATGACACGTTCCAACAATATTTTGACCAATCCTGACCAAAACATCTTCAGCAATACCAACCAATTCACAAGGTTGATTACCTATCCCATAGCCTGCAGAATTGAAGCTGACCCTAGGACTGAGTGTGAGTTTACAGGCCATAGCATCCAAAATTAAGTTGAGCTGAGATCCAGAGTCCACAAGAGGATAAACAGTTTTAGGTGAGTCACCAAGATAACAGGGGAGGAAAACAAGAGGACAGGAGTAAAGGCTGGAATCTGAAGAAGGACTAGTTACCTCAGAGTTCTCCATCAAAGTGCCAGAGGAGACCTTTAGTTTTTCAGGACCAATCTCCACAAGTCAATAAGAGACCCATTTCTTCATTCCTTCAGCAATAGATGGAGAGATTGATGGGAGTTTAGCCACAGATAGACTAGGAATTTTGAGATCAGAAATTTTCTTTGATACCCCTTCCACAGCATTGGGGTGGTCCTTTGAGATTTACCTTTCAAATAAAGCTTTGGGCTGGGTCGAGGGAGGAAGTTCAGCTGAAGCAGGAAGTAAGATGGGATCAGAAGTTTGAGGTGACTGGGATGAAATAGGAGGATCTGAGTGATCTGGAAACCTTTCCATGAGTGGCTCCTTTTCAACCTCAATGTCTTCCACACCAGAGGAAGAAGGTTGAGGTGAGGATCAGCGTTTGACTGGTTTTTGAAGAATTGAAGTTGGAAAGGAAGGTGCTTTGTGAGGTTTAGGTTCCTCATTTTGTTTCCTGGCTGGATAGGATTGATAATTAGTCCCAGCAATAATGAAGGAAGAGATAGCTGGAGGGTACCAAGGTTTAAGAGTACCACAGGAAGATTGGAAATTGAAAGAAGCAATGGATGCTTTCATTGGAGGCAGAGGCTGATCAGAGGCCACCACATGATGAATAGGGCAAGATGAATCAAAAGGGATCAGGGAACCATTGGGAATAAATGAATTTTTTCCCTTCTTCTCCACAAAATTTTCCTTTATATCCTTCTGGAGTTCCAATCATTTTCCAGTTCCATGGCCTTCCCTATGACAGTAGTAACAGACCAGGGTATATTTAGGGACAGAAGTAAAGTTTTTAGGATTAGCAAGAGAAGAAATATTTTGATCTATTTTTTTCTCAAAAGCTTGAAGTATCTTAGTCATTTTTTCCAGAGTAGTAGTTTCTCAAGTAAAATTAGGATATGCTTTAGGTCTTTTGTCTGCCATCATCTTATTCATAATATTGTTGGATTATTTAAAAGAAGGAGCATGGAATGTTTCAGTGGTTCTAGGTTTTTGAAAAGTTAAATCAGTTTTCCCTTTCATAACTTCATCCACAGTATTCCTAAGGATAAGGAAAACAAAGTGCTTGAATCAATTGTCCCTGGTGGTGATCATTGATCCAGATTTGACCAATTTGTCTTTAATCATTTCCTGCACAGCCAGCAAAAAATGTTGGAAGAAGGTTACTCAAAATTTTTCCACTGAATCAATTTGATTTTTTTGGATGAGATAATTTTGAATAGGATCCCAAGACTTCCCAGAATACTGGTAGTCAGAGGCTGAAGAGACACCACCATTTGAGATCCATTGATAGACAAGAGAATCCAGGTCCTGCAAAGTAAACCAAGCTACATCTATTTTACCCCAATATTCCAATATTTCCTCCCTCAGAAGCGTCCAGCAATAGTATTTGAATCCTTTGAACAACTCAATTACTTCCATAACTTCATCAGAGGAGACAAAGAATTTTAACTTATAGGTCATATTTCATCTGCTTGCTCCATCCACTTCAGCAGCCATTTTGTAAGAGTTCAAGGACCGTTTGACATTTACCCCATTGAACCCTAATTTCTTGTTCTGAGGTTTGATCTTGACCATCTTTGATCAAGCGGAGGTGGTTGGGGTACCAGTAGATGCCATTTCAAATAACAGAATTCCTAGAGGATCAAAAGAGCAGATTTAAGAAGTGTCTCACAAGTGTGGCATGAGTAGTTTTTCACAAAAAACAACAAGTACCTTGCCCGTATGATGCACAAACTGGAAGTACTTACTTCTGGGATAAGTTGCATCCATGAATCAGATATGAGAAGAGAGAGAGCAGAGAAAAAAAAGGAAAAATATTGGATTTCAAATTTTGATTCCAAACAATGATGCTGATGGGACTGTAAATCCCAAGGTTGCTGGTTCAATCCTGGCCCAGGGGGCCAAATGTAATAATGAAAACAGTGCTAAGTCGTTGGCAGTTCTGTTGAGGGGAAAGGTGCTGTTTAGGCTTCCCTCCTGAGAGTTACAATAATATTCAAATGTAACCAGAATAGAGGTCCAGGAGATTTTAAATAAGGAATCAATGTAAGGGATGAGTTTGGGAATAGTCTCTAGAAATGAAATCTTTTCAATCCTGATCTAATTCATCTGTGCTTGTTATCAACAGAACCCATTTATCTCACTTATTTTCAATCCATTGATTTTGCTCTGCTCTTCCTTTCTTATCATCTCAAAACGTTGTCATTGTAGGCACAGGGACTTCATCTGCTGCAGGGAAGACATTGGAGCATGACTTGGCTACAAACTAGTTGAAAAACACCAACACTAATCTCATTGCACAGACTCATCAAATCAGCCTCATCTTTTATCTTGGTTGAACTCCAATCTCAACATTTCAACTAAACATTCAATATCAATACAACAAAGACCTTAAGTATAAACAAATGGATTAATGAAGCAGCCAGTTAGAACAGAGTAAGACAACATCATTGCAACTAAGCAATCAGTGGATAAGTCTGACAATCTTATTTCTGAACTTTAAAGTCACTTGCAACTTCTCCTCACACCCAAAATTATTGCTGGCTGAACTTGTCATTACTTGACAGGCTAATAGTAAATCTATTGAACCAATCACTCATCCCACCAGCTATTGCTGATCATTTTTGACTCTTAGAATTTAGAATATAGTTCTTACATCTCACAAACTTCATCTAACTCTTTGTCTCTAAGCCTGTCAAACCCTGTTGGTATTTCTTTATTTTTTTACTCTCTTTATCTTGATATCTCTTCATGATTTCATTTCATCTTGTCTCATTTTCTGATGTTAATGAAACCATGCAGTCTGGCCTTGGTTGTGAATTCAGATTTTATCAGAATCAACAATATCTGAGGCAAGATGGTGCAGGGAAAGACTTGAATAAAATAAGTCATAGTTTTGTTCAGAGTTCAATGGAACAAGGAAGTTTTAAGTAACAACACCCAAAATCTAATAACTCTCGTCATTAGCAGAAGATTAGGTCTGGTCATTGGTAGAAGATTAGGAAAGATCAAATAAATCCCAACCAAACTCCAGATTCTTAATGAACCTGCACAACTCTCTGCAATCAAGCGCTTGAAGGGTAACAGATAACTGTGGTTGGCTGAAAAAAACAAAAGATATTTGTTTATGAAGCTCTAGAAGCAAAGCAATAACAGATTCAAACAAGAATAAACCAACCCTTCTCAAGGAACCAAAGATGAGCGTGGGGGAATTCAACTTTAAAGAATAAAGGGAGGTCTAACAATCCAGGTTTCAAGCTTAAAGAATCCTCTCAATCAAACTTGACTGGATCTGGAAAGATGATTGGGGAAGGATCAGAACAGTATAGTCAGGAAAAGGGATCAAGATTGGTATAAAACACTCAAGAATTCCAGCAGACGGAATTCTCTTCAACAAGCAAGGCTATGGTTGGTGATAACAATTAGGGCCACAGATATACAGATAACATTTTGAGTATGGAGACTCCAAGGATCAAGGGGCAATGAAAAGATATACCCAGCACCCAAGTTGTAGATGAAGGGAAAAGAGGCCCTCCAGAATGATTAGATTATTGATTCCTATATGAGATGGATGATATGAGATGATATCGCCAGAATGCAGAGGAAAGCCCCTCCTTTTATAGACAAGAGGTCTTTAGCCTATTTACAAGAGATACTTGCAGATGAGTGCGGAGTTTTTTTTTTTTGAATGAAGATTGGCGACAGGAACCGCCTGAAATGGGAAAAAAAGAAAAATAAAAGGTAAAGAGGAAGATGGGAACCTGCCCCCGTCAAGGAAGAAGGCGGCAGTGGATGATGGGTTGCAACTGGCCAAAACTGCGGTTATCCTAGGGAGGATTGTTGAAGGTGGTTCAAAGTCACCAAGGGCCGCGAGCAAATGCTTACAGTCATGGTTTGGTGGCAGTGTGAAGGTTCCAACAGCTGCAAACAATTATTTTGGTTTGCGGGAGGCAGAGATGGATTGGATGGGGCCAATTGGTCTGGTTTGTTGGGGCCGATTGGTCAAAGAAAAGGTAGATTGAGGTGGATGATGGCTGTTGCAACAAGCAATGGCGTCATCAGTAGAAATATTGACTTTAGGTTGGTGCAAGGTCACCGACCGCGAGGATCGGGGTTAGATTGGTCATGGGAATGACCAATTGGGTCAGTTGACATGGATTGTTCCCATGACTGATCTCACACAGTTGATCAGATGAGTGATGGGGGCTGGTCCTGAGGTCACTTACAATTTCAAGCAGCGCTTGCGGTCATTGGTTGATGGTGGCAAGGATGGATTGACCAATAAAGGGTCAATGAGATCAAGAGATCCTTGGAGGAGGATGATGGTGATGAGTTCAGGAGGGGTTGGCCACCCATGGTGCCTGGCCAAAAAATCAGGGTAAAGCATGTGCAAGGGGGGGATTTGAACAGAGGAGGCAGGCGTTGGATGACCAAAGAGAGCCTGCCTAGACCGCTTAGGACAGGCAAGAGCTGAGAGAATGGGAAATGAGTGGGTACCCATAGAAAAACAAGAGATAATAATGAATATTTTTTTTTTTGAGGATGTATTGATGGATAAGGGGATGTAAGAAAAATTTCATAAATTTCCATTATCGGCAATGTGTCCCTAATTGGTCACCACACCGTCCTGTTTGCTCACCCTGTTGTTTTTCACAAGGTTGTGTTGAGGTTTGGACCTCATTTCCTTTTCCGCTCACCACCCTCTTTCAGTGCTCTTATACTTGATTATTAATCTTGCATGTTTGGGGCACTTATAGTCTGTCTCAACTTATTTTGAGGGTTATTCTTGTATATTTGTGAAACCCTTAGCTTTCCCGACTACCTATGTATGTCCATATTCTTGCAGTTATTCATGCCTCATATTATTATTTATGTCTGGTACTTTTCTTCTGCTGGCCACCTTCTCTTACACATTTAACATGATCTTGATACTAAAATGTCACCATCCTTAGCACATGTGATTCTCTTACTGAAACTCCTGTCTCAACCATTTACCACTTCTCCTGTTTTATTCAATATTCTTATTGTAAAAGGTCCCAACTTTTGGTTCCTTATTTTTCCATAAATACTCCTTTTTTCTGATCCACTGAATGAAAAGCCATCAGATTTCACCTTCCTCATCTGGGCCCACTTCCTGAAGACCTCCTGAATCTTTTCCCTTCTGGACCCCCTTCAGTCAGACTGTAGCCATCTCTGGCATAATCCTTCCCTCTCATTTTTCTCCTTTCCATTTTCTCAAGCTTGTATTCTAACAGTTAGGAGCTGGGAAAAATCAATGATGATGATGATGGGGCTGCTTTGAGGATGTAAATTCAGAACTTGAAGCATAAAAAGGTTGACCGTTGCCCTAAAAACCAATTTTTAGCCTTTGCTTGAGAGAACCATGATCCTGATGGCTGGTGGGTGCATGAATGGATTGACTTAACGTGATAATGAAATGGATGGACTCAGGCATTTGATCAAGGTGGGTGCCATTGGATGCTTGAATCAATAAGGATGGAGGTTGTGGTGATGTAGAGTTTAATTGATCAATAGATTTACACCCCAATTTTAGCTGTGGGTTCTCAAGCGGGATTTGGTGGAGGTGAAGAAGATAGGAGAAAGATATTGATTGATGTGGAGAAAGATTGATAGATTGAAGTGAATCATGATACTTCAAGAACTTCCACGCGCGTTTGGCCAAAAGAAATTGGACTCCAACCCTAAATAAGAGGAATTCAACACAAGGCCTGGGGAATTCAAAGCCCCATGGGTAGCCATTCAAGACTGCTAGGACAGGGGGAAGTTAGAGGAACAGAAAGAAGAATGGAAGAGTTGACAAAACAATTTTTTTTTCTTTGAATTTAAAAAAAAAATCCCTGTTACATGAGGTGTACCAAATTGGTCCCCACAATGGACCAATTGCCCAGTTACCCCCCCTTTGATCAATCAGCGGGCAAATCAATCAGCCCCTCCCCTTGACCAACCAACAGGCCAATCAACCGCCCCCCCCTTCAACCAATTGACAGTTCAATTTAACAGCCCCCCCTTTGATCAATCAGGGGCCCAATCAACCAGCCCCCCCCCCTTCAACCAACCAATGGGCTAATCAACCAGTCCCCCCCTTTGATTAATCAGGGGCCCCATTGACTGCCCCCCCTTTGACCAACCAACAGGCCAATCAATCACCCCCCCCCTTCAACTAATCAATGGGCCAATTGACTTCCCCCCCCTTTTACCACATGATGGGCTGATTGACTGCCACCCCCTTTCATCAATTAGGGGGCCAATTGAAAAGCCCCCCCCTTCAACCAAAAAATGGGCTGATAGAAAGCCCCCCCCTTTAATTAATCAGGGGGAAAATTTACTGCCGCCAACCCTTTGACTGTGACTGCCCCCCCCCCCCTTAGACCAGCCAACGGGCCAATTGACTGGCCCCCCCATTTGACCAACAGACAGGCTGATCAACCAGCCCCCCCCCTTCAACCAATTGATGGGCCAAGTTTTGAAAAGGTGATGAGTAACTGTGAGAAGAGACAGACCACACATTGCTAAGGGGGGGGGGGGGGTAGGAATGGGTCAAGTCATAATTGGAGTAAACAAAGTTGGTATCAATTCAAGTGTGTGATCAGCAGAATGTGAGCTGTAAATGATCATTGTGGGTGGGTGGTTATTGTTTGATGAGAATGAGTGTTTGGAAAGGAACATTGGCCCATCCGGAAATGACACACTTAGCTTAGTGGTTAAAGAATCACTCATCAATGTTGAGGTCATGGGTTCAAATCCCATAGTGGGAAAAGTTTTGGATTTTAGAACTGCCACTGCCCTCCAAATTTTTTACAAAAAATTGAATTCCTAATTGTGCCTCACCCCAATCAAAGTATAAGGTTGGGAGGGACCTATATGGGAGGAGATAGTTTGAAAAACATACGTAGACATGGAATTGCCAATCCATTCCCAATTGATACCTCAATCCATCTCCAATCAGTCTCTCAATCATCCATCAATTGATTAAGCAATACATTGGCAATTGATTTCTGGATCAATTTGAAATCAATCAAGCAATCAATTTCAATGGGGTATCAATTCAAGTAAATTTTATAAGATGAATTGAATCCCTTCTTGATCCTAAACCCAGCGGTATTATGTGGATGGGAGGAGATGATTTGACAAGCATACAGAGACAGAGGAAGAATGGGACTTGTCAGCATTGGCTAAAGGTGAAATGTTTGGATTGATGGTTCTTGAATTGCTCCTGCATCTGTTTGAATGAAATATCCAGCCTACCTTTAGTTTTACTTTTCAGTTCATTTGCCATCAGGAGATCAGGAGAGAACCATTGAACTTAGAGGATGGAGGTTTTCCAACTTGTGTTTCATTTTCAGATCTAAAGCAAGGTCATCTTTGGATTGAATTTTGAGCTGGTTTAATAGGATGGTGTGATCAGCTCTCTTGAGCTTACTTGAGCCTTTGGAAGATGATGGGGGAGGATTTTTTGATGTTGGGTTCCTGGGGGATGTTTGCCTTGGTCCATTGGGTTGCTTAGTGGACTTGGGGGGGGGGAGGTTTGCTGAGGGGCCATTTGAAAAGGGTAAGAGTGATGTAGCAATGAAGCAATGAGGTGATGAAGGGATTTGTTGAAATTTGAGATGAATTGATGACAAAATGAAGCAATGAGAGTTAGGATGTGATGAAAGTGGGGATGAAGCAATGAAGTGATGAGAGGATGGATGTGATGAAAGCAATAATGTGTGAGAAAGTGATGAGAGTGATTAAGCAATGAGAGTGATGAATTAATGAGGTGAGAAATATATGAGAGTGATGAAGCAATGAGAGTGATTAAGAAATGAGAATACCAATGAATAGATGAAGAGAAATGAATCAAATTTTTGAATGAGTTTAGAGGTACAATTTTTCCAATGAGGTTGGAGGTTGAAACCAGAGGTGATGGTGTGGAATGATGGGGTGTGGAAGTCAAACCCTTCAAATGATTCATTTGAAAAAAAAAATTATTTTCAGGTAACTTTGACACGTCTGATGTGAAAAAAGTGGGTCTTTTTGACTTTTAATCATGAGTTTGAAATGGTGGATTTGGGTTGAAAACTTCCATTAAAAAATGGAGGGTTTGCTTTACTTTGATACTACCTAATATAAATATAAATATAAATATAAATATAAATATAAATATAAATATAAATATAAATATAAATATAAATATAAATATAAATATAAATATAAATATAAATATAAATATAAATATAAATATAAATATAAATATAAATATAAATAAAAAATATAAATATAAATATAAATATAAATATAAATATAAATATAAATATAAATATAAATATAAATATAAATATAAATATAAATATAAATATAAATATAAATATAAATATAAATATAAATATAAATATTGTTGAGCAGATGGTGTCTGCTAGCTTGTGTGTACTCTTGAATCAATCAATTAATAAGATTACACATAACATGTCACAAGAAGCAAATGTCACCCACTCAACAGAACTCAATGTAGGCGACCCCCAATTACCCAAATACCAGGCAAGGGAGCATGCAGATCATGCCCGAGTGGAATTCAGCCAGCAAAGAAAGCAACTGGCAAAGAACAGCAAAGCAAAAGCCAACCCAAAGGCCAGTAAAGAACTAGCTGTGCTAATAGATGAGAATTCTCTACAGATAGAAGCAAAAGTCAAGGCTGTACTTAGCTTAAATGTATGTAAGAGAAAAGCACCGGCAGCGGACTTAGGAGCAAGAAATGGACGCCGAGTTACTCTTAGAAAGCACTGGCTTAAGAGAGTTAAACGCACGGAGAAAGCAAGCTTTCTCAAGTGTTTAATGAAAGAGGAGGACCATGGGGATAAGTTCACACCACCAGTGGGTAGCTAGAGTATAAATAGACATGCATCTAGTGTTCATCTTGGGTTGTTGTTTTGGACTCTATTTTTCATTTATTATCATCTATTACCATATTTGTATATACAAAACATCATCATAACATTTGTCTGGTAGCCTAGCTCAACAGACAAAGTAATCAAAGCAATTAAAAAATTCATAGCATAAATCTTTCAAATATAAATAGAAATATAAATATAAATATAAATATAAATATAAATATAAATATAAATATAAATATAAATATAAATATAAATATAAATATAAATATAAATATAAATATAAATATAAATATAAATATAAATATAAATATAAATATAAATATAAATATAAATATAAATATAAATATAAATATAAATATAAATATAAATATTAATATAAATATAAATATAAATATAAATATAAATATAAATACAAATATAAATATAAATATAAATATAAATATAAACATAAATATAAATATAAATATAAATATAAATATAAATATAAATATAAATATCAATATAAATATAAATATAAATATAAATATAAATATAAATATAAATATAAATATAAATATAAATATAAATATAAATATAAATATAAATATAAATATAAATATAAATATAAATATAAATATAAATATAAATATAAATATAAATATAAATATAAATATAAATATAAATATAAATATAAATATAAATATAAATATAAATATAAATATAAATATAAATATAAATATAAATATAAATATAAATATAAATATAAATATAAATATAAATATAAATATAAATATAAATATAAATATAAATATAAATATAAATATAAATATAAATATAAATATAAATATAAATATAAATATAAATATAAATATAAATATAAATATAAATATAAATATAAATATAAATATAAATATAAATATAAATATAAATATAAATATAAATATAAATATAAATATAAATTTAAATATAAATTTAAATATAAATATAAATATAAATATAAATATAAATATAAATATAAATATAAATATAAATATAAATATAAATATAAATATAAATATAAATATAAATATAAATATAAATATAAATATAAATATAAATATAAATATAAATATAAATATAATTATAAATATAAATATAAATATAAATATAAATATAAATATAAATATAAATATAAATATAAATAGAAATAGAAATAGGAATAGAAATATAAATATAAATATAAATATAAATATAAATATGAATATAAATATAAATATAAATATATAAATGAATATAAATATAAATTTAAATTTAAATTTAAATGTAAATTTAAATGTAAATATAAATATAAATATTGATATAAATAAATGAAGTAAAGAAATAATTAAAAATTGAAATAGAAATAATTAAAAACTGAAATAAAAATTTGCAAAAGGCACACCACAACTCAAAATTTGTTTCATGGCGCGGAATATGGGTTGTGAACAGCTGTTAACACCTCAGATGGGTTTCAAAAAGCCATTTCCAACTTAGATGGGTTGCAAACCGCACCACAGAACCCAATTTGAGTTGTGAAAAATTTGTGTAGGGTTGCAAATTTAACACTGCACTATTTTCAATTATTAGAAAGAAGCATTAAAAACCTATGATAGCTTTGCAAAAGCTTGGATAAATCTGGGAGTGGTGGCATGGAATCCTATGGAAGTTTTTGTTGGATAGAAGAAGTGATTTAAATTTTATCATACTGTGGGCCATAGGTTTGGGAAGGTTATGTGGATTGGAAATATTTTTGAGATTCAGGATTTTTCTACTGGCCTTGAGAAGGAGCATAAGAATCAGTTCTTAATACAAAATACTACAATAATCAGTCAGTTTTCATAAAAACACAAAAAAAAATCAGTGTTCATTTTTGTAAAAAGAAATAAATCTTACCTCTAGCTCCTGTGGGAAATTGAATACTTTTGATTTTCCTTTTTTGGCGTAATAGTTTTCAGTTTTACATGGCTCAAGTTCTTGGAATTATTGTCAAGTTTCTTGAGCTTTTTCAATATTGTGGAGATACTTTGGGTCTTGAAAAAACTTCAGTTTTTTTTCATCCCAGGGGACCAAAAAATAAATATTATTTTGTCACCAAAGAAGTAGTAGAAGTTATTTGTTAATTGGATTCAGAGGTTGGTAATGTTTTTTAAGTTAGATGATAAAAATGTCCAAAAATATTGGTGAGATTTTAGCCTTAATAATTTGAAACAATTGAATTATCAAAGTGATTGATAGATAATTGATTTTTAAGACACTAAATCAGACTTTCTTGAGATGTAGATATTCTCCTCTTTATTTCATCATAATGGAAATTTTATTGTTTAGGCCAATTTTTAATTTCAGACTCTTGGGTTAAAAACAGGGCGCAAAACGCCATTTGCGACCCATCTAAGTTGCAAATGGATATATAAATTTTTTTTCTTTTTTTCTTTTATTTTTTGTTATCTTATTTTTTGTTTTTTTTCAATGAAAAAATAACAAATTAAACAAAATAAATAAAGGATAAATAAAAAATTGAAAAATCAATAAAAAATAAAAATAAAAAATAAAAAATAAATTGATCCATTAAATTCAAAATATGACTATAAAAAAACATTAAAGAAATAAAATGAAATGTATAAATAAATAAAAAATGAAATAATTTATCATATTAAAAATAGAAATATAAAAAAAACAAAATTAACTAAAATCAAATCCAATGAAATTGATAAATAAACAAACGTTAATGCTAAATTCAAGACTCTTTGAGTTGTGTTTAGTCTTGTACACAACTCAAATGGTGTAATTTATTGACGCATGAGTTGAATAACAAACCAGCAGCTAGGAGACAGAAGGTAACAACATGAGAATCTGAGATTGTCCTAACAGTAGAGTGTGATGAAGAAAGAAGGTGGCACCAACACAGAATGATAGATGGCCGGTGCTTGACTATGGCTGATAGATGAGGCAGAATGGAAGTACACAAGACTGATGTAGAGGAGCGTGAAACAAATTGAGTCCCATGCGACCTGGAATGACTTGGACTGATCTCACCAGTTATAGACAGGAAGGCTGATAATCCACTCGAGGTCAATTCGCAATATGTTGAGTGTTGAGTCGAGATTGAGATTTCGTGATTGGGTTTTGAGTTGAGGTTGAGTTGAAGGTTGGTCTTGAAGATGGAGATTGGTCGAGTTAAGGTTGAGTAGTGATAGAGTTGAGTAGAAGAGATCGGAAAGGAAAGGAAGGAAAACTGAAGGTCTTGGTCATCACCCAGGTTCATCACCAACCCATTGTTAGCAAGTGGTTGGTAGTGCTGATATCTGTTTCATTTCATTGAATCTGCCGTGCACTGTTTCCTTGTCTCACTCTGCTGCCCTAGCCATGTCATGTCTGCTGTCTTTCAGCTCTTCTTTCCTGTCTCAAGCTGTCTCCTGCTTCACCTTTTCCTTTTATCTGTCTCTGGCTCTCATGGGTGCCACAGTACTCTGCTGTGACAACCACGACATGAACGCAGGCGCGGGACTCTCACTGTCACCTGTCACCTGCTCTCACACCCGGGGATGACCGCCTTGACTGACCGAATCTACTCAAGGGCCACATCCACTCTCAGCTCTTTAAGAACAACCTCTCAAGGATCCTGAACTTCTCATTGACGATTCCCTTCTGCCTACATTCTTCACCAGCTTCTCCCTTAGTGTTTTTCCTTCCGACCTGACATACTCAAGACTCAAGACCAACTCAGGTTAGATCAATCTACGACTCGACTTTGTTCATCAGATCACCTTTGGATCAACTCTCGAGTAGGTATTCAGTGTTCCTTCAACTCAATGTCAGGACAGTACAAGCTGATAGAATTCTTCTCAACTGGCAAGATATATCGGGTCATTCGTGTGATAGACTGTTGCCTTAATACTCTACTTAGTCCACTCAAGGGGCCATTACCCAGCCCGTAGAGTTTCTGCCTCTGTTTGTTTTCAACCATTGTTTCCTGTCTTGATGTTTATTTGGATTTAGGCTGTTCCAATCTGATTCTATCTCTCATGCGCAATTTCAACAGCCTGGTCCAGGTTTCCTAAGTTCTCAATTTCTTCTACATGGTTAAAAGCCAAAAATGGATCAAACGAGCTCAACCAACCTGGCTAGAACCACCAAATCTCCTGGACCAGGAGTCAAGGAAATTTTAAGGCGCTGGCACTCAAGTCACTAATGGAATCAACTCCTTTACTCACTGAGACGAACCACTCAATATGGAGAAAGAAGATGGAGCGGCTGTTCAAAATGCGAGGAATCCTCGATCAAATCAATTCCCAAGACCCTCTTGCAGTTATTCCCGATGACGACGAAATGGCAGGTTACCTCATGTCAAAGCTTGACCCTGGAACCCACACCAACATCATCACACCTGAGAATGAAGATTCAACAAAGCTGATTTGGCTGGCTGCCAAGAATCACTTTGCCTCTAGTCAAGCTGCAAATTGGGCCAGAATGTTCTTTGACTTCCTGTACCTTGGCTTTAATCAAAATGATATTGAAAACTTCGTCACGTCGGTCAAAGCTCACCTTGTAAAACTTGATGAAGTAGGAATAACCTTGCCCAATGATATACTCAGCTACCTCATCCTTTTCAAACTTCCCGACTCTCTCAAAACCATGCGTTCCCAAATAATGCACTCAGGATGCGAACTATCAGTAATTCTTGTCCTAAACCATCTTGTTCAGCATAAGAATGAAGTACGATCCAAAACCTCTGATACTTCCAATACCAACACTGCTATGTTTTACTCCAATACCTCGAGAGAATCGGATATCCCCAGATGCGAAAATGGTCAACACAACCCCGCCGTCAAGTCACATCCTCCTTCATCATGCTGGGTTGAATTCCCTGAACTCAGGCCTGAGCAATCTTCGAATAAAGGAAGACGTGGTTTCAAAAAGAAACAGCCGGCTGAATTGCACTATTACGACTATTCTTTCTTTTGTGCCTCGAATCACCTGACGGAGGTCCACGCTGATCGCTGTATCTTAGACAGTGGCTGCTCTATTCATATGTTCCATGACCAAAATTTGTTTGTGAAACTAAAAGAGGAGTCCGGGAAAGAGTTCTTCAAAACCGGGAAGAAAGGTGAAGGTATCGTAATTCGGGGTCTGGGCACGGCTGTCCTCAAAAGCACCGGAAAGATCATCCACTTGGAGAATGCTGCCTGGGTACCAGATGCGACCGTCAACTTAGTTTCTCTGGGCGCTCTACTTTTAAAAGGATGCAGCTTAAGAGTGAACTCCAAATCAATTCCGCCAACCTTTGAACTTGTCAAGACAAGAGACCCTATTTTATCCGGTAACATCGAGAAAAATCTTCTCATGATTCAGTCTGAGAAGTTCAAAGGAACGTCTGCACCAATGAATCCGATTAATAAATCAGAAGAATCCATTTCCTGCAACCTTACCGTTGCCGATCTCAACAAATTACACCTCAAACTTGGGCATGCCGGTGTCGATTGAATGGAGAAGCATCTTGGTACTTCTATTCAAAAAGAAGTATTGAAATCTTTTGAATGTCTAGCCTGTAAGAAGAGCAAGATTCACAAGGCACCATTCAACAAGGATCAGCAACCCGCAATGAGAGTTTTCAATTGACTCCACCTGGATCTGATGGGTCCTCTTAATCCCACCAGCAAGGGTGGAATGAGATTCGTTCTAACTATTGTGGACAATTACTCGGGCTACCTATCAGCTTTTCCTCTTCCTTCAAAGGATGCCGCAACTGACACCATTAAGTTTGACCTAGAAAATGAAGCGAAAAACAAGCAACGGTACCCGATTGAAATTTTTTCCGACGGTGGAGGAGAATTTGTCAACGAGTCTCTCAAAAACTTCCTCAAATCAAAATCGATTAACCATCTGGTTAGCGAGCCCTATCACTCCCAACATAATGGGAAGGCTGAACGTGCAAATCGCACCATCATGGAATCGCTGAGATCTGTATTTAGCTCAACCAAATTACCCAAGAACTGCTGGCACGTTGTTGTCCAGAGCTGCTGCCTGGCGCTGAACCAAATACCTTCGGAAAAGGGGGGACCTACTCCTTGGGAAGTGTTTCACAAGAGTAAGTTGCCGCCTGACTATCTTAAACCTATTGGTTCCTCTGTAGTCTACCTGATCAATCAAAGCAATCGATCAAAACTGGACGAGAAAGGCAAGGAAGGAATTTTTATTGGTTACGTTCCAAGGTTCCTTTCGTACAAAATCCTGTCAAGATCAGGGAAGATCGTCGAAACAAAGCATGTGAAGTTCCTTAAGGCTCAAACCTTCCAAGATCTTCCACTGTCTGACGATGTCGAAATCGCTGAAACGAGTCCAACTTCCAAATCTGCTGAGTCACTACCTGTTGAATCAACCTCGCCCAATGAAGACCCGGGCACTGAGGACCTCACAGACCTCAAGCCTGAAATTAGCGATCTAACGGATCAAGACACTTCAGACACTGAGGACTCTTCAGCTGGAGTACTAGAAACTCTTAAACCACACCTACGGGATAGATCCAAACTAAAGGGCCCAGAACGATACGGTTATCACCATGAAGCTCCTCCAAAAATCATAAAAGAAGCACTAAAACTACCTCGCTGGTTTCCTCCCATAGAGAAAGAATTTAAAACCATTGAAGACCTTGGGGTCTGGGAAGACGCGGACAAGGCTGAAGTAACTAATCCCCTGAACACCATGTGGGCCTTCCGTAGCAAGGAAGATCTTCACTTGGGTGAGACTTCCCTGAAAGCGAGAGTCTGTGTTCAAGGGTTTAATCAGAGATATGGTATTGACTATTTCGACACCTTCGCTCCCACAGGAAAAGTGGCTTTGTTGCGAGCTCTCCTCAGTTACTCGGTCAACAAAAATCTCAAAATACTTCAATTCGACGTAAAGGGGGCCTTTCTGCATGCACCCCTGGAGGAGAACGTATTCATTAAGACTCCAGAGGGTTCAACCAGAAAGTCCAAATACCTTAAGCTAAACAAATCCCTGTACGGCTTGAAGCAGGCACCCCTCAACTGGTACAAGACTCTCAGCTCATGGATCAAAGAGAATGGATTCGAAGAAAGCAACAGCGATCCATGTCTTTATCTTCATGCGGATAACATCACTGCACTCTTTTTCCATGTTGATGACCTTGTAGTTGTAGGGGATGCTGATGGTTTCAAGGCAAAGTTTCTCGATAGATTCAAAGACTCTTTGGCGCATGGGGTTGACACCTTGCTAGGAATGAAAGTCGATGTTGGTAAAGACTACATAGCCTTGTCACTTCGAAACCACATCAAAAAAGGACTGGAAGAGATGAATCTGCTGGAAGCCAAACCGATGAACAATCCCTGCACCTCTGGACTTCATCTTCAGCCTGCCTCTGAAAACCTCTGACAAAGAAATAGAAGATTTTCAAAAACTTGGTAAGAGCTATCAATCACCCATAGGGCAACTTAATTTCATCGCTACGCTGGCAAAGCCTGACATCAGCTTTGCTGTGTCAAATTTAGCTCGGTTCTCTGAAAAACCAGGCATCTCGCACTGGATGGAAGTTGAGCATGTGTGGAGATATGTTCTCAAAACCATAGACTATCAATTGGTTCTCCGAACCAGGACTTCAGCCACCCAACTAGTTATTTACAGTGACGCAACCTGTGGGGACGATCCTCTCACCCGTTTGTCACAGACTGGGTTCATCTGCTTGCTCAAGGGGTCGCCAATCTACTGGACTAGCCGCCGATAGCGAAGCATCGCTCATTCCTCAACCGAGTCCGAGTGCAATGCACTATCAGCTGGCCATCTCGAAGGACGTTGGCTCAATCATCTTGTAGGAGAGATCTGGAGAACCAAACCTCAACCGCCGATGCATCTGGTTGACAACAAGGGCCTTAGTGATAAAATAAAAAAATTTGGTTGCAAGTCTCACGTGAAGTACATCGATATTGAACTGAAGAGTCTGCGCAATGACTGGAACAAGGGGCTCATCAAAATCAAACTGATTTCATCTCAGGACATGCTGGCGGACCCACTCACCAAAGCAGCGAGTACTGCATCCGTGGATAGACTTGCCAAGTACATCGGATTGTAAAAACTGTCCTGATCTTGAGTTGAGCGGGCGTGTTGATATCTGTTTCATTTCATTGAATCTGCCGTGCACTGTTTCCTTGTCTCACTCTGCTGCCCTAGCCATGTCATGTCTGCTGTCTGTCAGCTCTTCTTTCCTGTCTAAAGCTGTCTCCTGTTTCACGTTTTCCTTTTATCTGTCTCTGGCTCTCATGGGTGCCACAGTACTCTGTTGTGACAACCACGACATGAACGCGGGCGCGGGACTCTCACTGTCACCTGTCACCTGCTCTCACACCCGGGGATGACCGCCTTGACTGACCGAATCTACTCAAGGGCCACATCCACTCTCAGCTCTTTAAGAACAACCTCTCAAGGATCCTGAACTTCTCATCGACGATTCCCTTCTGCCTACATTCTTCACCAGCTTCTCCCTTAGTGTTTTTCCTTCCGATCTGACATACTCAAGACTCAAGACCAACTCAGGTTAGATCAATCTACGACTCAACTTCGTTCATCAGATCACCTTTGGATCAACTCTTGAGTAGGTATTCAGTGTTCCTTCAACTCAATCTCAGGACAGTACAAGCTGATAGAATTCTTCTCAACTGGCAAGATATCTTGGGTCATTCGTGTGATAGACTGTTGCCTTAATACTCTACTTAGTCCACTCAAGGGGCCATTACCCAGCCCGTAGAGTTTCTGCCTCTGTTTGTTTTCAACCATTGTTTCCTGTCTTGATGTTTATTTGGATTTAGGCTGTTCCAATCTGATTCTATCTCTCATGCACAATTTCAACAGCCTGGTCCAGGTTTCCTAAGTTCTCAATTTCTTCTACAGGTAGCAGAAGATTGATGATCCGGGTCGTCCACGTGGGCCGTCCCACTGTGGCCCGGGTGACCCACACGGGCCGTCGAGTCTCAGCTTCCACCTTACAAATGGTCTGTGTGGCACCCCACACAACTCATGGGCCGTGTGGCATTCTACAAAACCCAAATGGGCCGTGTGGTATGCTACACAACCCAAATGGGCCATGTGGCATGCTAAAAGGCTCAAATGGGCCGTGTGTCATGCTAAATGGCTCAAATGGGCCATGTGGCATGCTACACGGCTCAAATGGGCCGTGTGGAATGCTAAATGTTTGATTGGAGTTGTGTGGCACGCTGAAAAATAATAAATAATAAATAATAAATAATAAATAATAAATAATAAATAATAAATAATAAATAATAGATAATAAATAATAAATAATAAATAATAAATAATAAATAATAAATAATAAATAATAAATAATAAATAATAAATAATAAATAATAAATAATAAATAATAAATAATAAATAATAAATAATAAATAATAAATAATAAATAATAAATAATAAATAATAAATAATAAATAATAAATTATAAATTATAAATAATCAATAATAAATAATAAATAATAAATAATAAATAATAAATAATAAATAATAAATAATAAATAATAAATAATAAATAATAAATAATAAATAATAAATAATAAATAATAAATAATAAATAATAAATAATAAATAATAAATAATAAATAATAAATAATAAATAATAAATAATAAATAATAAATAATAAATAATAAATAATAAATAATAAATAATAAATAATAAATAATAAATAATAAATAATTAATAATAAATAATAAATAATAAATAATAAATAATAAATAATAAATAATAAATAATAAATAATAAATAATAAATAATAAATAATAAATAATAAATAATAAATAATAAATAATAAATAATAAATAATAAATAATAAATAATAAATAATAAATAATAAATAATAAATAATGAATAATAAATAATAAATAATAAATAATAAATAATAAATAATAAATAATAAATAATAAATAATTAATAATAAATAATAAATAATAAATAATAAATAATAAATAATAAATAATAAATAATAAATAATAAATAATAAATAATAAATAATAAATAATAAATAATAAATAATAAATAATTAATAATAAATAATAAATAATAAATAATAAATAATAAATAATAAATAATAAATAATAAATAATAAATAATAAATAATAAATAATAAATAATAAATAATAAATAATAAATAATAAATAATAAATAATAAATAATAAATAATAAATAATAAATAATAAATAATAAATAATAAATAATAAATAATAAATAATAAATAATAAATAATAAATAATAAATAATAAATAATAAATAATAAATAATAAATAATAAATAATAAATAATAAATAATAAATAATAAATAATAAATAATAAATAATAAATAATAAATAATCAATGATGAATAATGAATAATAAATAATAAATAATAAATCATAAATCATAAATCATAAATAATGAATAAGAATATGGTTGTTTAAAGGGGTAAAAAACAAAAATGCCCATTTTGGGGGTTTATGCTCTCCCAGGGGTTGCGCGTGTTTAGGACAACCCTTTGTTAAATTACCTATGCACTTACGCGGGTGCTAAGTATAAGGGATGCACATGTGGGCCTCTGTGTCCCATTGGACACACACGGACCATATGGGCCTGTGTGGGTGTCACGGATTTGAAGAAAATGGCCTCAAAATGTGTGAAACAGGCCTATTGGTACACAGGCCCTATCAGGCCCAGTGAGGTATATGGGAAAATACAGCCAGATGGAGTTTTATGGGCATACTTGGGCCTAAGGTTTATTTTGGACATACTTGGCCAGACAGGCTGGCCCGCTAAAGTATGATTTAATTATTTTTTGGGCTTGGGGCGTCCCATTTGGGCCCCCGGGCGTGTCTCAGCCCAGTTGGGGCTGCCACCCGTGTTGAGGCCTGCTTGGTGCCTCTGTTTTAGCCTACGGCCTGTTCATGGGGCCCAATGTGCCGTCCGGGGAGTTTTAGGGGGAAGGGGGACTTGAAATGGATCCCCCCCACCCTGGTTGCGGCTTCCGCGCTGGGTGGCTGCCAGGGGGCTGGTGGCCCCAGCTCCTCCCCCTCCCCTCGCTTGCCATTGCAAGGAGGAGGGGGAGGGTTGGCTGGATGGAACCAGCCAGTGACCGGTCATGGTGGGGGGGACTTGATCACCCCCCCACCAAAAGTGGTGGCTAGGCTGGTCGCATCAATGCAACAGGCAGTTGGGGGGAAATTGACCACCCCCCCCCCACCAAGGAAGGGGCGCTCTCCCCCCCCCCTTTACCAAGGGGGGGGAGCGACACGCTGGAGGGTACCTGACCACCCCCCAGCCCACCTAGCGTGACAACGCCCTGGGGGTATCAACCCCCAGGGCCCCTGGTAGGGGGATTTGACCACCCCTTCCAGGGATCTGTGAGAAGAGGGGGGGGGGGGGACAGCATGTCTGCTGGTCACCCCCCCCATGTGTGTCTGAGACCGGACCCAGGTGTGTCCTGGGTCCCTCCTGGCCATTTGTATGGCCAGGGGCTGGTTGCATGGGGCAACCAACCAGCCTGTGAGGTGACAAAAAACCAGGTTTTTGAACAGCTGAGGGGCTGGTTCAGCCCCATTGAGGTGGAAACACTAGAAATAACCGGAATGGGCTGGTTTTAAGTGTACAGGGACTGATGCCATGCGGGCTGATGTAGGCCAAACCAAGTAACAAAACCTGTAGAGCCTGTAGAGCTCTTTTTGTGCGGAAAATTTGCCTTTTGGCTTGTTGTATCTTTGGCTCACAAGAGGCCAATCTTTTGTACTTAAGGAGCTCTTCTCCCTGTTGTTTTCCATCATCCAAACATCATACAATCAAATTCATCACCACTTTCATCCAACATATTGTCCCATTGTGAGAGCCCATCAGAAATTATTGACACAAGTTGTCCAGAATTTCCTTTTCTTTAAATACTTCTCATATTCCTAAGCTAATTGCTGGCCATAATTATAACAGACCAGACCCAGGTGTGTCCTGGGTCCCACCTGGCCATTTGTTTGGCCAGGGGCTGGTTGCATGAGGCAACCAGCCAGCATGTGAGGTAACAGGGCCAGTTGTAACATACAAATGGCCAGGGGTTTGAACAGCTATGGGGCCGGTTCAGCCATGTTATGGTGGAAACACCAGAAAAAACAGGAATAGGCTGGTTGTAAGGGTACAGGGACTGATGCCATGCGGGCTGATGTAGCCCAAACCAAGTAACAAGGACAGTAGAGCCTTTAGAGCTCTTTTGGGGCGGAAAATTTGCCTTTTGGATTGTTGTATCATGGACTCACAAGAGGGCAATCTTTTGTACTTGAGGAGCTCTTCTCCCTGCTGTTTTCCATCATTCATTCAACATCCAATGGAATTCATCAAAAATATCATCCGATGTATTGCCCCATTTTGAGAGCCCATTAGCAATTATTGACATTTGGTGTCCAGCATTTCTTTTGCTTTAAATACTGCTCATTTGCCTAAGCTAATTTCTGGCCATAATTATAACACCCTTTGGAGTAGTGTATGGGCCACCATGCGTTGAGGGGCCCTAGACAACTCCCACAGGTTGTGTGGGGCCCTACGCAACTCCCCCAGGTTGTGTGGGGCCCTACACAACTCTCACAGGTTGTGTGGGGCCCTACACGACTCCCACACGACTGGAGTGGTGAATTTATCATCACTTATAAAAAATATATCAATAAAAATTTATTATTTAAATTAAATTAAAAATAAATATAATTATAAAATGTCTATAAATAAAATGAAATAAATACTTAAATCAATTTTTTTCCCCATTAACTACCCAAAACGTGTTCCAAACAAACATTCACAACCCACATGAGTTGCAAATGGCCGTTCCCAACTCAAAGGGGTTGCAAATGGCCATGTACAACCCAAAATGGGGCGCAATTGCGCCAAAAAACCCGTTTTTGGTAGTGAGAAGGGGTAGCAAGGTCTCAAATTAAAAAGCGGCCTATTTGTTATTCTTATGCATTTTTTAATATGTAAGTTTGTGATTATTTTCCAGGGTAAAGAGGCTTTGGTGAGACAATAGTGAAAATATATGGATTTTGGGGACTGAAACAATACGTTCAGAGTAGCTCATTGCCCCTGTGAAAAACAAATTATTGGGAAATCCATGAAACCAGATGAGAATACATTTCAAACATTGACATTCTTATCAAAATTTTTGTTAAATTTTCAAAAAAATTGAACCAAATAAATTTCAAAAATTTGAATAATGAAACAAAATTTCCTTTTCATTATTTCAAATAATGATCAAATAAAAATAAATAAATAAATCATTTAAAAATATTAAACTATTTCCAAAACAAAAAAATAAAGAATGAATGAAGAAAAAAGGAAAACAAGGAAGTTGGAAAGAAAATTGAAAAGAAATTAAGCAACAAATATTTTTGGGAGGGGCTCTGAGAACCAGGTAGAGCAACAGGAGTTTAGCAAAAAAAATGATTTATTTTGAAAATGTTATTATTTTTCTGCAACCCCTACCCTCAAAGTCATGGGCATTCTATGGTCACACAACCACCCAACATACTATAGGTCAATCTTAAATACTTTTGAGAGCAAATGGGAGTGGCTGGGTTCAGGAAGGAAAGTGAAAGATATCAAAGCTAATTGAAAAGTGGAAAAATATGGTTTGACGGCTCAAAAAATATCAAGAGGTATGAAATTTTTCCTATGAAAAGAAACTAAGGCAGAGACCAATTGGATTGATTATCTTAGCAAATGTGAGAATGTATGAAACTAAATAACTGAGGAAAAAATATTCAGGCAGATGTTATTGTCCTTATAAGGTAATAAAGTTGTTACTACATACAAACAGATGGAAATTTGTCTACAGCTAGACAGAAATGATGCAATGAATGACAGGAATGGGATTGGAAAATGAAAGTAACTGTAAAATTTTATCCAAGGCCATTGGGATAATTGCAAGAAAGTACAGTGTACAATTAAATAATCCTAATGGACAAGACATGGAATGAATGAAATTTGAAGACAATGAAAATTAATAGATTTAGTCATGCAGGGAAGGGAGCTAGTTCTATGATGGAATTACACAGTTTGTGTGGCTATCTATGTGTAGTGTGAACTAGTTTAGTTATTTCCCCAAGAATGGAAGTCCAAGGGCTTGAGATAACCAAGGGTAGAAGAGCAAAGCTTGAGTTAGTGGTTGATCAGATTGAGTTAAAATGCAAAGATCAAAAATTATAGAATGAGTTTCCAATATTCAAAGGTCACTTGGCAAGCCAGAGGTAGTAACTGGAATTTACCATTGATGTTGGGTTTTTTTGTTTCACACTTGTAGACTGAGTTAGATGTTAATGATGAAAGTGATATTCCAAAACGTGGTGAAGACAATAACACTTCATCATTGAGTGTGACATCTACCTCTGGTTGCCATCTCACATGCATTATAAAATCCCTTGGTAAAGTTATGTTTCCAGATTTTCATTTTTGGAAATTTTTAAGAAACAGACTTGAGTTTTGATTTCAGAAAACCTCATCAAAAATCTTTAAATTTATTTGAAGCATTGGACGACCTTCAAAAACTCATCCAAAAAATCATGAAAGTTAAAAAATAAAAGAATCTCACAGCATTTTTTGAAAAAATTCCTCTCCCCATTGATTTTTTTTTTTAGGTAAACTGCACTGCACTACACTGCAATCCACTCCACTACACCACACTCTACTCCACTCCACTCCAATCCAATCCACTCCACTGCACTTCCCTGCACTCCACTGCACTCAACTGCACTGCACTCCACTTCACTCCACTCCAATCCACTCCACTCCACTCCACTCCAATCCACTCCACTCCACTCCACTCCACTCCACTCCACTCCACTCCACTCCACTCCACTCCACTCCACTCCACTCCACCTCACTCCACTCCACTCCACTCAGCACCACACCACAAAATACCTATCCAAAAAGGCTTTGGGACATTTTCAACATTTCAAATAAAATATTCAACTAATCAATAAAACTAACTAAATAATTAAAATTAACTCATTTTGATGTTATTTCAATTCTCTGAAAAATTTATTTCACTGATTATCTGCTCAATACCTTTCTGAAGTATCAAATAAAATTTTCACTTCATTATTTAAAAATGAAAACTATTTTTCAAATGGCTCAAGAAAATATCCATCAAATTTTAAGAACTGGCCCACCAGGCCCATCCTCCATTACCTCATCTAATCAAACTAGTGATTCAAATCCTCTTGCCTTATCCTCATCAAAAAAAATTCCTTATTAAACCCCTCTGGCTCCTCCTCTTGAGCTATAATATCACAAAAGGAGGATCTAATGGATGTTATCCAATCATGGGCATAGTTTCATTTATATTTCCTATCTACAAGAATATCTAGTTTCAAAAAAACATCTAAAAATACAAATTTGATAAATATTGGGAACATAAACTGACAGAGAATGCCACTAGGTTTTTAAAAAGAAGAAAAACCAATTGAACTTTCAGACTATCTGGTAATTTTTGAAGGTGATTGGTTCTATGGTAGGTTAAAATTGATTGTCCAGACCACAACAATTCACCTTCAAATGATCTTTCCACTCAATAAATCAACAGAGGAATTGAAGGGAACAAAGAGGATACTGTTTCAGATTGAAACAAAGCTGGTATTCACCCCTTAAAAATTTAGTTTATGTCATAAAATACTTCTCATCTACATTTCATACCAAAATCAGTACTATTTACAATAAGATATCACAAATTCAACAAATTTATCTTGTTAAAAATCCCTAATAGAATCCATAATAATAGAACTCAATTATTTTTATTTTCTACGGAGTAAAAAATATGGATGGCGAAATCCCTTCTTCATTTATCTCACACCTCCATTTCATCAAAATTCCCAAAATTTCACCTACTCTCCTTGTCAGCTTGCTACTATTGCAGAGCAAGCTGCAATAGTAAAAGAAATAACATAAAAATAATAACAATACATTTAAACTAAGAAGGAGTAGGTATTTCAAAAATGGATTCTTCACACAAAATTAGGTAGGGGCACTCACCGACCCCTCCCCTGAAATCCAACTCCTTCTATTTTTAAATAATTAAGGAAGGAAATACCAAAATACCACAACACTACTATTGAAATTTTTTGCCAATTGAATATTTTGCATGTATTGTCACGTATTGGTTTCAAACCTAAAATTCAGTCAGAATTGAGGTGTTTTGTATATTTTAGGAGTTACGGACAGAAATGTTTTCTGTCACAATTCCTGCACGCAGCCACGGCAGCCAATAAACCCGCGCGCAGCTGAGCTACAGCACTTTCACTCTTTCAAAGCTGTGTACGCAGCCCCAGGCCTCTGACAAGTACGCAGAGGCAAGACTATGGGTTGACAAAGTGACAGGCGCCCTGAGAAACCTAGGTACCGGGTAAACATGATACAACCTACACAGGAATATTCTACATATGTAATAAATGTTCCTATGGATAGTAGATATTCTAAAAATACATTAACTTATATGAAAATATCTAAATAACCTTTATACCTATTTTTTATTAAATATGATTCAAAGTACCAAAAATATCAAAAACAAGATAATGACTACTTCTAAGAATATTTTAAAATACTTTAATATACTATTATGAGAATTTCTAGAAATGGATATTTTTGGGACATAATAAGAAAACTAATGATGTAAAAATATTACATGAATACCCATTACTTTAATTTTGAATTAATTATTTTAGTAAATAAACTAGAATTTGAAGATAAGGAGTAAAATCAATATCATTACTTTACTCCAATTATTTCATACATAATGAGAAATAACCTGACATCAGAATAAACGTAGGAATTTATATTAAAATAATTATTTACTTAATGGGAACATATAATAAGGATAATTAATTAAATAATAAATAAAAACAAAAGATTAGTGTTATTCACAGGTCCAAACATCAATTATAAAGTAGAATAATTTCCATACCCTGTGGAATTAGATACTATCTGTGCTACAGCACCAAGACCACGTGGAATGCTACCACTGGTAACCCTGCTAGCCTCAGTGTTTGTCCCTTTGAGGTCCTGTACCCCTCAGAAGGACAATATTGGGACTCAAAAAGCTATAAATAAAGAGCTCTTTTGAGGATATTGATACCCAGAGACCCAGTTATATTTACATCCTGAAAACATGCCAAGGTAATCAAATACTTATAAAAGATAAGTAAGTGATTTATGGATTTAGTCTGATTAACAATATCTGTCCCAAACCCTCTTTTTATCAATTTAAACTGCTGAACAACCTTATAACCCCAGTATTCAGGTTTAACCTATCAGTGCATGTCCCAAACAGGTACCCAAAGGATTTAAATATATAACAGAAAGTCTTATTATCCTTTCTCTGTCGTGGCAGCTTGGTTACAAAGCCCTGACACTCCACCATGTATTTTATATAAATATTATCTTTGGGAAATATATCGTTTAGGAATATAAATTAAAGGTTCCAAAGTAACCAGGCCTATGTGTTTTCATACTGCATTACCTGTAGAGAGGTGTTAAAGATCCCCAATGTAATTGTGTGTCCTCTATCAAAATAATTAACAATCAATTTATTTATATTGATTTATAAAAAATATAACATATTCAAACCAATAAACTTTGCAATAAGCTTCATCAAAATATTTTATGGATTTTTGCTGCATTTATTGAATAATATATTTATTATTCATTCTATCACCTCTGCTAGCTAAAGGATAGCAAGGATGTTGGCATCCAGGAGGCTGAAACTTGTTGTGCTTGATTGCACATAGAAAACAACCAGGTTTTGAATTTCCCTTCTTCATATTGTTGGATTTAAAATTTTCTCTAGAAATCTATCAGATTTGTTCCTTTATTTTATCTCAAGATAAAAAATATAACCATGAAAAGGACCTGAGTCAAGCTCATGAAATATTTAAAAAAAATAAGTCAGTCCTATTGTAACAGAAAATTGCAAAGCTTCAATTATTTCTGTTCAAAAATATTTCTCATCTTTTCATTATATTCTCTGTCTTTGGCATTTTTTTAAAAATATTCAAACCCATTGTAAGAATGAATTGAGATCTGAAGATGATCAGATGCTTCCCCAGACAAAATGGCACAATTTTTTTAATTCAAAATCTGAATCAATTTACAGGAAAACTTTAGCAATCTTTCAATAGCCTAGAGCCCCTCAATCATAACTTTGTAAATTTTAGTGCCTAAAGAATAACAGGACCACACTTGTAAATCAAAAGCTCCATCAGTTCATCTTATGGTTCTTTTTTAATTCAGTTCACAAAATTTACAATTCCATCACCATTCAAATACATGAAAGAGCTATTTAAGTCTCTCATAAATATTTCAAAAACATTTTTTACTTTCCCCACTTTTTGGATCCTCTTTCTGGAAAAATTCACAACTATGCAGTAAAAAGTATTCATTCATTGAATAAAGTACCTGAATCTTTCCATTCATGCTTTAAATGTGATCAATGTTCTTGTATTTGTATCTAATGTATTCATAGAGTTAAATCATCTATCATCAAGGGTCAAATCTTCCAAATTAAGGATTTCTATACTCAGCGGCGGTTCAAAAACACCCTGTGACTTTTTTCTTTTTTTTATTCAAGTAAAAATGAATAATATTCTGATTGATTTCTATTTTTATTTCTCCAGAAAGAAAAAATAGGAGGAAGACCCAAAGGACCACCCAATCAACTAAAGAAGATCTATGTGCCCTCAATTCAAAGGGGTCCATCTGGTTTTGAATATTTAAAACAGAAAATAAGGATACAAAGTCAGAGGAATAAATTCAAACTAAACTCAATGGTCAGTAATGATCTGTTGAAAAATAAATAAATAAATAAATTCATAATTTATAGTATGGGAAATGATAAATTTGCAACCTGGGGGTTGAAAATAAGTTTGAAAGGCTGTTCAAAACCAGTATGAGTTGTTAAAAGAGTATCACAACCCATTTGAGTCATGAAAAGAGGTTCAAAACCTAGGTGAGTTTTCAACAGAGACTCAAACCCCGTAAGAGTTTTGAATAGAGGTTCACAACTGAACAAGTTGCAAGAAAACAAAATAAATCAATAAAAAAACAAGTAAGTCAATTCAAAATTAATTAATTAATTAATTAATTAATCACTTAATTAATTAATTAATTAATCACTTAATTAATTAATAAATAAATTAATTGATGACTTAATTAATTAATATATTAATTAATTATTAAATAAATAAATTAATTAATTAAAAAATTAATTAATTATTTAATTAATTAATTAACAAATTAATTAATTATTTAATTAATTAATTAATAAATCAATTAATTGATTACTTAATTAACTAATAAATAAATCAATTGATTACTTAATTAATCAATTAATAACCTAACCAATTACTTAATTAGTTAATAAATAAATTAATTACTTGCTTAATTAATTAATTAATAAATCAAATAACAAATTGATTAATTAATTCATAAATTAAACAAATGAATTAAAAATTGAAGAATAAAAAAATGAAATATAACAAAATACAAATTTAAAATTGCAAACAATAAATAAAAAAATAATTAAATAATAAATTAAATTATAAATTTTCACGCAGCACCCCACAGCTCAAAACAGATTGCTTGGCGCAGTTTGCAAGCAATCAGGGTTCTGAAACGCCATTAACGCCTCAGATTGGTTGCAAATAGCCATTTACCACTCAGATGGGTTGCAAACCACACCATGCAACAAATTTTGAGTTGTGAGGGGTTTTGTAGGTTTGAAAATTTAACATTTTCAATACAAATTTGTTGGTCAATTTTGGATAATTTCAGAGAAGCCTTAGAATCAATAATTGATCAAATTTATTTAAATCATTGTGAACTATAACAGAAAAAAACAGATTCCATGGTTATTTTCTCTGAGAATTCTTGATAAACTTTAAAGAAATTGGGAAAACCACTATGGTGAAGTGAATCCTCTTGTAAGCCAGAAACCCCTAATTTTTCCTGGTGGAGATCAAGTTACATGTGGTATTCTATCTGGTTGGAAATAGATGCTTTTAATGAGTTTCATGTAAGTAAATCCCTGCATATATTGCTTTTCTGGGCTGATGGGGTGATTTGTATAGGTTGCTCCTGCATAATTTCCTTCTATACATTGATTACGATATTGATATTTTTGTGACTATGTATGCAGTATGCTGCATAAATTACCTATGTATACTTCTGAACATCCTCTGGTATGATGATTTCTGATGAGCTGAGAGCCTTCAACCCGCTCCTCTCATCTCATTTCACAGATCTCAAGACTCTTTGAAATTTTCATCTAATCTCCTACACACATGTCACACTTATGTCTCATATACATTTCACACTTATTTCTAATAATCTTGTAGTATAACTGGGGCAGCACACGTAGATGGAAGGACTCTTTTCCTCATCCTTCCATCTCTCTCAACTGTGCTGTCCCAGGTATGTGTCTTCCTGTTTTTCATTTCATTGCTCATTTTTCATTTACTTCTATTCTGACGCAACTAATCCTTCCATCTCTCTCAACTGAGCTGTCCCAGTTCATCTCATCAGATTTCCAGTTTCTTTTGTGATGAATTTAGTACCTTCCTTATTCTAATTTTTTACACAGCTTCAGGAGTTTTTTTTTGATGATTCATGCAGTACCTGGCCTATATCAATTCTTTATACCCCTGAAGGAGTCTTTTTGGTTATGCATGCAGTAGCTTGCATACACTAATTATTTATATTTCTGCTGGAGTTTTTTGGTTCTACATGCAGTATCTTACATATGTTAATTTTTTATGATGCTGCACAGCCTCTGGTTTGCTAATTGGTGGCTTGTTTGTTAATCCATGAAGTATATTGAATGTATTAATTCTGTATACTGCTACAGGAGTTTTTTTTTCTGCATGCAGTGCCTTGAATATTTTACTTCCATATCTTACTGGAGCAGTTTGTTTGGTTCTGAATGCAGCTTCTTGCATGTATCACTTCTATACACTTCTGAAGGAGATTTTGGGTTCTGCATGCAGTATCTTGAATATATTACTACTGTATACTACTACAGGATTTTGTTTGTTGTAGGAGTTTTACTGTTTTTGTTATGTATTTGAGGGCTTCCGGAGTATTTCCATAGGTCTTCCACTTTTGTGTGGCACCTGATTTGCATATGGGTATTCCAGAGTTGATTTGAGCTGTATCTTCTAATCCATGAGATAAAGGGGTACTTTTTCTGAGTGGATATGCGTTATTTTTGGTTTAGAATCCAGTTTTGAGGTTATTTTGGGAACTGCAGTTATTCTAATCTTAGACTAGCGAGTCTGATGTCAATAGATTTAGTTTGGTTTGCCACAAGTCCTGCACTCCAGTATCTGTTTTCCTCAAGATAATGCACACCTCTCTTGCCATATTTTAGGGAATTATGATAAAAATTGATCCGCTGTCAAGAATAGCCCAGAAACCGAAAAACTGTCAAGAATATCTCAGAACCTATCTTCAACAAGAATAAAATGAACGTAAAACAACAGGCACAGTACTGGAATCTTGAATTCTTCTAATTCTGCTTCAAAAGTGGCTGTTTTGAATTGGGTCATTTTGTAAGAGTTGAAACCAGTTCTTTATTGCAGTAATATATGTAAAAAGCAAATTTTATAGAGATAAGAAAATCTTGATATAAAAAAGAAGGAAATAGGCAAAATAAGCAAAAGATTGGGAAACAAGCTGAAATAAATAAATGGAGAGGGTAAAATCCAGAAACTACCTTCTGTTACAGCACAACTAGCTTGATATTACCTCTTGAGAAATTTACAAAAAATTGAAGTGAGTTGCATGTGTCTCCTTTTAAATTTGCTTTTCCGGGCGAGACTTTTTTTTGTAGAGCTTTGGGTGATTCAATTAGAGCTTTTGATTGATGTGGGCCTTTTCCTTCCTCTTCTCCTATACCTTTGGTGGTTACTCTCCTCTCTCATTCCAAAATGATGTGCTTCAAAGGGCCTTGGTGCCTTGATATGAAACAGTATTTGTGCTCTGCTGCGGTTGTCTTGATTAAAGCTGGGGCATAAGCTGAAAAACCTCCTTGAAATGGCTGGAACAAGATTTAACAGATTTCTGGCTTGGATGAAATTTGTGTACCCCAATAGCTTAGTTATTATATTTGCAACAATTTACTAAGAGGGGCAGTGTTTGAGAGACAGCAGAGCCTTTACCACCAGATTTTTGGGATATTGATAGAAAAATTTGATATATCTTGAGTTGGTGTTCAGTTGAGCCTCTTTGCTTAGGAATTTTGCTGCTTGGTTTTTTTTCATGATGAAAGGACAAGGGATTCAAAAGCCCAAACCAAGCATGATGTTGGAAAACCAGCGCATTTGCTTGCCACAAACGTTCATTTCAACAAATTCTGCCTCTGTCGTTAATTGATGATAAGATTGAGCAGTATTTCAAGAGAAATCAGAACCAGTAGGTTGAACAGGAAAATGCAATGAAATGAGAAATTTGAAGAAATAAGGAAACTGAGAAATTTAGCAAGAAAACAGGACAGATCATCCTACAGCTTAGACCATTTGAAGAAGTCTGAAGTGGTGGCTACAGGCAAAGTAGATAATTATTCAAAATCAAGATAGATATTGGAAAAAGAAAGGCTTTATAGAGTTCAAGGGAAGAGAGGACTGGCTGGGTAGACTCAAGGATCATGTTATATTTTTTGAGAATATTTGGTAGGTCAAGGTCTTACCAGGCAGGGGCATATGATCAAAGAGGTTCAGATAAGGGGTTAATCGGGAATTGAAGTGTGGGGTAGAGATGTTGAGAGATAGAAGGAACACATAAGAATGATGAAAGATGAGGAGTAGAGAGAAGTAAAGAAAAAGGCGGGGCTGAGAGACTGCCAGAAAAATAGGAAAGAGATTGGGTAGAAACAGAAAAAGGTGAAGACAAGAGGAAATAAGGAAGATGCAGGGCCCCCACTACGGGTTGCAAGTGAGCCTGCGCTGAGAGAGGGGTAAAGAAACTTAAAGACCCTTGTGAATGGTAAGAGGAGAGCCTTAAGGGAATTTGAGATTGGAGAAGACTTTTTGCTCAAAAAGTTTGAGCGCATTGACGGAAGTGGCCTTATTCAGAGGATCTGCTATCATCTTGTTGGTTGAGATAAGGACAAGATCAAACTTGAAGAGAGAAAAGTCTTCTTGGAGTCCCTTGGTCTTAATATTGATATGCCGTGATTTGAAGTGAGACCCAAACTTCTTTATTTTGTTGTCCAGGCCTTTATTTTAAATGTAAATTTCAGGTTTGAACTTTTTCAATGGTTCAATTTTTTGGAGTTCTAACCCAAGACTGACAGTTGCACTCATCTCAACCTGGTGACCAGTCTGGGGCAACTGGAATCACAATGCAGATACTCCATCTGAGAAGCACAAGACGCTGGTACCTGGACACATCCATTCATCTCTTTTCCGGGCTGTTGCTTTTCTTTCTTCTCTTCATCTCTTATCCATGCCAATCCTCCAACTTCTTTCCATCATCCTTCATTGTCTTATTCCTTCATTCAAGTTGACTTCAACACTTGATCCAACTGCAAGGTTTCCCAAACCTGGTAACTTCTAATTCAGCACTTGTTGTACTCTTGAGTAACTGACCTCTCAATTCTGTTCCTCAGAAATTCAAGCTCATAAAATATGAAGACCTCAGGGAACCTCAAAAACAGCTCAGACTATTTCTGTATGCAGATGTGATTTTTTTAACTACTAGTCAAATCTGCTTCCACCAACATCTTTCCTAAGTGTTCATCCTCCTATTTCACCCAATGTCCAAATCAGCCAAGTGGTGATCATCTTTGATCCGTCACTGCCTTTGTTGGTTTCTTTTGTTTTGAATCTATCATTGAGCTGTTTCATCATTCTAATTGTTTTCTTGATATTAATCTTCAATTCATCAGTGGTCCTGGTTAAGAGCCATACTTTTATCACGTTTAAAAGCCAAAATACTCTATGATGGCCAATTGAATAACACCAGGACCAGGAGGCAACAAATCAATGCAGGCTATAACTCTTAAAAAACTGGCTGAATCAACTCCTCTACTCAATCAAGATAACTAATCAATCTGGAAGAGCAAAATGCAAATTATCTTTGAAATACAAGGAATATTCCAAATCATGGAAAACCCGGAACCAAGAATCCAACTCAATTTGTAAATGAACAAAGACGTAGAACTATTTCTTCTGGCCTAACTTGAACCATCCACACACACCAATATCATAAAACCAGGAAACAATTTTAAGGCAAAAGAAATAGGGATAGTGGCCAAGGACTACTTTTCCTCATCCCAGTCAGCCAATTGTGCCGGAGTGTTCAACAGAGTCTTGTATCTTCCTTTCAGTGAAGATAAAATTGAAAGGTTTGTGACCACTGTCAGACTGCATCTCCACAAGCTCTCTGAATTCGGGATAGAGCTGCCTTCCAATATTTTGGCATACTGGATTCTCTTCAAATTTCCAGCCAGTCTCATGTCTAAGGCCTCTCAAATTATGCATGGAGACAAGATAGTCTCAGTCAAGAGAGTTTTGGATCATCTGACACAGTACCAGAATGAGAATGATTCCAAGACAAAGGAAACAGTATCTAGCTCCAAAGTGGACTTGAATCTCTATTCCAGTTATCCTTGATGTGAAAAAGGCATCCATAACCCCAGAGTAAGAAATCAACCCTCAAGAAAAATAATGGGTAGAATTCCCTGATCTCAAGTCTAAAAACTTCAAGTGGCGCAAACAAGAAAAGAAAAATCAAGAGGATGTGACCAACTTCTTCTCATTCCTGCACTTTCTCTCTCATACCACTTCCAACAAGCCCTCTAAATTAATCCTAGACTTGGGTTGTTCAGTTCACATGATTTGAGAAAGGCATCTCTTTGATCAAATAATCCCCAAAGATGGCTCAAATTGAATCAAAACTGGAGAGTCAGGGGCCTTGATTTCCATCGTGGGTAGAGGCAATGTACAACTGATTTAACCATGTGGCACAATCCTTCTCCAAGATTCAGCATGGACTGCCAATGTTTGTGTCAACCTTCTGTCAATGGGAGTCTTCTTGAGCAAAGGAGAAAAGCTTATAACCAATCATCAGAGTACCCCTTCCAAGTTTGAAATTCAGCTTCAGGGAAAGCAATCACTACAAGGGAAATTCTGCAACAATCTTTTGTACATCAACATCCCTATCAACCAGAGTTTTGTTGAAACTTTAGAAGATCTGAACAATCTTTGTCTCAAAATTGGGCATGCAAGCTTATCAACATTGGAAAATTATCTACAAAAAAACAGTTCCATACTTTATTAATAAAATATTCATTTTTCCAAACTGAAACAGAAGCAAGATAAAAAAATCCCAATGCAAGTGAACATCCACAAAAGTTGATAAAATTATGCAGAAAATCCATGCTGATATAATTGGTCCAATCAGGCCAATGGCCAATGGACAATACAAGTATTCAATGACTCTTGTGGACAACCATAGTGGGTAAATGATTATTTTGGATGCTTTTCTCTTAAAATCAAGTTCATTCTGCTCAACAAATCCAATAAAATTGGATATTTTCCCACTGAATTCTGCTTCAATGGTCGCGGCTAGTTCATCAATGAAGAGCTAACCAAGTTTTTTGAAGAAAAAGGAATTTGAAAAATTTCTTCCAAGCCCTATCACCCCCAACACAATGGAATAACAGAGCAACCTAAAAAAACAATTTCTGAATCTGTGGGGGCCACACACTCAGCCTCCAGGATTACAAAGGACTACTGGCAAAGAAAAATATGGAGTTGTGCACTTGCACTAAATCAAATTCCAAACAGCAACAGCATGATACCTTGAGAAGAAATGCATGGATCTCAACTACCCAATGGCTACCTGAAATCAATGGGTCTTGACCTCACCTAACTTGATCTTGGAAACCATTCTGGAAGAAAATTTGATGAAAAAGGACTCCCAGGTTGATTGGTGGGGTACTTGCCCAAGTTACTATCTTATTGCGTGCTGACCCAAAGTGGAAAGGTAATCAAAACAAATAGCGTCAAATTCCTTCCCACAATCAAGTCCAACCTGAAAAATCTACCAGAAAACACCCATCTGTCATCAGAACAAGATTTTCCAATCTTCAGACAAAACATCACAGATAACCCTTCCAAGCATGCTGAACCAACCAAATAAAATGTGAGAATCAAATTGGAGGACTCTTCAAACAAATCAGACAAAGAAGTTGATTAGGCTGAACAGATTGAATCAGAGCTAGTTCCCAAAAACAGAGACCTTCAAAATCAATCCTCACTCCAGCCTCCCAAACACTATGGATACTATAGTAGCTTTGTTCCCAAGACTCCTGAGGAAGCCCTCAAATATCCCATATTGTCATAATCCCTGAACCAAGACTTATCCACATGTGAATACTTCAAAGTATGGGAAGACTATGAAGGTCCCAAACCTACAAACGTCCTCAATGTTACCTATGCAATCAGAATCAAGGAGAATACCCATGGAGAATAACCCACATACAAATCCCAGGTCTGTGTCCAACGTTTCAACCAATGGTAGGTAATAGATTACTTCAACAAGTATTCCCAAAAAGGTAAAGTAGCATCTCTCAGGGCTTTTCTTCTGTTTGCTGTCAAAAGAGATCATGAAATGCTCTAATTTGATTCAAGGGTCCATTCCTTCACGCATCAATGGAAAAGGAGGTGTTCATACAACAAACCGTTGAGTCAAACAGAAGAAATCCTATCCTAAAGCTAAACAAGTCCCTTTACAGACTCACACAAGCTCCAAAAAGTTGGTACAAAATTCTTTGCAAATGGATCCAACTCCAAGAATTTACCCCCTCTGATGCCGACCCATGTATTCACATTGGGAATGAAAGTCTATTGGCTCAATGCGGACCCATGTCTTTACATTGTGAATGATGGTCTATTGGCTCTTTTTGTTCATGTGGACAACCTTCCAGTGGTAGGTGACGTGAAAAAATTCAAAAACCCATTCCTCAGTAAATTTGAGAACTCATCTTTTCACAAACCAAATACTTTACTGGGAATGAAGGTCAAATGCACCAAAAATGCTCTAAACCTGCTGCTTCTTCTTCACATTGAAAATGGGCTGTCGGAGCTGGATCTCCAAGGGTCCAAAAGTTCCTCAAGTACTCCTTGAACCCCAGGTATTCACCTATTTACAGCATCAGAAAAAGAAAGGGAAGAATTTAAGGCGTTTAAATTCAACTACCAATCCCCAATTGAAAGTCTCAACTTCATTGCTGAACTGGCACGCCTGGACATAAGTTTTGCTGTTTCTTCACTGGCCCAATGCTCAGAGAAACCTGGGATCAATAATTGGAAGGAAATACTCAAGGTGTGGTCCTATCTGGCCAGCACCAAGGATCAATATCTTCTCATCTCCAAGAAGAAAAATTCTCTCAACCTGACCTGCTACAGTGACTACACCTGGGCAGATGATTGCGTTACTAGAACTTCCCAATCTGAGTATATTTGTTTCTTTCACAGTTCACCCCTATACTGGACCAGTAGAAGACAGCAAAACATCACCTAATCCTCAATCAAAGCCAAATGCAATGCCCTTAAGAATGGTTGGCTGGAGTGTAGATGGATCAATCACCTAATCCGTGAGCTTTGGAGAAAACCCATTCCTCCATGTGTCCATCTGATCAACAACAGAGGACTTGATGACAAAATAAAGGACTTTGGGTGCAACTCAAAAACAAAATTCATCAACCTCAAGACAAAAGGCCTCAGAGAAGATTTGAAATCAAATTCCATCATCATTCAACTCAATTGGTGCAAAGACATGGTTGCAGACTGTTTAACAAAGGCCGCCAATAAAAAATCAGTTGCTTGTCTGGTCCATTGTGTCAGTAAATAATTATCCATGCACTGAATTAAAAGAATATCTTCAAGTTCCAAACCAAGACTGACAGTTGAACTCATCTCAACCTGGTGAAAAGTCTTTGGCAACTGGAATCACAGTGCAGATAGTCCATCTGAGAAGCACAAGATGCTGGTACTTGGACGCGTCCATTCATCACTTTTCCCAGTGTAAGACTCCAAACAGTGCTAGGCCATGGCAGTTCTGTGGAGGGGAAAGGATATGTTTGGGCTGCCCTCCTGAGTGTTACAAAAATATTTAAGTGTAGCCAAGATCAAGGTCCAGAACCTTTTAAGTGAGGAATCAAGTAGTAAAGGATAAAGTTTAATAATATTTGGTAGCAATGGAGTAGCACTATCTGAGGCCAGACTATGTGGGAGATATTTGAAAAAAAGAAGTTAAAATTTGTTTAAAGTTCAAAAGAACAAAGTTGTTGTATGTAAACAACTCTCACAAGCTAATAACTCTGGTTGTCAGCAGAAGATTGGGGATGATAAACTCAAACCCCAACCAACCTCTAGGTTCTCAATGAACCCGCCCAACTCTCCGCAATAAAGTGCTTGAAGGGAACCAGATAACTGAGGGTGGCTGTAAAAGACAAAGAAAATTTTTTTGAGAAGCTCTAAAAGCAAAGGGTAACTGATTTGTGCATGGATAACCTCAAGACTTCTCAAGGATCACAAGAGTAGGCTGGAAGAATGAAAATTTGAAAAATAGAATGAGGTATAACACTCCAGGTTTTAAGCTTAATGGAAGATCTTCAATCAAACGTGATTGGCTCTGGAAAGATGATCAAGGAAGGATAGTGACCAGTATGGTCAGATAAAGGGATCAAAGAGTGGTGTAACACACTCCAAAATTTGAACATACAGAATTCTCTGCAACCAGAAATGCTTGGTTGGTAATAAGGATCAGGCCATAGAGGGGAAAATACTTCAGGATCAATGGATTGAGGGGCAACCAAGGATATACCCAGGATGATGATGAGGATCAGATTTCAGACAATAACCAGGGGGCATATGACCACGCTCCCATGGATGATTGGAAAAGGTAGGGAAGAGCCCCTCTTTTCATGGGCCATGGTTCCCTGTAGACTATTTACAAGCAATGAGACAGATAGAGCGGATAAAAAACATCAAAAGGTTTTTTTTTACTTAGAAAATGAAATGATTCAGGAAAATAGAAAGGAAAATAAAAATTTAACAAAAAAGATGATTGGGACATGTGAGCAAAAAAAGATGACAGGAAGGCCGCCAGGCTGCATCATGGATGAAAGCGGGCAGCAGATGTACATACAAGGTTTGACAGATGAGCAATAGGGAAGGATGATCATCTGCAACAGCGCTTGCAGGGCCTTGAGAATGATCAAAAGCAACAGTGTTCAACTCAGGTGATTAGTGCAGGGTGCTGGGGGATTGGATATATTGGAAGGAGTATGTAAATTATTCATTAGGATGATGAAAGACTTGGTGGAGCCTGTATTCTTCTGGTTTAATGAAGGTGAGAGATGGGAGGTGCAAGAGGAGCAAGGGGGCAAAGTGAATTGTAGTTGGCAGGAGGAAGGATGATCAGTAGCCGGGTTCTGAGAGAGGATGGTCAGGGGAAGTCTTGGATCGGGTAGAAAGTATTGGGGTGAGTACACAAGGGAAGGATAACTTAATTGAGGGATTATGATCAACAAGAAGAGATGGAGCCAAGAGATGGATCCAAGAAGGGGGAATTGGATTGGACAAAAGATTTTTGGGATCACAGATATGCAACTGAGAAGAGGGTATGGATCAAATCCAGCTTCAATCCAAAATTGCAAGAGAGATTTTTGGTCACAAGGGAACCTCCTTAGGCGCAGAGGTAGATGGATTGGGTTTACTGTGGTTGGGAGGAGGAACTGGATTGTTACAATTGTTTGTGATTGATGGATTGGGCGTAGGGGATAAAGGTGAAGGTTGGGCTAGGGTGGGATCAGGAGTAGCGCTGGAAATGGAGAGGAGATTGGAGGATTTCCATTGCCGTCAATGTTGAAAACAATGCCAGTGCCAGCAAGGGTCAAGAGCTGAGCCGGTGTTAGAGATGGGCAAGATTTAGCTGAGCAGGTCTTTACCCACACATTTGGCAAAAGAAAGGGCTGAAGCATGAAGTACAAGGATTGAATGCAAGACCTGGGGAGTTGTACACCCCAGGGAACCATCCCTAACCCACTGGGAGATAAGTAATCTGGAGGATATGAAGGCTGAAGTGCCCTAAATCAGAAAAAGGAATTCTGTTTTTTTTTTTTTTTTTTTTTTTTTTTTTTTTTTTTTGGTGATGATGAATGATAGCCATAAAAAAAATCATAAATCCTTTTTAAATTTTCTGAAGTGGTCCTGAGGTTTCCAGATTTGGTCACCAAACTCTCCCCAACTTACAGACTGTCCCTAGTCTGCATCTTGAAGAGATGGACCAGCAAGACTGAGTTGAGTGAGGCTCAAATGATGGGAGGAGGGAGACAAAGGGGAGATGGTACCTGAAGAGATGGACCAGCAAGACTGAGTCAAGTGAGGCTCAAATGATGGGACAAGGGAGACAAAAAAGAGACGGTACCTGAAGAGATGGACCAGCAAGACTGAGTTGAGTGAGGCTCAAATAATGGGACAAGGGAGACAAAGAGGAGATGGTACCTGAACAAGGTACAAAGTAGTGGAGAAGTGAAATGAATTTGTATTTTGGAGAGGAAAGAAAGAAAAGGAGACAAAAACACAATAGAAGTGAAAGGAAGAGAGAGGTAGGAAAACTTGCAGAGATGGACCAGCAAGACTGAGTTGAGTGAGGCTCAAATGATGGTACAAGGGAGACAAAGAGGAGAAAGTACCTGAACAAGGTACAAAGTAGATGAGAAGCAACATGAATGTGGAGGAAAGAGAAATGAGAAAATTAAGGTGAATATAGTAACTAGATACACACTCTTGGACCTAAACAAATGATCAACAAGGTTGAGATAACAGAATTTAGGTCAATACCACAAAGGAGATTTGCAGCTATGTCTACAGGATGTCCTCAAGGTTTCCCATACTGAGTGGCTGGTTACAGGGGTGAGTAAGAATTCCTTCACCCCCCTGTCCTTGCTAATCCATCCTGAGAGGTAAGAGGTTTGCTTTCTTCAAAAAGTTGGAGTGGACATGAGGCAACAAAATCTTAGTCATTTCATCTTCAAGATATTCAATTGTTGGGACATAGATCAGGGAGAAGTCTTTGTTGGCAATTTGGTGCCTAATCCAATGCAGTCAAAAGTCAATTTGCCAGGTTTGGTGCTGATAGAAAGGGTTCTCTAGAAGGGCTATGGCTCCCTGATTGTTGCAAATAAGGGTAGGCGGAAGAAAAGGACAGTTGAAGACAGTGGAAAGTAGAATGAGAAGTTGAGAGGCCCACAGAAAGTCTTGAAAAGATTCAGAGCATGATCAATTCTCAGCTTCTGTAGTAGAAAGGGAAATGAAGGATTGTTTCAAGCAACAAAAAATGATTGGGCCATTGAGGAAGACACAACTGCCCATGAAAGAGGGGCAATTGCTACTTGAGGTATGGTTGAAATTGAAGTACGCTTTGAGACTGAAAGAGGTAGAAGTATTCCAGACAAGAGTAATTACCAGATTTTTAGTGCAATTGAGGTATTGAAGTAAGTGGAAGAATTGGCTTTGATGGGTAAATGAGTGATTATTGAGGATTTGGGACAAATAACTCCAGGAGAAAGCAAGATCTGTCTTTTGAACTGCACCAGATAGTTCAGGAGACCAATACCTTGATGATAGTTGAAGGAGGAGTAAACTGGGGTGTCAGAAATGGGGAATTTGGAGGGTTTTTGAGGGACAGGAGTCGACGCTGGTTTGCAGTTTGTCATTCCAAACTTGGGAAGCAAAATCTTGATGTATTTTTCTTGATTTAGTTGAATTATTTGTTTCTTGCAATCCCTAGTTACCCTCATACCCAGGAACAATTTACACTTGCCAAGATCCTTCATTTAAAACTTTGATTTCATTTTTTCCTTGAAGTACAGAACATCTTGCTTTCTTCCACCAATAATAAGGCCGTCTACATGAACATAGACAAGACAGAGTTGATTGGGGTCAGAGTGAATGAAAAGGCATGGTTCAACTTCAAAGGATTTGAAATTGATAGGGGAGAAGAAGGAAGTTAGAGATATGTACCAACACTGAGGGCTTTGTTTTAGTCTTTAAAGTGATTTCTTAAGTCAAATTCCAAATCCCTGCTTTACTTGGATGTTGAGTTCTTCTGGATTTTTGATGAAGATTTCTTCCTCTAGTTTACCTTTGAGGAAAGCAAATTGGACTTCCATTTGGTGAAGTTCTAGATCATAAGAGGCCACAAGGCTGAGAAGAATGCGCAGAGAGGGAAGACAACCAGTGGGGGAAAAGGTCTCATTGTGGTCAATTCACTCCACTTTTTGGGATCCTCTAGCGCAGAGACAAGCTTTCCTTTTGGAGAAGCAGCCATTGGCATCAAAGTTTGTTCTTAGAACCCATTATTATCAAGTTATTTGACATTAGCGGGTTTTGGAATCACTTCCCACACTTGATGTTTAACACAGTTATCTTTTCCAGTGCCAATACCTGTTTTCCATTGGGGCAAATCTGGAGAGTTTTTGGCTTTGGCAATTGTTTTAGGGTCAGAATGACAGGAAGGCTCAGTGAGGATGGTTTTTGCTTGATGTCATTGTCTATTTGGTAGGATTCAATCAACAGGGATTTTGGAGCCAACCTTTTTGAGAGCCTTCTTGTACCAGGGAACGTACTTGTGTGTTTTGTATGGAGTGGGTGGCAGAGAAGCGGTTTTATTGGAAGGAGCGTTGTTGGTTAATTTTTCTGAAGGATCAGGGATAGTGGGTTGAGGAGAAATAGGAGGGAATGAATGGTCACTTTCAAAGTCAAGAGAGATGGTAGTGGAGGAGTTGGAAGTGGGAGTAGGAAGGGTATTCACATTGATTGGGATGATGAGGTAATCAGAGTGAGAGGAGCAAAGAGGAGTGCTTTTGAAAGGAAATTGGTTGTGGACTAATTTTACATGGTGGGACCAATGAATCTTGTTTGATGTAGGGAACCAGATCTTGAACAAAAAATGATGGGTATTGAAGCCAATCAATATACCTTTTTCTCCAGATGGGGGAAACTTGGAGTTTCTCCATTTCTTTTCAAGAAGCATAATTGCTTTACAGCCAAAAGGCGCTAGGTGTTTGAGGGAAGGGGGATTACCAGTCAACTTCTCATAGGGAGTGATGAGACCTAGGGATGAGTGAGGCGTCCAATTTTCCAAGAACACCAAAGTGGTTAAGGCGTCACCCCAAAGGTTCAAGGGAACTCCACTAGTGAGGAGTTGAGTTCTGGTTTTTCCTATGGTGGTGCAATTTCTGGGTTCTGAGAAAGGTTTTTGTTAAGGTGTGTATGGAGAGGTAGTGAGGTGCCTGATACCCTTATTTTTGAATAAATTTTTGAGTTTTTCATTGACAAATTTGCCTCCATTGTCTGAAACTACAGTGTTCACTTTGCATCCAGAGAAGCATTGAGCTTCATTCAGGAAGGTAAGGAAGCGGTCTGTCACACAGTGGTATGTGACACCATAATAACTGCAAAGTGGACTGGCTTTCTTCCAGTCTCATAGCCTTGTGGTAAGGCCTTGCCTCTCAGTTGGTTTTCAGTTGTGCAAGGTATGAGAGTAAACTGGCTGGCCCTGTTGCAGGTTCAATTTGCAATCAGGTTAAGTTTTGCAAGGTGGCTTGCTCCTGTGACAATTTTTGGGTTTTCCGCCTGTCAAAAGCAAGACTCCCGAGTCTTGGTGGCTACTTATGGCGTTCAGGAGTGTTTCTGAATATGGCTTCACAAATGCAAAGTGAGTTAGTGCCACCAGAAATACCCACTTTGGGAAAAAGTGCCCTCAAACCCGGGGGTACTGTCATACAGTGGTGTGTGACACCATAACAAATGCAAAGTGAACTGGCCTTTCAGCGGGTTTCACAGCCTATTGGTTAAGGCCTTGCCTTGCAATTGGTTTGCAGTTGTGCAAAGTATGAAATTTACAAAATTTGGGACAAAGTGCCCTTAAACAGGGGGGTACTATCACACAATGGTATGTGATACCATAACAACTGCAAAGTGGACTGACTTTCATCCAGTATCATACTCTTTTGGGTAAGGCCTTGCCTCTCAGTTGGTTTGCAGTTGTGAAAGGTATGACACAGTTGTAGGAGTCTGACTTACTTACAATGGGATAGATGAGGGCAAATTGGCTGTGACCATCAATAATTTTTAAGAAATAGCAACTAATGCCTTTAGATATGGGGGTAATGGGACCACAGAGGTCCATGTGGATGCATTCTAGGCCAGATGAGGGAGTAGGAAAGTTACCAGAGAAGGGCACCTTGGTCATTTTGTCAGTGAGACATTCGGAGCAATTGATAGGAAAGTTGGAGAGCTGAGAGAATATATTTTGGAGATGATTGTTGTTTGGATGTCCATGCGACCAGTGAAGGTCTAAGGAGGAAAGGGGAGTAAGATCTTTTGGTTGAGAGAGATTGAGGGCTAAGATATTGTCGGAGAATCTTCCAGACATTAAATTATGACATTTTTTGACACACTCAAATACATTGGTGATAGAGTCAATGGAATGACCAGATTGTAAGTAGGGAGTCATTGATATTAAGGAGTTTGAGATTTTGGGTACTGTTGAAATTACTTTATAATAAAGGAATTAAGAACCAGACTACAACAGATGAAGGCAGTCATAAACAGAAGTAGGTCAACAAAAGTTGTGAATAAAAAGGAATTACCCACCAATACTGTATGCAGGAACAGTATGATGGACTAAAGGACTGAAGAGATGAGTTGGCTAAGGAGTTAAGATCTTTGTGACAGAAATCACATCAAGAGAAGATCAGAAAAAAAGGCACTTCTTGAGTCTAAGTTTTCTAATTCCTTCTTACCAAACAGGAGAATTTGTTGCTGGTTGATGGGATTTGCTTTGCCTCAGTGATTTGGTGATCCGTAGTTGAGGTTGCTGATTCAATGAGAAGTATGTTGAGGGAGTCGAGGTTGGAGAGGTTAAAAATAAAAATAGAAGGTAAAATGGAAAGTAGGGAGAAGGCAGAAGAAGGAGAATGACATAATAGAAGGAAAAGAAATAGGAATGAGTTCATGATTTTGAAGTTGATGTTGTTATTTTTTGTGAATCAAGGAGGGAGTAGTCGTGGCCAAGTTTGAGAGTCAAGGAGGTGAGAATCAGGGTCTCTGGTTAGATGAGACATGTCACAGGCAGTTGACGCGCGCGTGCACCGCGAGATAATCAGTTATTCCAACACCCCAGGATTTTTGGTGAGAAGGAGAACTAATGATCATCGGAGGCAGTTTTTTCTGAGACATTCTAGAGTTCCTGCCAAGCAGCTTTTTTATAAAGCATTGGCTACCATTTCAGAGGAAGAAATGAGTTGAATAACAATTTTGTTTTCTTCATATAATTGTTGGATGAATTTTACTTTGATGTCAAGATGCTTTGTTTTTGCATTTGATCCTATATTCTTAATTTTTTCTAGCAGACCTTTATTATCAATATGAAAAATAGTTTTATTTGGATTGGTTTGCGAGATTTCTTGAATCAGAGAAGTGACCCATTTGTTTTCTTGAACTCTGTCAGCTAGCGCACTCAGTTCCGATTCTGTGGAGGACATGGAAATGTTCTTTTGTTTTTTGCTTGTCCATGACACAGGACAGTTTTTCCAGAAGGATATCCATCCACTTTTTGGATTGCGATCTGATAGATCATCTCCCCAGGTAGCGTTGGTGTAGTAGCTGATGTTATTGCCGTTCAATGCCTATGGCTTGAGTATAAGTGCAAGGTGTGATGATCCTTTTAAATATTTCCAGCAATGGACCACTTCTTTCCAGTGGCTTAGAACCAGGTTGGATTTAAACCTGGACAGTATTGACACGGCCGCTGAGAGATCAGGACGGGTTCTGCAGGACAGATAGTTCAATAGGCCAGTAAATGTCTTGTAGTTGTACCCAAGAGCCTTGAACGCGCAAGAGTCCTCCTTGGAGGCGGGCCTAAGTTTGATGCCAGGAGTTAAGGGAGTGTTGACTGGGCGGCATTTGGTTAGTTTGAGAAGCTCTAGCCCTTTTTTGATCAGTGATGGCTGGAATAGAGAACACGACTGGTTTTCAATACTAATATCCATTCCCAAAAGGGTATCAGGAATGTTAGCAGAAGAATCAGGATATTGTGAGAGGAAGTGCGTTTAAAATTTTTCCACATTGCCGGCTACTATGAGGTTGTCTAGGTGAAAGAACAGGAATGTTTTGAAATCAAAGTGGATGAATAGGCAGGCATCGTAGTTGGATTGAAAGAATCCCAGGGACTTTAGCCAGGTGGTTAGGGTATCATGCCAATTGAGTGGTGCTTGCAAAAGTCCATAGAGGGACTTTTTAAGTTTGAGGAAAGGACTCTTCCAAGAGGATTCAGAGGGAGTTTTAATGAAGAGAGTTTCTTTTAGGGGAGCGTAGAGAAAGGCAATTTAAACATCAAACTGTTTAATGGGTAAGGAACAATCAAGTGCACAAATGAGAAGAAGAAGAAGAGACAGAAATTTTCACGTAGGGGCATAAGTTTCAGAGAAGTCCAGACCCAGCATCTGCAGGAACCCTTGTATTCAAAGGCGAGCCTTTGTTTTAGCTTGCGCAGAGAGTGTGGCCATTTTATCTCTTACAGCCCAGGTGGTCTTAAGATATCTGTCAGGAAAAAACTCAACATCTTCCCAGAAATTGTGATCTTCAATGTTCTGAAGTTACACTTTTTTATCTTCCGTTATTTTAGGTGATGAGTCGCTGTGCAACAGGTATCTTTACTTTTTGGGTTTGACGGCGGAGATTCTTTCTTGAAGATTTCTGCCTGTTGGATAGATTTCTGCTTCTACATTCAAATCCAAGGCTGAGTCTTCTTCTGACAGAATGTTGGAGGGGGTGTTGCCGTTGGTATTGGAAGGGTCAGGAGATTCAGTCTTGATGTCCTTTGAGGGTTTGGATGGTGAGTTATCTTGAACTGGTCTGGGAGTGCTGGCATTGGTGGGCGTTAGCTCATTGTAGGAAGAGGGAGATTGGGTGAAGGATTATCTGGAGGGGAAAGATAGATAGGTAACACTCTTGGTGTTAACAATCTTCCCAGAGGAGGAGAGAATTCGGTAGGATAGAAGCTCAGGATTGTAGCCAATTAATCGACCAGGTTCACCGGGCGTACCTAGTTTATTGCCGGAGGGTTTTGGCTGCTTCAGGAAGGAAACAGGGTTACTGATTGGTTTGAAGTATGAGAGGGGCAGAGAGTGCACTTTGAAAATTTTGTAAGGAATCTTCTTAGATCAGTGAGAAGGGATTTGATTGAGGGTGAGTGTGGAAGATTGAAGAATTTCATGCCAAAGGTACCAAGGCAGGTCAGAGTTGTACAGAATTGTTCTAACGGATTAAAGAATGGTGAAATTGAATCGCTCAGCAAGGCCATTATGTTGAGGTGTATGTGGGTCTGAAAAATGCTGTTTAATAAGGTTGCTCTTGCAGAATTTGGATAGTGTAGAGTTTTTGAATTCCGTTCCACAATCTGAGTGTATGACGGAAGGGTAGTATCCTAGGTGTTTTGCTTTGAGACTTAAGCTGTAAATAAGCGCCGATGGAATAGCATCCTTGGATGAAATGGGAATGGTGGCGCAGTATCTTGAAAAAGATTCCACCACTATAATCACGTACTTGTGCCCACCAGATGAGAGATAGAGGGACTAATAGTGTCTAAATGGATTTCCTCAAATACGGGGGAAGCTTGGGAGGATTGGTTTTTGAAGGAGGCTTTGGTGATCTTGGATGGAGAACAGGCCACGCATTTTATTTCCTTAGAGATAGGCAGGTTCAATTTATGTCTCAGTCAATGGTAGCTGATGTGCCCCATGGACTTATGGATAAACTCAGCAGAGGAGAGTAGTAAAGAAGGCAAGAGTGGCAGGAGCCGCAGACAGGAAATGTTGTTGTGGTAGCAGCCATGGAGAACAAGTTCATTGATTTTGAAAAGACTGAAGGAGTCAGAGTAGAAGTTGACATGGAATCCCTCCAGTATCAGTTTTCTTAAAGATAGCAGATTAGTAGACAAGTGGGGTACATAAAGAACGTTGGTGAGTACAATTTTGTGATCTCCCCCTTTTAGTCTAACAGCCCCGTATCCGCTGATATCCAAGGTATTGGCTTTGTTTCTGGTCTTGATTACTCCTTGGTATTGGTCGTCTAGTTCAGCAAATAGAGCTTCATCAGCTATCATGTGAAAGGAGGAGCCGGAGTCAATAAAAAAGAAATTTTTTCCTAGACTGTTGAGCCATGAGAGAAGGCTAACTTGTTGATTTTTATTAGGCGGATTTTCTGGTCTCAAGTGGGGATATAGCATCCAGCACTTATTTTTGGGGTGATTAGCCAGAGTGTTGTGCATATGTGGTTTGCATTTTCCTGAAGCCTTTGTGAATAAGGAGAAAGTGGATCCGGAAGAGTTGCCGTTCATCTTCAGTTCATTCATGTAAATTTGGAGATGATCAAGTACAGCGTCTGGAGTGACTTCCAATTCTGCTTGTGAATGCGTAATCTGCTGCTTGATATTCATCATGGAGGAAGGCAGCTTATCTAAGATCATATACGGAAGTATATTGGTGGGAAGAAGAATACCAATTTCTAGAAGGCGGTTGACTCCGGTTTTGATGTTGGTTATGAATTGCTGAATGTTTGACTTGTCAAAGGTGATAGAGGAGAAGCTGCTGTAGATACGGGCGCGATTGGAAGGTTGAGATGACACAAAGTGCTTAAGTAGGGCCTTCCAAATCAGCGCAGAGTTTTCTTCATTGTTGGGAGTGATGATGTTGGAATGAACAGCTGGTGAGAGTTTTGAGATGATAATGGACGTGAGAATTGTATTGTCTTCATCATCAAGCTGGTTGCCGGCCGTTATAGCTTCCTTTAATTTAGCAAATTTCAGTAAAGAATTAATTCTAGTTCTCCAAATAGTGAAGTTCTCTTCAGTTAAGCGGGGAATAGCTTCAATGGTGGTTTTGAGGATGGTGGTATTTATAGAGTCCATGGTAGTTCCTGGTTCCTTGAAGGTAGTGGATGGTTTGTTCTGCTAGAATTTTGACTGTTAATCATGTTGAAATTACTTTATAATGATAGGAATTAAGAATCAGACTACAAAAGATGAAGGCAGTCATTAACAGAAGTAGGTCGAGAACTGTTGTGAAGAAAAAGGAATTACCCACCAATACTGTATGCAGGAACAGTATGACGGACTAAAGGACTGAAGATATGAGTTGGCTAAGGAGTTAAGATCTTTGTGACAGAAATCAGATCAAGAGAAGATCAGAATACAAGGCATGTCTTGAGTCTAAGTTTTCTCATTCCTTCTTACCAAACAGGAGAATTTGTTGCTGGTTGGTAGGATTTGCTTTGTGTCAGTGATTTGGTGATTGGTAGTTGAGGGTGCTGATTTGATGAGAAGTATGCTGAGGGAGTCGAGGTTGGATAGGTTAAAAATAAAAATAGAAGGTAAAATGGAAAGTAGGGAGAAGGAAGAAGAAGAAGAATGACATAATAAAAGGAAAAGAAATAGGAATGAGTTGATGATTTCGAAGTTGATGTTGTTATTTTTTGTGAATCAAGGAGGGAGTAGTCATGGCCAAGTTTGAGAGTCAAGGAGGTGAGAATCAGATTCTCTGGTTAGATGAGACATGTCACAGGCAGTTGACGCGCGCATGCACAGCAAGATCATCAGGGATTCCAACAGGTACAAGTGGAGCATGAAGAATATCAAGCACAACAGTTGCTAAGGGAATCATGGCTTGACCATAACCAACAATTTCGAGGGGAGTACCATTAGCAGTGTATAGGATGAAATTTGAAGGATGGAACGTAGTGAAGTATTCTTGATGTTTGATATAGTGGCCTGAAGCACCACTGTCAAGAATGAAAAGATCTGTATGGGTTCTGCAGTGGCTTAGCTTTGCTTTCCCTGGGTGATTTTTGCTTTTTATTTGACTAAGGGCAGCTTGATGATAAGCTATAGCCAATTCAGGATGCAATTGATGGCATTTTTTGGATGAATGAGTGGTATTTGGATTATGAGTGCTGTTTTTGCAAAAAGGTCTTCCCTTTTGATTAGTGTTTAGAATTGAGTTGGAGGATGAGAGAGTGAGATGGTGAGTGAAGTAGCTTGGGAGTTTTTGGTAGAGTTGGATTTTTGCTGAATTTTGAGCTCTAGATCCAAAAGGAAGGTATCCCTGGGAATTTTTGCTTGTTTTACTTTGTATTGGGCAAACTGGAGTGAGCGCATGACTGAAAATTAAGTAGGTAAACAATTAAGATGTCCCAAAGAGTTTCAATGGTGGAGGTGTTGAGATGGTTGTATGAGACTTCAAGCAGGAGATGTAAATTTTGGCGGAATTTGTTGATTGAGCATTGAAGATCACCATTGGAAAAAGGTATATTGTAAAGGCAATCCATCAAGTTGACTACATTTTCAAGGGATTTGGTAGCATAATGGTTGCAAATGGAGTCCCAGATTTTTTTGGCTTGTATTTGGTGGGGTCTTTGAAAAACCAGGTAAAGTTTTGATGATCCAGATTTAAGCAAATAAAAGTGGTTTCTTCCTTCTTTTTTAGGCAAATATTGGGAGTAATATCCTCAATGGGTTTGAGAACAACAACATCCAAGTCCTTGTAGCCAAGCACAATGAGGTTTCTGTTTTTTCAACTGGAGAAATTTCCAGGACCAGAGAGTTTTTTGCACAAGAGTCCTCTGGTATCAGAGGGTTCAGCCATGGAGAGAGAGGCAGAAGATGAGAGTTGAAGAGGGGAATATCCAAAGAGATAGTCTCTTATGGTTTCTCCAGATGAAGATTCAGATCTGCAAGGAGATTAAAAATTGTTACTGGATGGAGTGGATTGTGATGGTGAAAACAGAGTTATAGTGGGATTGGCAACAATTCAGGAGTTGTTATTCTTGGCTTACTCCTTGTCCTATTGGCCGCTCTGCTGGTATTTAACTGGGCTCATAACCTGAAGAGATGGACCAGAAATACTTAGTTGAGCTAGGCTCAAATGATTGGACAAGGGAGTAAAAGAAGAGACAGTACCTGAACAAGGTAAAAATTAGATGAGAAGTGACATAAATGTGTATTTTGGAGAGGCAAGAAATAAAAGGAGAAAAAAACACAATAGAAGTGAAACAAGGAGAGAGGTAGGAAAACCTGAAGAGATTGACCAGAGAGATTGAGTTGAGTGAGGCTGAAATGATGGGAAAAGGGAGACAAAGAGGAGACAGTACCTTAACAAGGTAAAAATTAGATGAGAAGCAAAATCAATGTGGAGGAAAGTGTTGAGTCTCTGTAGGCTTCCCCCCCATGGTCCCGCGGTCCCGCACTCTCCTCTCAGTTCTCTCCCTGCGTGCTCTCTCTTCCACCCCAGGGGCCTCACTCCGTGGCAACTTCAACACTCAGATGTTTGGAAGGATCGTTGGTCTTCAGCTCTCTCCTCTTCATTCTCCCCCCTTCTATATTTACTCTTTCTACCTTTTCCTTTCCTTCTTTTTCACTTTCTCATTCTACCCAGCCTTACTCTCTGTTAAAAGTCAACGTTGGATCCAACCAATTCAACCTAACCTTATTGACCACTGATCTCTGCTTGGTAAGACCTTGACCTCTCAAGCTCTCAGGATAAGACTCAATCTGATCCTCCAGACATTCAGCCTACCTCCTTGACTTCTCCTCTCAGCCGGTCCTCTCTCAATACAAATTATCCTCACTGAATAATTTTTGTCCTTGAAATAAAATCACCAGCCAAGCTGTAGGATCTTCTTTAACCGTCTCTTTCTCCAAATCTCTGTTTCTATCAAATTCTACGTTCTATTGTTTTCCTATTCTTTGTACAGCTTATGATGGTTCTGAATCATCTAGAAATTCAAACCAATCTTATCAGGGTTAAAATCCAAAAGCCCTACTATCAAATCTAACCAAACCAACCATGAACAAACCAGCAGGGGCGGCCCATTATTTTCACCAGGTGGCACTCAAATCCTCTGTGGACACTATCCCTCCCCTGAATGAAGAGAATTACTCAATATGGCGGGACAAGATGCTTATGTTATTTGACTTGAAATACATCAAGGATGCTATTACCAGGAATTCCGGCCCTATGTCCTCCAAACAAGACAGAGAAACGCAAGCCATAATTCTATCTAAACTAGACAGCATGACTCATGCAAACGTGGTAAACTCAACCAACATAACTTCATCTAAACTCTTATGGGCGTTTGCCTCCTCCAAGACATCAAATAGGGAAAGGGTATGTAACCACTTCCTCCACTCAGCTTTCAACAAGCACGCTATTGAAGGATTTGTTAACAAAACATAAAAGCCTATTACAAGGATGAAAGACGTAGGAATCAAACTTCCCAAGGATATAATTGCATACCTACTTCTCTTCAACTTCCCTCCAATTCTTCAAAACCTTAAACAACAAATAATGCATGTAGAAAAGCACATGACAGTAGATGCGGTCTTTAACCACCTCACACAATACATTAACAAGAGAAAGGCACAATCAAACTCCCCCAAATTGGCCGCAGATTTCTCATTGTTGTCAACCAAGGCTAAGATCCACAAAGACAAAAATAAACACAAAATGAGATGTCAAGAAGGGTATCAAAATCCTAACGCACCACACTCAGAATCCTGTTGCTTCCATTTAAATACCCAAATTGCACCGGAATGGTGTACCAAACAACAAAAAAAGTGGTAGAAAAATCAAAGAAAACTCCTACCATTAACTATCATGCCTTGTTAACTCTCTGGATCAATGCGGACAACAACCCCAACCTCCTTCTAGATTCTGGAGCAAATGTCCATATATTCAATTATCTCAAGTATTTCTCCTTGATAAAACTTCAGGAAGGATTGGAATAAATCAAAACCAGAAATTAGAAGCTAACCTTAAGATATGCCGAACCGGAACGGTGAAATTAGAATGGAAAGATTCCACAATCACTCTTGAAGGCTGCGTCTACGTACTGGATATCATGGTCAATCTCATCAGCCCCAGTCTCCTTGCCAAAAAGGGGTGCAATCTCTCTCAAGCTCACAACATATTTTCTGTTACCCGGAATGATCAACCCATACTGAAGGGATTGATTAGAGATAATCTATTTGTCATCAAAAACCCATTTCAGTGGGCCAGGGTCAAACTTTAAACTCTACCAGTCAGTCTCACACCCCTCCTCTCTCCTTCCTTGACATTCACCAGATGTATGGCCATGCCTCCATCTCTACGCTCAAGCCAATAGTGAATAACTTCTACACCAACAAAGAGCTCCAGTAATTCCAATGCAATAGCTGTTTCAGGAGAAAAATTACTAGGTCTCCATTCTCTCACACCTCTACTCCTTCAAACAAACCTCTAGATAGAATTCACCTCAATCTCATAGGGCCAATAACACCTAAATCAAAGGAGGGTCATCTTTACATCCTCACATTGGTTGACAAATATTCAAGCTATCTAGCAGCCTTCCCACCAAAATCCAAGGACAAGGCCACTGAAGCAATCATAAACCTTCTCAAAGTTGAACACAAGAGGCTGAACTATTACCCTTCCAAGATTTGCTCAGATAAAGGAACTGAATTCACTAATTCTACTCTTAAAGAATTTGCCAGAAATAAACACATTAGGCTGCAAAAATTGGAACACTATCACTCACAACGCAAAGGAAGGGCTGAAAGAGCTAATAGAACAATCATTGAATCATCCCGCGCCACATTCTCAACAACCAGGTTAGCTAAAAACTATTGGCACATACTAACTCAAAGCTGCTGCTTCATGCTCAATCAAATTCCTCAAGAAGGTAATAAGCTATTTCCTTGGGAGCTTATGTTTGGTAAAAGCCTCCCCGCTAACTATTTGCAACCCATAGGCGCCTCTGTCATTTATCTTGCAAATCATGTTCAAAAAGGACAAAAGTTTGATGAAAAGGGACTTGAAGGCATTTTAATTGGGTTCAACCCAACTTTTCACTCCTATCTCATTCTCAACTCGCTTGGTGCGGTAATTGAAACTAAACATGTTAGATTTCTCAAGACTCAGCTTAACGGATTTCCCTTCCTTGAATCTCCCGGCTTAGACTTATTTTCCCAATCCAAACTTGACGCCTGCAATGTTAAGAGATGACTGACTCCTAGGAATGACATCCCCGCTCCCTCAGTTCTGACCTCAAATGAGGACACTCCAAATCTAGACATGACCCTCTTCCAAATCATCTCTGTCCTCTTTGACAACGCTTCCTTCATTTATCCTCTTACAATCATCTCTTCCTCGTTTCATTCTCCATCTGACTTCTTCTCTTCCACTCATCATCCATCCACCTATCCTCTCGTTCAGATCCTTCAATTCCTTCTTTGCCCAATCCTCAAATACTCCTCCTATTATCCTCAACTCAAAATACTCTCAACCTCGATTCAACCTACTCATCACCGCCCATCATCTTCAACTCAATCCTCAATCATTCTAACCTTTTCGTCCTCATTCCCACTCGTCCACATTCCATCAACTCCACCATTGACTCATCTCCACAAAACCACCATCGACCCATCTATCATTTGAGTCATCACTCATCTTGAGATCTGTCTAGAAGTGAGATCCTTCTTCAATTTAACTCATCTACTTTTGTCAAATTATCACTTCTTAACTCTCATTTCATTTCTTCTTTATTTTCTTGTAACTAATTTTCAGCACACCTGTGCATCTTCTTCTATCGGTCCTTTGTTGCAATAAGAACCTCCAATCTTTCACGGTTAAAAGCCAAATAGCAGAATGACGACCCCAGGACCAATAGACTCATCCTCCTTGCTTTTGAAGACTCTGACAGACTCGATTCCCAACCTCAATGACTCAAACTTCTCCCTCTGGCGATCCAAAATCCTCACCATCTTCTCACTCAAAGGGATTTCCCACTGGCTGACCTCTCCCGAACCTAGAAAATGCCCCGCTGAAGTTAATCTCGAAATCGTGGGTTATATCCTTGCTAAATTGGACAACCAAACCTACGTGAATTGCGTTAAGGAAAATCACCTAGCCAACGGGATTGCTCTCTGGAAATCAATCAATGAATTTCTTGCCTCTTCGCGAACCACCAATCAATCCCGGGTCTTCTTCCACTTCCTGAACCTTCAGTTCGACCCCAAGAATATTGAGAAATTCATCACAGAAGTCAGAGCTTGCTTGCTTCAAATCGCCAAAATCGGGATAAAGATGGACAATGATATTGTGGCATACCTCATTCTTTATAAATTTCCGCCTCAACTGGATCACCTTAAGACCACCATCACGCACTCGCTAGGAGAAAATAAGATTGATGGCGACCTTGTACTGCGACATCTTAACCAAGTCAAACACGAGGTCGCCACTGGAACTCAGGTGTCAGCCCTACTTACGCTCCAACAAACCCTCCAATGCAAATCCAACTGGCATAACCCCAAAGCCAACCATCCCAAAGATCACTGCTTCTGGCTTTACCCCCATCTTTGACCCAATTACACCTCCTCGCCAAACACCAACACCAGTCAAAAATCCAATCCTTCCAATAAGGCCACGGCAAATCTGGCATTCAGCTTTGCCATGACCCACTCTCTCAACCTATCAAGAGACCAATTAATTCTAGACTCAGGCGCATCACAGAGCATGTTCAATTCCTCCCGCTTCTTCAACTTCCTGGAAAATAACCAGACCAAAATCCAAACAGGAAAACTGGGTTCGTCAATAAGTTCAAATGGGATAGGCTCGGCCTTGATCATCACCTCTAACTCCTCTATCACCCTCACCGACTCGCTCTACGTTCCTGAAATCGCCGTTAACCTGATCTCCCTAGGTCAACTGATCATGGGAGGGTTCTCATTGATAAGAACCAATCCGAGCTTGTTCAAGGTCACTCTTGACAATCTGACTGTGTTGGAAGGTCGAATCCAAGACAACCTATTGATCGTAGAGGAATCGACTCATCCTACAACGCCCAATGCTTTTTCCTTTCTAACTCTCTCAACACTCCACAAGCGCTTTGCGCATCCTCATCCAGTATCCACCAAACTCCTCTCATGCAACTTTCCCAAGATCGGCTGGGACGACACTTGCTGCGTCTCGTGCGCCAAAGGTAAAATTCATTGCTCCCCATTCAAGGGGCAGTTTCCTCAAAGAGACAAACGATTTGATGAGCTACATGCCAATCTCTGTGGACCCATACAGCCAACGTCCAAAACAGGAAATCAATATTTCATGATTCTCACCAACAGTCATTCCTGCTTCAAGACGTGCATCCCTCTCAAACTCAAATCCAAAGCAACCGACGAGATCATCAAGTTAATTTGTATTCACTCCAACCTCTTCTCCAAAAAACTAAAACAATTCCACTCCGACAATGGCGGCGAATTCGTCAATTCCAGACTCAGTTCCTTCTTCAACGAGGAGGGGATTCTCCACTCCACATCCAAACCATATACGCCTCAACACAACCCAATAGCCGAACAAGCAAATCGGACACTCATCGAAGCCACTTGTACGACTATGCTTGACATGAACATACCTCTGGATCTCTGGGACAAAGTCATCTCTGGTTGTTGTACCCTACGAAACCTCATTCCTTTGCCATTGACCAAGACATCTCCATTCAAATTGTGGAATCGATCATCCCCTAATCTCGGAATTGTTTGCATCCTCGGATTGAAGACGATAGTCCTCAACCAGCGTCATCCACCATCATCCAGGTTCAAGGAGAAAGGAATTGAGGGAATACTGGTAGGATTTGACTTACAACTGCAATCCTATCGCGTCTTCTGTCCCTCCATCAACGATGTAATCCGCTCCAAACACATGAAAATCTTTGAAAATCACACTCTTCTCCCTTCCTCCAGTTCTCGCGAATCCCCTTTTGATCCCTTACTTTCCCTTAACCAAACACTAACTGATATTCTCAACTCCTCCAATCCCATTACCTCATCCTCCTCCACTTCCCCTTCCAATCCACAGTCTACTCCCGTCTCGTCTGACTCCCTTCTTGAACAAGCTGAGAACTCCTCCAATTTTGGTTCACCAACCCTCATTCCAACTGCCATCAAAGCCTCTAATAACTCTGAAACCTCCTCCTCATCTGACTCCAAGAACAATCTCATCTCCCACAAACTCACCAACCCTTCAACTCGAACTCTCAGAGATTGATCTACTCTCAAGCCCCCTATACGCTACGGATTTCTTGCCAGGACTGTTCCTCAAAACTACTCGGAGGTCCTCAATTCTCCGGACTGTCCTCACTGGCTGAAATCCATGAAGGTCAAAACCGACGGCATCAAACGCCTAGATGTGTGGGAGGGGTGTTACTCCATTCCCTTAGGAAAGAGAGCCCTCTCTACCACCTGGGTCTTCCGGCTCAAGGACAATCCTTCTGGCAAAGGGGTAATTTTTAAATCCCGCCTTTGCGTCCAGGGGTTCAAGCAGAAGGAATTTATCGACTACGGTGAAACCTTTGCTCCAACTGGCCTCATCACCACTCTTAGAACCCTCCTCGTATACGCCTTTCACCATAACCTTCCTACAACTCAGATGGACATAAAAGCCGCCTTCCTCCACGCTCCTCTAGACGAAGAAACCTACATTAAGTGTCCCAAGGCATACCCCTCCAAATTTCCCTATCTTCGACTGAAAAAGGCCCTTTACGGACTGAAGCAAGCCCCTAAAATTTGGTCCGATACCTTTCGATCCTGGATCCTCAAGCAAGGCTTTGTCACATCGGTATCCAATCCGTGCCTCTTCGTTAATAGATCCTCGTCAACTTACGTCTTTGTCTACGTTGATGATCTCGTCATTGTCAGCGAATTGAATGACTTTTGCCTCAAATTAAAGGATAATTTCAACATTTCTCACGAGGGGCCTATAAGGAAGATCCTAGGCAACCATTGCATTCACGACACCTCTCTTCAACTCCTTCACCAACCTGATCACATTGAAACTGCTCTCTCCGAGCTTGGACTGTCTAACGCCAAGCCAATATCAACTCCGATGACCCCCAACGTAAGCTCAGGGGGGCTTCTGATCTCGAGCACAACAATTTCATCAACTTTGGGATCAACTATTGATCGGCGACTGGCTATCTGAACTTCATCGCAAGTTGCACATGCCCTGATCTCTCCTACGCCGTATCCAACCTTTCTTGCTTCAACTCCAAACCTGGTACCATTCACTGGAATGAAATGAAACATGCCTGGCGATATCTAAAGTCCACGCGGTCTATTGCTCTCCGCCTCAAATCCACCTCCTTCAAGTACAATCTCGAGTGTTTCAGCGACTCCAATGGTTCCGACAACCCTTCCACTCGCAGAAGTCACATGGGATTCCTAATCCTCCTTTACGGATGTCCTGTAGCCTGGCATAGCAAACTACAATCGACTGTGTCACTGTCATCCACGGAAGGTGAACTTAAAGCCCTGGTTCTGGCCACTCAAGAGAAGATCTGGCTTAAAAACCTTCTTCTCGACCTAAATCCCAATCTCAAGCTCTCTCACTGCGCAAACATAGACAACAAGGCTGTGCATGACATCGTCAATCTTGACTCTCACCATGGCGCGTTGAAACACATAAACACTCAGATACAATGGCTGCGCGAACAAAAAGATAACGGACATCTCATCACCAATCTCATTCCGTCCGGCCGCATGATAGCCGACTGTCTCACCAAGCCAGCAATCAAGCCCTCAGTTACCTTACTCACGTCCACAATCTTACATCCTCTCACTCCTAGACACGGCGGCGTGTTAAGAGATGACTGACTCCTACAAATGAAATCCCCGCTCCCTCAGTTCTGACCTCGAATGAGGACACTCCAAATCTAGACATGACCCTCTTCCAAATCATCTCTTTCCTCTTCAACAACGCTTCCTTCATTTATCCTCTTACAATCATCTCTTCCTTGTTTCATTCTCCATCCAACTTCCTCTCTTCCACTCATCATCCATCCACCTATCCTCTCGTTCAGATCCTTCAATTCCTTCTTCGCCCAATCCTCAAATACTCCTCCTATTATCCTCGACTCAACATACTCTCAACCTCGATTCAACCTACTCATCACCGCCCATCATCTTCAACTCAATCCTCAATCATTCTAACCTTTTCGTCCTCATTCCCACTCGTCCACATTCCATCAACTCCACCATTGACTCATCTCCACAAAACCACCATTGACCCATCTATCATTCGAGTCATCACTCATCTTGAGATCTGTCTAGCAGTGAGATCCTTCTTCAATTTAACTCATCTACTTTCGTCAAATTATCACTTCTTAACTCTCATTTCATTTCTTCTTTATTTTCTTGTAACTACTTTTCAGTACACCTGTGCATCTTCTTCTATCGGTCCTTTGTTGCAATAAGAACCTCCAATCTTTCATGCAAAGCCAATTTTTCGAAAAGAAACAAACAATATGAGATAAGGGAGACACCTCCCAAATGTCCTGAATCCAACTCCAATCTGGAAGATACCAGTTCCTCAGACGCTCACTCTCCTGATCCTCCTTTCCCTCTTGTCCTCAAACCACCATCTCAGAGAACCAATCTAAGGCTGCAAAATGAAATCTGGAAACCTCAAAGATACGGGTTCCATCACTATTACAAGCCTCCTTCCTATAAGGCGGCACAAAAGTGCCCCAAATGGCCCAAATGGAAAAAGGCATTGGAAGAAGAACTGAACTCCATCAAATCCCAAGAAGTTTGGGAAGAATATTACAAAGAACCTAACAATATCTTGAATACCACCTGTGTTTTCAAAGTCAAAGAAAACTGCCACGGCAAGCCTGGGAGATACAAGGCCCAACTATGCGTGCAAGGATTTGACCAGGTCCAGGGCGTGGACTATGACAAAACCTGGGCCCCAACCGGAAAACTGGGATCTCTCTGCCTTGCTCTGATCTACAGCCTCAAAAATAAAATGACCTTCAGTCAATTTGACATGAAGGGAGCCTTCCTCCATGCGCCTCTAAAAAAAGTATCAATAATCAGAACACCTGAAGGATTAAGCAGAAAATCACCTTTTCTAAAATTAGAAAAATCTCTATACGGCCTCCATCAATCCCCAAAGAACTGGTACAAAAATCTTACAACATGGATTAAACTTCAAGTCTTCCATGAATCTACCAGCGACCCGTGCCTGTACATCAACTCAGAATCTGGGGAAGTCATCTATTTTCACGTTGAAAATCTCAGGCATGTTTGGAACTCTAACATCTTTGCAAAGATCTTCCTGACCAAATTCTTGAACTCTTCATGTCACCCTCCAAACAACAACTGTGGTATGTTAATGGAGATTAAAGAGGGCAGAATTCTCCTTGTTTATTCAAGTCATATTACCAAGGATTAGAAGAGCTAGGATATACTGATTGCAAAGACATCAACTCTCCATTAACTCAAAATTTCCATCTTGAACTGGCTTCTGATGAGGATCATGCGGAGTTCACCCAGCTCAATATAAACTATTTTTTGGCTATTGGACTCCTAAACCAGCTTTCTCAATACACTTTTCCCGACATTGCTTTTGCTGTCACAAGCCTGGCCCGATTCAATAATAAGCCCGGAAGTTCACACTGGAGGGAGGTGCGCAAAGTATGGAAATAACTGAAGACTACTAGAGATTTCAAACTCACTCTCAAGTATGACTCCTCTCAAGAAATCATCTTGGCCTACAGTGATGCTACCTGGGGCAATGATCCTACATTTTGTAAGTGTCAAACCGGGTAAATTATTCTTCACTATGGAAGCCCGGTTATCTGGAACTCTTCAAGACAAAGAAAAATAACCTATTCTTCTACTGAATCAGAACTGAATGCACTCCTAGAATGTTGACTTGAGCTAAGATGGATCATTCACCTTGTGGGCAAAATCTACACCTGCCCTGAGTGAAAACCAGAAATCTATATTGACAATAAAGGTCTGGAATACAAGATCAAGAAGTTTGGCTCTCACTCAAAATCCCAACATATTGACATTAAGACAAAAGGATTATGGGAAGGTTTTTCCCTCTCCAAATTTTACCTGTCCCTCATTCCCACCAACAAGATGATAGCAGACCCATTGACTCAGGCTTCCGCTGTAAATGCCCTCAGGATCCTCCAACAAGAAGTCTCCACTTAGAATCTATTGCAAATTTTTCCTTTTTTTCCTCCTCTTACCAGTTTCAGGGGGTGTTCAGTCTCAGTAGGCTTCCCCCCGCTGTCCCGCGGTCCTGCACGCTCCTCTCAGTTCTCTCCCCGCGCGCTCTCTCTTCCACCCCGGGGGCCTCACTCTGTGGCAACTTCAAAATTTAGATGGTCCGGAGGATATTTGGTCTTCAGCTCTCTCCTCTTCATTCTTCCCCCTTCTATCTTTCCTCTTTCTACCTTTTCCTTTTCTTCTTTTTCACTTTCTCATTCTACCCAGCCTTACTTGCAGTTAAAACTCAACGTCCGATGCAACCAATTCAACCTAACCTTATTGACCACTGATCTCTGGCTGGTAAGACCCCAACCTCTCAAGCTCTCACAATAAGACTCAATCTGATCCTCCAGCCATTCAGCCTACCTCCTTGACTTCTCCTCTCAGCCGGTCCTCTCTCAATACATATTATCCTCACTGAATAATTTCTGCCCTTGACATACAATCATCAGCCAAGCTGTAGGATCTTCCTTACCCGTCTCTTTCTCCAAATCTCTGTTTATATCAAATTCTCCGTTATCATGTTTTCCTATTCGTTGTACAGCTTATGCTGGTTCTGAGTCATCTAGAAATTCAAACCAATCTTATCAAAAAGAGAAAAGAGAAAATTGAGGTGGATATAGTAACTAGATAAACACTCTTAGACCTAATTAAATGATTAACAGGGTTGAGATCAAATAAGTTAGGTCAATACCACAAAGGAGAGTTGCCGCTACATCTACAAGATGTCCTCAAGGTTTCCCAAACTGAGTGGCTGGTTGCGGGGTGAGTGAGAATTCCCTCACATCTGTGTTTGATGAAATATATAAAAAAAAGAAGAAAGATGATTAGAAAGAAGGAATGTCCATTTGATCTTGAGGTTGATTGTAAAAGAATATCTTTAGCCATCCAAAGGAAAGTCATAGAAGTGAAGGAGATGAACAATGGAGGTGTCCTAGGTGCTCATTTATGTGGCATACAGTAGAGTTTTAAAACAAAAATGCAGCAGATGACCCTGGTGGTGAACAATTGGGAGGAATTACTTCTAAGTTTCCTCCAAGAAAATTAAATTTCTTGGCTTGATAAGCAGAGAACCTCCTGGCTATCTGAGTACCATCCAGCTCTTCAAAAAAATATGATCCACCTCTGACTTGGCTGACCACCCAGTAAGGACCATTCTAGCAATTAGAGAAAAGCTTTCCCCACTGAGTTTCCAAGGAATGATTTTAACCTAAAACCAGATCACAAGTATTCAAAGGGTCCCTAATCTGCTTTGAATATTTATCTTCCCAATACTGAACTGATTTTTGTCTAGATTCCGTCATCTTCTGATAAGCTTCACCGCAAACATTCTCACTAAACTCCAGTTGCTTAGATTGGGCAACTAATAGATAAGTGGTAGAAGAAACCTGCTCCCAAGAAATACCTCAGAAAGATTCCATTTCCAAATCCAGAAGAAGGACAGCCCTTTGACCAAGTAAAATTTTTTAGGGTGAGCACCCAGTGGTTTGTTTAGTTGAAATTTGATCAGACAAAAGGACCAGAGGAAGAAATTTGCAACAATTCTTCCCACTTTCACCGGCCAGTTTGAAAAGAGCAGCCTTCAAAGGAGCATGGCCTCTTTCCGCCATGCCTTGACCTTCAGGATAATAAGGAGTGGTCACCCTATGTTGACCAGGAAGCAATTGGACCATTTTGGCCAGTTTGCCACCAAACTGAGAGCCATCATCAGTTGAATAATATTGGACCTTGCCATAGCATATCATCAAATTTTTATAGAGAAAAGTTGCTCCTGATTCAGAACTGAGGTTCTTAAGGAATTTTGCTTTGATGAACCCAGAAAAATCATCTCTAGCCACAATGAGGTACTTAGCTCCACCAGCCTTAATGTGAACCACATCCATAGCAATCCTTTCAAAGACCATGGACTCCCAAGTTGGATTGAAAATTTCAGCGGGGGGCCTAATATGACGTTTCTGACAGACCTCAAAACTCATGCACCATTCAGAGACAGATTACTTCAAAGATGGCCACCAGAATTGTTTTGATATTTTTTCATAAGTTTCTGTTTCTCCACAATTACCAAGTCCTTCATTGATAATCTCCAAGATTGAATCTTCTTCAGCAGGGATTGTGACAAAAATAAGAGCACAAGGATTACCTCTCTTCATAAGCCTAGTACCTTGTACAAAAAAGTTGGAGGACTTTCTTTTAAGGGATTAAAAATATTTAGCTGAGAGATCAGGAGGTCTTTGGAGAGTGGAAAGGTACGTCTCTAGTTGAAGCCACAACCCTTGCTGGAATCCAGAATAATTTTGACAGGAAATCTAAGACAGGTTGAATAAAAGTTTCCTCCTGATCAAAATTCACTCCAACTTCCAATTCTTCATCTCCAAGAGGATGTCAAGATAAACTGTCAGGCATGGTGAAAGACTTTCCAGGCCTATGAAGAATATCAACAGAGAAAAACTGGATAAAAGCCACCCAAAGACTCATTGGAGCATTTTGAATTCTTGGGGCATTGATCATTTCAATGATGGGTTGTGTGTAAACTTGTAGCTCAAAGTGTTGAGCCCAGAGAATAGTTTGAAGCTTCTGCAACATTCAGGCCACACTGCAAATTTCCAGTTTTGGCTGGTAGTACCTAGATTCCAAATCTGAAAAGAGAAGAGATTCCTACAGAGCAGGACAATCCAAATCAATTTCATCCTCCTTTGTAAGGATATCCCCAACAGATTGATAACTCAAATTGACAGCCAGCTTGATCTTGCAAGCTCCAGGTCCATAAGTGATCTTAATAAAGACAATTTCTTTCCCAAAAATTTTTTTGAGCTTCTGAAATTATTGTTCACAAGCTTGGGTCCAAAGCCATTCAGAATCCTTCCTGGTTAAGCAACACAAGGGAATACAGATTTTGGATAGAGATGGGATGAAGATCCAAAAATAAATTAAAACGCCTAAGAAACCTCTGACTTCAGTCAGATTGATTGGGGTGGGCAAAGAGAGGATTTTGCTGACTTTGGATGGGGACATTCTTCTTCCTTCCTTGCAGACCACATGAGCAGAAATTTCCAGAGCAGGGACACAGGCAACAAATTTGGATCCAGAGACAGTGAGACCAGACTCCTCAAATTGAAACAAGATCCTTTTCAAAGTGTTTGCATATTCCCAGATAAATCAAGGATTCTTGAGTGCCAAGGTAAGAGCTCATTGTTATAGTCAGAAACTGGACCTTTAATTCCGCCATTTTCAATAAAGATACCATCATTATCAGTGATTTCATCCTGGAGGATCCAAACCATCTGAGCCTGATAGACTGCAACAAAACTGGAGGCACCTTGGGGCAAACGAGTAAGCTGAAATTGACCAAGAGGAATATAAAAAGTAGTTAGAGGACAAGAAATTGGATTTAAGGATTATTTCTCATAGCCACCCATAATATGCCCTAGACTATAGCAAGCTCTCCCAGAAAAATATTCAAAAAAATCTTCAGTAGCAGGGGGAATAACAGAGTCTTTAATAGTAACCTTATTTAGAGGCTGGAGATCATGAACTATTCTGAGTTTACCATTACTTTTAAGGACACAGAAGACAGGACTGGAATATCTGGAAGTTAACTGCTTGTATAAACCGGTACAGACTTGTTTGCAGACCAACTTCTACTACTGGAATGATATAATGTAGGCCATAGGAATCTTTCAAGAGACCTCTCTCTTCTTCACAGAAAGGAATAGATTTTTCTGTAAGAGCTAAAACATTTTTGATCAAATTTAACTCATCAGGAAGAAGCCATCCATCTGGACCAAAGTTGACCACCTTCAGACATTCTTCAGTAACACAACCACAAGGAACAAAGGGACAAGTGAGAGATTGAGATAATCAACAGTAAGGATAAAAAGATAGAGGAGGACACATAAGAGGAGGATTAAGGTTGAGAGGCATTGGTTGGTTGACTGATTGGACCTTTTTTGAAACTGGCTTATACTTAGTGGCAAAAGAGAGAAATCCTTGCGTCCTCCAAGCATTGACCAGCGGGACCTGACTATGAAAGCTGATACCAAGTTTCAACATATTCCAAGTTTGATTTTCCACAATGTCCTTGAAAGGTGCCTTTTCCATAAAAGAGGATCCAAAAGATGACGCATTGCTCACATTTGTGTCACAGGGTAGGGTTTTGAAAATGAAAGTAGTAGGAGCCCCTGATGGTGCACAATTGGGAGGACTTACTTCTACCCCAAATTGCCTCCACCTAAGGCCATACTCCTTCATACCAAAACCACAAAGAAGAGAATTGAGATCAAGATCTATTTTAGACTCATTGCGCAGATTAAAAAACAGAATATTGGAAGAAATATCAGGCTGAAAATAACAAGGAAAAGAAGAGAAAACAGGTCCAGAGAGAGAAGAAATATTATTAGTATTTTCAAATTTTTCTTGTTTTTTATTTTTAATCTTATTTGGATGAGAAGGTGTTAAGAATGTCAAGATTCACAAAGCTATTTCTAGCTTAAGTCAAAGTGCGCGCGCACTACTCTACTGTGTGAGATAATTAACCCTGGAGACACTCTCTATTGATTTGGGGTCTCCAGGGGCTGATTACAACTTGTACCTAGTCCTCACCTCTTCAAGAGGCGATTCTCTTTCTATGTTTCCTTCTCCTTTTTCTTCTCTCTTTGTTCTTTTTTGGTTATTTTTTATTTTTGTTTCTTTATTCATTTTTGCTATTGCTACTCATCTGCGCTTTTCAAGCTTGCCTACTCTTACTCCTACTCGACTCAACTCAACCGTTGTAAAATCTCAGACTCAAGATCTTGACTCCATCTCCATCACTTGATATCATTGTCTCAATCCAAATATCTCTTATAAGATTCACTGCCTGGTAATAATCTACTTCCCAAAGATTTATAAGTTTGGCAAGCCCTGACAGCATAGTATTGTCGACTATAGCCTTTGTTCTGTCTTCACGTGCCTCATTTGCTCTTTTTTTGCTCATCCTCTCTCCTCAATTCTGAACATAGTCAGACCTGTTGGTATTTCTTTTGTTCTAGTCTCCTTTTTTTTATTATCTCTGTTCTATTTCTTCATGTCTCTAACTTCTATTTAAAGTCTGCTGGTTTTTAGTCATAAGAAATCAAATTTTCATCTTAACACGGTTAAAAGCCAAATAGACGACTCCACCTACTCAAAAATGAACAAACTAGCTGGGGCCAACAACTATTTTCATCAAGTGGATCTCAAAGCTTCAGTCGATTCCATCCCTCCTCTCAACAATGACAACTACTCTATTTGAAGAGACAAGATGACAATGTTATTTGATCTCAAGGAAATCAAAGGTTCCATAACTGGAAGCTCAGACCAATTGTAAATGAAACAAGACCGGGAAATAAAAGCAATTATTTTGTCTAAACTCAATAGTACCACTCATGCAAATTTAGTTAATGCTACAAATATCTTGTCATTCAAACTTCACTGGGAGGAAGTCACTCGACAATTTTCTTCATCAGAAAATGAAAATAGGGCTAGAATCTTAAACCAATTTCTCCACGCACCCTTTAACAAACAAGCAATAGAAGGATTCATAACAGAAATTTGAAAAACTCTCACGCGCATGGCAGATGTTGGGATTGAGTTACCAAAAGATATCCTAGCATACTTAGTCCTATTCAAGTTTCCTCCCATTCTAGAAAATCTTAAGCAACAAATAATGCACGTAGAAAAATTGCTAATGGTCGATGTAGTATTCAACCATCTAACACAATATAACAACAAACAAAAGGCACAATTCGAAGTAGGCAAGAGCACTCCAGATGTCACTTTACTGACAACAAAGAGCAGGACTGAAAGAAACAATAAGAAGGTTAGAATCCGGTGTAAGGAAGGTTACCATGACCCAAATGCTCCGCATTCTGAATCATTGTGTTTTCATCTTCATCCTCAGATCGCGCTAGCATGGTGGGTAGAGCAGCAAAATGAATGGAAGAACAGAGTCCAGAAAGGACCTTCCATTAATTACCGCGCTTTACTCACTCTCTGGATCAATGTGGACAACACTCCTCATCTTCTCTTGGATTCTGGTGCAAAAATTCACATATTTAACAATTTAAAATACTTCTCGTCAATCAACATCCAGAACGAGCCAGAAGAGATAAAGACTGGAAAACTTGAAGCCAATCTTCAAATTTGAGGAACAGGCACGGTCAAACTTGTATGGAAAAAATCTGTTATAACTCTCAAGAATTGCATGTACGTACCCAACATCGTCGTTAACTTGATCAGCCCAGGGCTTCTAGCAAAAAAGGGTTGCAGTCTTCATCAGGAGCAAGATTGATTCTCTATCACTCAAAACAACAAAACCGTTCTGAAAGGCCTGATACAAGACAACCTGTTTGTTACAGAGAAACCTCAAATAGCTGGCAAAAATCTTTCAGTTAACATTACAAATCAATCTATTAACTCCACATCCACTGGAATAAACTCACTAGTTGATCTACACAAGATGTATGGACATGCTTCAATCTCAACTCTCAAGTTCATTCTGAAAGATTGCTTCTCCAAGGAAGAATTGAATAAATTCCAATGCGACAGTTGCGTTAAAAGCAAAATAACAAGATCACCTTTCTTATCCACATCAACACCCGCTTTGAAACCTCTAGAAAGGATACATTTAGATTTAGTAGGACCAATTACTCCTCAATTGAACAAAGGTCACCGTTATGTATTGACTCTGGTCAATAATTTCACTGGATATCTGTCTGCTTTTCCACTATCGCCCAAGGAGGAAACCCCGGACGTGATTATTAATCTCTTAGAGACCAAATATAAACAATTGAATTATTATCTGATCAAAATTTTCTCCGACAAAGGGACAGAATTCAGGAACAGAACGTTGAAGGATTTTGCAAAATCAAAACACATCAAACTTCTAACCTCCAAGCCATATCATTCTCAACATAACGGCCAAGCGGAACGGGCTAATTGAACCATTATTTAGTCAGCCCATGCCACCTTCTCATCATCTTGAATACCAAAGCATCATTGGTATATTGTAATTCAAAGCTGCTCCTTCATGTTGAATCAGATACCTAGGGAAGGTAATAACCGATCCCCTTGGGAGCTTATGTTCAAAAAGGAACTCCCAGCTAACTATTTAAAACCTTTAGGATTGCCTGTAATCTACCTTGGGAGTTGTCAGCAAAAAGAAAGAAAGTTTGACCAGAAAGGGCTAGAAGGAATATTAGTTGGGTTTAATCCCATTTTTCATTCTTATCTCATCTTAAACTCATCTGGTGCTGTTTTTGAAACCAAAAATGTTCAGTTCCTCAAGAATTATCTCTTTGAATTCCCCCTTCTTGAATCACCTGGTCTTGACATATTCGCTCAAGAAAATTCAGAACCAAAGGAACCAGATCTCCCCTCCACCAATAGATAATGATTCACGCAAAAATCTCAATTTTTCTTCCGCCAACAAGCAATATAATTTTTGAGAACCACATAAAAACCTTACCAAATTGGAATTGGAAACAGAACAAGAGGAAGTTGACTGTTTAGATTCTCCACCCTTGACTCAACCGATGCCCCCAGAACCCATCGCTTCATCCATACCCCAAAAACCGCGACGAGAGACTAGAAAGCCTCAGAGGTATGGCTTCCATCATTACTATGAGCCACCTTCATATAAGGCAGCCCGTAAATGTTCCAAGTGGTTGAAATGGAAAAAGGCTTCAGAGGACAAACTAGAATCTATAGAATTACAGGAAGTATGGGAAGATTATTACAGAACACCAGAAAACATTCTAAATACTACTTGGGTCTTCAAAGTTAAACAGAACTGCCACAGGGAACCGGCTAAATATAAAGCTTGGCTCTGTGTTCAAGGTTTTGACCAAGTTCTTGGAGTTGACTACAACAAACCCCAGGCACTGACTGGGAAGATTGGCTCTCTTCAACTGGCACTTCTCCATGGTCTGAAAGAAAAAATGAAATTCACTCAATTCAATGTTAAGGGCGCATTTTTACATGCCCCACTTGGCAAAACGGTAATCATAAAAACCCCGGAAGGATCTAATCGAAAATCTCCATATCTGAAATTGAAGAAATTGCTATATGGTTTGAAACAATCCCCCAAGAATTTGTACAAAACCTTAACCGCTTGGATCAGATCTCAAGATTACTGTGAATCAACCAGCAATCCATGTCTTTATATCAACAGCAAGGCTCAAGAGATCATCTACTTTCACGTTGACAATCTGATACATTTAGGTAACTCCAACTTTTTTGAACGTAGTTTTCTGGACCGATTCAAAAATTCTTCCTGTCATCCCCCAAACACTATACTCGGAATGCTCATGGAGGTTGAGGATGACAGAATCCTCCTAAGTAAACCAAATCATATTGCTTGTGGGCTTGAAGAACTTGGCCTATCATTGTGCAAGGAAGTACAGTCTCCTCTAACTCAAAATCTCCATCTTGAGCCTTCCTCAGATGACGACCATGCTCAATTCTGTCAGTTGAACATCAATTATCAATCAATAATTGGACTACTTAATCATCTATCTCAATATACGCAACCAGACATTTCTTTGTCAGTTTTGAGTCTGGCCAGATTTAATGTTAAGCCCGGTATGAGCCACTGAAGAGAAGTGCGCAAAGTGTGGAAATATCTCAAGACAACTCAAGATTTCAAACTTACAATTAAATACCATCCTGATCAAGATGTACTATGAAGCTTCAGCAATGCAACTTGCGGAGACAATCCCATCTTCCGCAAGTCTCAAAAAGGGTTCATAATCTTTCATCATGGAAGTCCAGTCGTCTGGAACTCCATTCAACAGCAAAACATTACCTATTCATGTACTTAGTCTGAACTAAATGCACTACTTGACTGTTATCTGGAAATAAAATGGCTCAAGCATCTCGTTGGTGAAATCTCTCATACGCCGGAATTAAAACCTACACTCTACATTGATAATAAGGGTCTAGACAATAATATTAAGAATTTCGGTTCTCACTCTAAGTCACAACATATGGATATAAAAACTAAAGGATTATGCAAAGATTTTTCAAATCAAGAGTTCAATCTCATGCTGGTTCCGAGCCACTCCATGGTTGCGGATTCTCTCAAGAAAGCCTCTTCTATAGACTACTTAAGACTTCTTCAACAAAAAGTGTTCCTTATTTGTTAGTATCTCGAAGATCAGTAGCACTCTTACCAGTCACGGAGAGTGTTAAGAATTTCAAGATTCACAAAGCTATTTCTAGCTTAAGTCAAAGTGCGCGCGCACTACTCTACTATGGGAGATAATTAACCCCGGAGACACTCTCTATTGATTTGGGGTCTCCAGGGGCTGATTAAAACTTGTACCTAGTCCTCACCTCTTCAAGAGGCGATTCTCTTTCAATGTTTCCTTCTCCTGTTTCTTCTCTCTTTTTTATTTTTTGGTTATTTTTTATTTTTGTTTCTTTATTCATTTTTGCTATTGCTACTCATCTACGCTTGTCAAGCTTGCCTACTCTTACTCCTACTTGACTCAACTCAACCGTTGTAAAATCTCAGACTCAAGATCTTGACTCCGTCTCCATCACTTGATATCATTGTCTCAATCCAAATATCTCTTATAAGATTCTCTGCCTGGTAAGAATCTACTTCCCAAAGATTTATAAGTTTGGCAAGCCCTGACAGCATAGTATTGTTGACTATAGCCTTTGTTCTGTCTTCACGTGCCTCATTTTCTCTTTTTGTGCTCATCCTCTCTCCTCAATTCTGAACATAGTCAGACCTGTTGGTATTTCTTTTGTTCTAGTCTCCTTTTTTTATTATCTCTGTTCTATGTGTTCATTTCTCTAACTTCTATTTAAAGTCTGCTGGTTTTTAGTCATAAGAAATCAAATTTCATCTTAACAGAAGGAAATGATAAGGAAAAAAAAAATTGCCTCTGAGACAGAAGTTGATTCTTGAGTTGGATTCTGAGGCTGGGAAGAAATAAAACAATTATTAGGACCAACTAATCCCATAAAAAATGAGAATGAGACGAAGAAGAGGTGTCCTTCTGTTATCCTTTCAGAACCAATTTAGGAGGATGACCAGGAAAATCTTGTTCCCAACAACCAGAATCAAAGGAGCAAATGGGAAATTTAATCTTCCTAAAATCAGCATCAGGGAGACAAATTCTCTCCCCAACTTGATCAGAAAACATCAGGGTTGCACCAAAATCCATTAAGAAAGGCCTTCCCAAGATCATAGGTCCATCCAAATGACTAATCCAGAAATGAAAGGTGCCAACAATATTTTTTCCAATTCAAACCTGGACATCCTCAGCAATACCAACTAATTTGCATGACTTATTCCCTATACCATATACAGAAGAGTTAAAGCTGAACCCTGGGCTGAGTTTTTGTTTGCAGGCCATGGAATCCAAAATTAAAATGAGCTGGTAACCAGAATCCACCAGAAGACAAACCGTTTTAGCAGAGTCACCAAGATAGCAGGAGAGGAAACCAAGAGGACAGGAATACCAGTTGTCATCTGAAGAGGGATCTGTTCCAGCAGAGTCCTCCATAAAAGTACCAGAAATAACTTTTAATTCTTCTGGACCAATCTCCACACATCAACAAGAAACCCATTTCTTCATCCCTTCAGCCACAGATGGAGAGATTGACAGTAGGTCAGCCACAGATGGAGAGATTGACAGTAGGTCAGCCACAGACAGATCAGAAATACTTAGGTCAGATATTTTCCTTAATACTCCTTCCACAGCATTGGGGTGATCCTTGGAAATGCCCCCCTCCAATCAAACTTTGGGCTGGGTGGAGGGAGGATGATCAGGTTGAGCAGGTACTGGAACAGGATCAGAAGGTTGAGGGGTTTGAAAAAATTAAAAAGGAGGAGGATCAGAGTTGTCCTTGAACCTTTCCATAAGTGGTTCCCTTTCCACTTCCATGTCTTCCACATTAGAGGAAGAGGGCTCAGGTGAGGATTGACGTTTGATTGGTTTTCAAAGGATGGAAGATGGAACTGGATGAGACTTTTGAGGTTTGTGTTCCTCATGGTGTTTCCTAGCTGGATCAGACTGATAAGTTCCAGAGAAGCAGGAAGAAGTGACATCTGGAGGATACCAAGGTTGTAAAGTGCCACAGGATTATCAAAAATCCAAGGAGAACAAAGATGCCTTCTTGGGGGTTTGTGGTTGATAAGAGGCCACCAAATGAAGGATTGGACACAACTAGTCAAAAGGGATCAAAGCACAATTAGGAAGCAAGAAATGTTTTCCCTTCTAGTCCCCCAATGTTTCCTCCTTGTCCTTCTGGAGTTCTGGACATCTCTAAGTACCATGGCCTTCCCTATGACAGTAATGGCAGACTAGAGTGGTTTTAGGAACAGAGTTAGAAGTTTTAGGAGTAGATAAAGAAGGAATTTTCCAATCAATTTTTTTTTCAAAGGCCTGAAGTAATTTAGTGATCTCATCTATGTTAGCAGTTTCCTTATTGGCCTGGGGATTTGATTTAGGTCTAAAATTTTCCTCAATCTTGTTCATTATTTCATTTGAATCTTTAAAGGGAGGAGCATTTACTGGTTTGGTGACTCTAGTTTTTTCAAAATAAGAGCTGTTTGACCTTTCATCACTTTATCCACTGCATTCCTTAAAGCAGGGAGCTTGAAAAAATTATCTCTTCTAGTAATCATAGATCCAGATTTAACTAATTCATCTCTAATCCTTTCCTGCAGTCCTGGAGAAAAAGACTGGAAAAACCAAAGTCAAATTTTTTCCACCATGTTTATTTCATGTTTCTGATGAGGTAAGACTGAATAGGATCCCAATATTTTCTAAAAGACTGATAATAAGAGGCTGAAGAGAGACCACCATTGGAGATCCATTGAGAAACCAGAGCATCCAAGTCCTGTAGGGTTAAACCTGGCCACATCTACTTTTCCTCAATAAGCCAACATAGCCCCCTTCAAGAGTCTCAAGTTATGAGTTTTGAATCCATAAAAAAATTCAATCAACTCCATAAATTAATCAGAGGAGATAAAAAAATGTAAATGATAAGCCATATCATGTTCACTTGCACTATCCACTTCAGCATCCTCTCATAATAATCGAAGAATTGTTTAACATTTTTTCCATTGAAGCCTAAGTTCTTGTTTTGAGGCTTGATCTTGACCATCATGACCCAAACAGTGGAGGAGGAGGTACCAGTAGATTCCATTTTGAAGAGAAGAGTTCCTAAGAGATCCAAAGAGAAGAATTACAACATGGCTCACAGGTGTGGTAATATTTTCACAAAAAAAAAACAAAGATCTTGCCCAGATTTTTCAAAATTGGGAAGACTTACTTCTGGAACAACTTGCCTTGACAGGTCAGATCTGGATGATAAAAGAAATAAAGAAATAAAGACAAAGGATAAGATTGGATTTTGGAGTTAATTCTTCAAGTTTGGGACTGTAAACCCCAAGGTTGTTGGTTCAATCCCGGCCCAGGAGGCCAAATGTAGGACTCAAAACTGTGCTAGGACATGGCATTTTTGTGGAGGGGAAAGTTGATGTTTTGGCTGCCCTTCTGGGTGTTACAAAAATATTTAAGTGTAACAAAGATCAAGGTCCAGAACTGTTTAAGTGAGGAATCAAGTAGTAAAGGATAAAGTTTGATAATATTTGGTAGCAATGGAATAGCACTATCTGAGGCCAGATTATGTGGGTAATATTTGAACAAAAGAATTTAAATTTGGTTTAAATTTCAAAAGAAAAAACCTGTTGTATGTAAACAATGCCAACAAGCTAATAACTCTGGTTGTCAGCAGAAGATTGGGGATGATCAACTCAAACCCCAACCAACCTTCAAGTTCTCAATGAACCCGCCCAACTCTCCCCAATCAAGCGCTTGAAGGGTACCAGATAACTGAGGGTGGGGGTAAAAGACAAAGCACAATGTTTGGAGAAGCTCTAAAAGCAAAGGGTAACTGATTTGAACAGGGATAACATCAACACTTTCCAGGAACTCAAGAGTAGGCTGGCAGAATTCAAATTTGAAAAATAGAAGGAGGTATAACACTCCAGATTTGAAGCTTAATAAAACCTCTTCAATCAAACGTGATTGGCTCCAGAAAGATGATCAAGGAAGGATTGTGACCAGTATGGTCAGAGAAAGGGATCAAATAGTGGTTTAAGACACTCAAGAATTCCAACAGAAAGAATTATATTCAACCCGCAAGGCTATGCTTGGTGATAAGGATCAGGCCACAGAGGGGAAAGGACTTCAGGATCAATGTATCAGGGCAAAATCAAGGATATACCCAGGATGATGATGAGGCAGATTTCAGATAATAAACAGGGGGCATATGCACAAACTCCTCTGGATGATTGGAAAAGGTAGGGGAGAGCCCCTCCTTTTATGGGCCATGGGTCCCTGTAGACTATTTACAAGTGATGAAAAAGATAGAGCGGATAAAAAAACAACAAAAACCTTTTCTTTTTTTACTTAGAAAATGAAATAATGCGGGAAAATAGAAATGAAAATCAAAAAATAACAAAAAAGATGATTGGGACATGTGAGCAAAAAAAAATGACAGGAAGGCGGCCAGCCTGCTTCACGGATGACAGCAGGCAGCGGAGGGACATCTGTGGGTTGGCAGATGGGCAATAGGGAAGGATGATCATCTGCAACATCACTTGCGGGGCCTTGAGAAGGAGCAATAGCAACCGCGCTTGCTGAAGGTGATTAGGGCGGGGTTCCAGGGGATTTGATAGATTGGAAGGAGTATGTAAATTATTCAGTAGGATGATGACCAACTTGGTGGAGCATGTATTCTTCCGGTTTAATGAAGGTGAGAGATGGGAGGTGCAAGAGGGGCAAGGGGGCCAAGTGGATTGTAGTTGGAACCAGGAAGGATGATTGGTAGCTGGGTTGTGAGGGATGAAAGTTTGGGGAAGTACTGGATTGGGGAGAAAGGATTGAGGTGATTAAACAAGGGAAGGATAATTGAATTGATGGATGATGATCAACCAGCAGAGATTGAGCCAAGAGACGGATCCAAGAAGGGGAAATTGGATTGGTTCAACAGATTTTTGGGATCAGGGATGATGCAAGTGGGATGAGGGTATGGATCAAATCCAGCTTCCATCCAAGATTGCAAGATAGATGGTTGGTCACAAGGGAACCTTGTTAGCCCGAGAGGGAGACGGATTTGTGTTAATTTTTTGGGAGGAGGAAATGGATTGTTATTATTGTTTTTGAATGATGGATTGGGGGTAGGGGATGAAGGTCAAGGTCGGGCTAGGTTGGGATTGATAGTAGCTCCGGAAATGGAGAGTCGAATGGAGAATTTCCATTGCTGTTGATGTTGACAACAATGCCTGTGGGGCAAGAGTTGAGCTGAGCCAAACCAGTGTGGGAGATAGGCAAGATTGAGATGAACGGATCTTTGACTGCGCATTGGGCAAAACAAAGGGCCAAAGCAAGAAGGACAAGGATTGAACGCAAGACCTGGTGAATTGAAGACCCCAGGAACCCATCCTTCAACCATTGGGAGTTGGGGAAGCTGGATGATCTGAAGGCTGAAGGGACCAGATTCAGAAAAAGGAATTCCAATTTTTTTTTTTTTGGTGATGATGAATGACAGCCATAAAAAAATCATAAAAAATTTTTAAATTTTCCGCAGTGGCCCTGAGGTTTCCAGATTTGGTCATAACACCAGCTGTTGCTTTTCTTTCTTCTCTTCATCTCTCATCCATGCCAATCCTCCATCTCCTTTCCATCATCCTTCATTGTCTTATTCCTTCATTCAAGTTCACGTCAACACTTGATCCGACTGCAAGGTGTCCCAAAGCTGGTTACTTCTAATTCAGCACTTGTCTGACTCTTGAGTTACTGACCCCTCACTTCCATTCCTTAGAACTTCAATCTCATAAACTCTGAAGACCTTAGGGAACCTCAACAACAGCTCAGACTATTTTCTCTGTATGCAGATGTGATTTTCTTAACTACTAGTCAAATCTGCTTCTACTAACATCTTTCCTCAGTGTTCATCCTCCTAGCTCATCCAATTTCCAAATCAGCTGAGTAGTTATCATCTTTGACACGTCACTGCCTTTGTTGGTTTCCTTTTTTTTGAATCTATCATTGAGCTGTTTCATAATTCTAATTTTTTCCTTGATATCAATCTGCAATTCATCAGTGGTCCTGGTTTCCAGCCATACTTTTATCAAAATTTCATAAATGAGGTGGGTGATCCACTTCAAATCAAGATAGCAATAAAGGAGTGCATTGAGCTTGGATTTTGTAGAAGAATATGTTATATTTCTTTTTCTTGAGGAATTCCAAATTATTGGGCTACCATAGTGAAGAACTATGTACCCTGTTTGAGACTCCAAAGATTGGAATCATCTCCCCAAGTTGCCTTTCTGTATCCCAACACAATTATCTCTGAGGGGTAGTACTCTAGTGTCATTTTCAAGTTTCTTGTGGTCTTGAGATACTTCCAAACCTTGCCTACTTCCTTCCAGTGAGATAAAACAGGCTTAGAATTAAAACTAGCCAATTTTAGACAGTAAATGCAATGTCAGGGAGTGTTTACTGAGAGTGATGATTTAAACGTAAAATTGAAAATTGGTAGTTGATATTAAGTTGGGAGAACCCCACGTGATCTATTTCTGAAGATGGCTTGAGATGAAAATTTTGAGTTAGAGGCAAGTTGGTGTTCTTGCAATGGGTAAGTCCCAACTCTTCTCATCCTTTATTGATGGGATTTGGTTGGCTTAGAAGAATTTTATTTCCATCAATCTCCATCAGCATTCCCACAATAGTATTTGTAGAGTGCCAGGATGAATTAAAAAATTTCTTTGAGAAGTTGACTGCAAAGTTTTCCAATTTTCCTACAAGAATGAGATCATCAACATGTAATTAAATGAACTCCCCTGACTTGAAGTTGAGATAAAGACAGGGTTCACTTGTTGATTTGTGGAAGCCTTGCAACCGTATCCAGGCAGTAAGTGTTTTGTAACAGTTCTTAGGGGACTGGCGGAGACCATACAAAGATTTTTTTAATTTTAGATAGGGGGATTTTTGACTTTAACCCTCAGGAGTTCTGATTATCACTGTTTCACTCTGTGGGGCATGGAGAAAAGCTCCCTTCATGTCAAACTGAGTGAAGGACATCTTATTTTTCAGACCATAGAGGAGAGCAAGGCAAAGCAATCTGAGTTTCCCAGTTGGTACCCAGGTCTTTTCAAAATCTACACCTTGAATTTGATTGAATCTTTTTCCACATAGACAAGACTTGTACTTGGCTGGTTCACATGGCATTTTTCCTTCACCTTGAATACCCCAGTAGTTTTCAAGATAATATTTGGTTTGTAATATTATTCTTCCCAAACTTCTTGGGCTTTGATAGAGCTGAGTTCTTCTTCAAATTCTATTTTTCACTTATGCCATTCAGGGCATTTTTGAGCTATTTTATAAGAGGGAGGTTCATAGTAGTGGTGAAATCCATATCTTTGAGGTTTCTGTATTTCATGCCTAGTTCTTAGATTAATCCTTTGAGTGATTGGTTCTGGGGCAGGAGTGGGAAGAGGGTCTGAGTTTTGGGAGTCAGAAGAGTTAACATCTTACCGGTTGGAGTCTGATTTGAGGCATTCAGAACTAGGTTCCATGATTGAATATTTCTTGTCATTTTTGAAGAAACAAGCTTCATTATAGTCTAGGTCTGGCAGGGGGAAGATATATAGACCGGGAGATTTTGGGAAGGGGAATAGATTTAGCTTACTTTTGAGAAATTTGAAATGCTTGGTTTCAATGACGGCTCAGAGTGAATTGAGGATCATGTAAGATTGAAAGGTAGGATTAAATACAAAAAGAACTCCTTTCAGAACTTTTTCATCAAATTTAAATCCTTTCTGGATACGGTTGTCCAGATAGATTACAGATGAACCTACAGGTTTTAAATAATCAGTGGGGAGACTCTTACTAAACATGAGCTCCCAGGGAGATAATTGATTACCTTCTTGTGGAATTTTGTTGAGAATAAAGCAACAACTTGGGTTTACAATGTGCCAATAATTCTTAGCTAATTGAGATGATGAGAACATGGCTTCAGAGGATTCTATGATGGTGCTATTAACCCTTTCTGCTTGGCTATCATGTTGGGAATGGTAAGGTTCCAAAGTTACAAGTTTGATATGTTTCTCCTTGGCAGTCTTTGAGGGTAGAGTTGGTGCATTTTGTACCCTTATCAGAGAAGATTTTGGATGTTTATTAGTTTAATTGTTTATATTCAGTCTTGAGAATGTTGATAATTACTTCAAGAGTCTCATACTTAGATTTCAGAGGAAATGTGGCTAAGTAGCTGGTGTGATTTTCAACCAGAGTGGGTAAATATTGGTGGCCAGACTTTGATTGGGGACTTATTTGGCCAACCAGATTGAGATGAATTTGATATAAAGGTTTACTGGCGCATTTAAAGGAACTAGTAAATGGAGATATAGTAATCCTGCTTTTTACGCAGCTGTTTCATTGAAAAGGTGAAGCTCCTTGCTAGAGTAGACATTTTTTATCAGAGGCTTGAGGGTAGAAAGGGAGGCGTGTCCGTAAATCTTGTGAAAATTTAGTAGGGAAAGAGGAGTGGTAGAACATTGGTTTGAGAGTTTCACTATTTCTTGCTGGAAAGCTGATTGAGTTTTATTGATAAAAAATAAATTGTCTTGGATCAAGCCCTTCAATACAAGTTGGTTGCCACTAGTAAAAGTGAATTTGTTGCAAACTTGAGAGAGAGAACAGCCTTTCTTGGCCACAAGACTGGGGATGATCAGGTTTACAAGTATATCCAGGATGTATATACAGTCTTTGAGGGTGACTAATGAGTCGTTCCATTCTTTTTTCACCATTCCTGTCCTGCATATCTTAAGATTAGCTTTTAGCTTGCCAGTCTTGATTTCTTCTGGTTCATCCTGAAGTTTGATGGAAAAGAAAAACTTTAGATTGTTGAAAATATGGACATTAGCTCCTGAGTCTAGGAGAAGATTGTTTTTTTGTCCACATTTATCCATAGAGTTAACAAAGCATGGTAATTGATTGTTGGGTCCTTTTTGGTTTTATTTTCCCAATCATTCTGTTTTTTAATTCACCATGTTGGTGCAATCTGGGGATGTAAATTACAGCAAAAGGATGCAGAATGGGGAGAATTAGGATTATGGTATCCCTCTTGAAATTTCATCTTAACCTTCTTTTCATCCTTATTTTTCCTAGTCTTAGTAACCACCAGTGAGACGTCCATTGAGGGTTTTCTGACATTTGATTGCGCCTTTGTCTTTTTATTGTATTGAGTGAGATGATTGAATACAAATTCAATTTTCCAATGCTTCTCTACATGCATTATTTGTTGTTTGAGGTTTTCAATAATTGGGGGAAATTTGAAGATTAACAGATACACTAGTAAATCTTTATGTAATTTGATTCCCAAGTCAGCCATCCTTGTGTTGGCCTTTCACATGTCAGTAATGAATCCCTCAATGGTGTTTTAATTGAAGGATCAGTGAAGAAAATGATTAAAGACCCTTGCTCTGTTTGCTGTCTCTTATGAGGCAAATCTCTGGGTGATCTTGGCCCATAATAGTTTTGACAAGGTTATATTAGAAGAATTGAAAATTTTGTTGTGATTTATGCTGTTGATTTTGGATAGGATAATCACTCAAATTTCTCTGTCTTGTTTAGAGGATACTGGGCCAGAGTTTTGAGTAATGGTGTCCTTAATATCCTTGATTTCAAATAACATAAGAATCTTGTTGCGCCATATTGAATAGTTTTCTTCATTAAAGGGATTTATGGCATTGATGGATGCTTTGAGAGCCACCTGGTGAAAATAGTTGGCTTCTCCCGCTGGTTTGTTCATTATTTGTTTTGTTTGGTTTGTTTTTAGGACTTTGCCTTTTACTGTGATAAGATTGAGCTTTATTTCAAGAGAACTAAGAACCAGTAGGCTTGACAGGAAAATGAAATTACATCAGAAATTGGAATAAATAAGAAACTGAGAAATGTAGAAATAAACAAGGACAGATCATCCTACAGCTTAGACCATTTGAATAAGTCTAGATTGGTGGCTCCAAGAAAAGTGGATAATTATTCAAAATTGAGATAGATATTTGGAAGAGACAGGCTTGATAGATTTCAAGTGAAGAGAGGATGGCTGGGTAGACTCAAGGATCAGGTTATATTTTTTGAGAAGATTTGGTAGGTCAAGGTCTTACCAGGCAGGGACATATGATCAAATAGATTCAAATAAGGGGTTAATCAGGACTTGAAGTGTTGGTTAGAGATGTTGAGAGATAGAAGGAATGAATAAGAATGATTAAAGATGAGGAGTAGAGAGAAGTAAATAAAAAGGCGGAGCTGAGAGACTGCCAGAAAAATAGGAAAGAGATTGGGTAGAAACAGGAGAAGGTGAAGACAAGAGGAAAGAAGGAACATTTGGGCCCTCCCTATGGGTTGTAAGTGAGCCTGCGTGGAGAGAGGGGTAAAGGAACTTAACAATTGAGAAAAGATGGATTGCTTTCTTGCAACTAAGCCAATTATATTTCCAAATAGAGTTATGAAGTAGCCAGTGTTTGACTTCCTGCTGCCTGAAAAGGTGTTATAGTTGGCATCCCCCCATCCACATAGCCCTTTTTATGCCTCTGTGGAGCGCCTGTGGTGAATCCCAATGAACAGGGTGCCTCTGAAATACCACAGAATTTGATTTGAAAATTTCCAATGAACTTTAGCTCGGTAGTTGGTGTAGTGAAAAAGACCAACTCCCCCACTAAAGCTCATTCAAAAGGAAATGCTGTGTTTTGTGTTTATGGAAAGATTAATTAGCATACCCACCACTTTTTTCATGGTCTTCACATTGAATGCAGGGCTGTCTGCCAATATGAGACAATGAAGATTCAGGGGGGCCGGCACCTTTACCAAGCTTTCCAAGTCCATCCTGAGTTTGTGCAAGTTCTTCAGAAAAAGATCATTCTTTAGCAGCAAAAGGGAGCCATCAGCCTGCCAGTCAAGGGTGTACCCAAGGTGCTACACCAGAAAATCTTGCACACAGATGGAGTATCTATCCTTGAAGCCTGTCAGCTTCCTGATGCAACAAAAGTTGCTTTCTTTTAGATCCAGAAAGTGATGTTGGTGTTGGAATAATAATAATTCAAAGAAAGCACATAAAAAGCCAAAATTATAAGAGTATGCTAAGATCAAGTGTTTCACAAGGGCTGTTGGATTTCAGGCATGGCTTTTAACAATGGGACCCTACTGTCATTAGACTTTGTTTAAAGGTTACTGGAGGATGATACAAGGATCAGAGCATGATTTAATTCAACATAAGGTTCTGGATGACACTTTCTGGGATGGATTTCCTAGTAAGGAGTAGTAAACTGATTTCTTGGGGAATATTTGGGAAGGAGGAAGAGGAGGCCAGTTTATATAGACAAGAGCTGGAACTACAACATAATTGCAGTGGGTTGGGTCTCAGACTACATATTTGATGAAAAGGTAGTTTTCTAGTAACAGAGAGGGCTAATCAGGTATGCTACTACATTTGAATAGACTGCTTCTACATTGCGGCAAGGTTAAAGGTCTGGGATGTCTGAGTTGGGATTTTACAGTTGAAGGATGAAGATTTTAAATGATTTTGACAAAAATATGTACTAAGTGGAGAAAGTATAGGAGACAATATTGAAGAGGATTTCCAGAAGGATTCCAAAAAATAAACCATGATGAAGTATGAGATAGACCGTTGAGTAAGGTTACAAGATAAAAAGACATGGGAGATGCAGTATGTGCAAGCATATAGATTCAATCTGTATGATGTATGAGGTTAGACTATATGTAGATATGTAATTCATGAATATCCTGAGGATATGTAGCTACTGTAGATATACTGATATAAGTCTCCTGAGCCCTGAGATTGAACTTCCTTGGCAATTAGATTAGAACTGAGGGCTAGATTGAGCTTTCTGAGTGTAGACTGAGTTAGGTTTCTATATGACAAAGTGCAAGGCTCATATTTTTTTGGTTAAAACATTTTTTGATATTTTTTTCAAGAGGGGCCACAGCCTATACAAAAATGTGGATCTTTACAGTTGCACAACCTCTCTCCAGGGGGTCACTTTGGACAGTATAAGCACCTTGAAAATGGGTTCCTGAAGAATTACTTCAAAGGGTTAACAACTAAGGGAATGAAATTTTTTCTGGGCTTAATGGTATGCAGAAGTAAGCAGGGTAAACCAGCCAAAAAGTTACTGTATATATACCTTTTTGGGGTGAAGGGGCTTTCCCAAAGCATGTAGAGATGGTTTTGCTTGTAGGCTAAGGCAAGCAGGCTTTCCAGGTTTATTTTGAAACACATTCTTAGTGCTTTAACTAAGCTTTACCTGTCTCTGCAGTATTTATGTGTGATTTCTATGTCAAAAAATGTCTTAACAGTCATTTGCTATTTTGCAGTTTTGACATATATCCTATTTTTTTATTGTTTTTTTTAGCAAAATGATCAGAGGCAAGTATTTGTATATTTTCTGTAATTTTTTGATCATTTTGATGATTTTTAATTAATTTTATTGGAACTCCTTTGTATGTTTTGTGGTCCCAAAAGATTTGATATTTTTTTTGTGACAACCCTTATTATGGCTTTCTCTAATTTTTCTGTTTTATGATTTGAGTTTATATGTTTTTATTTTATTTTTATAACTTTCAAATTATCCTCTATCTTTCAGTCACATTAATACATATTAATGTTGCTTTTTTATTAGTTTTAGCTTTTGGGTGTTGTACGTTGGTGTCAGGAATTTCCATTGACTGGTTTGATGCACGCAGGCGGGAATTGGATATTGGGCTCAGATAGCTGTCAGTTGCATATGGTTTTGACAAGAGCCAATTTGACAGATGCATGTGGTAGATTAGTTGGGGTTTTTGCCTGCAAGATCCTCAACTAATTAACCATGCTGGAAAGTGTTTCAGAAGCGCAGAAGTGCAGGAATTTGGCCGCAAAAGTGCCTAGGGCCTCATTTTCATCATTTCTGTTACTCAAGTTGGCCGTATTTGAAGAAGGGTTCCGCGCAGAAGGGTGTTTTTGCAAGCAGAATTGGATTATTGGGCAGCCGCGTGCGGTGGGGTCTGGTTGCAAGCGGTTTTGGATTAGGCAGAATTGGATTAAGTGGCAGCGTGTGCTCCAGCCCCACCACCAGCAACCATCCCTTGGGTTAGTGAACTTGCAGAGTTGTAAAGGGATCTCAAAATATATTTTAAGGGTCTTCTGCTACCTAGCCAGCCCGCGCCCTGGGTGTGCATTTATGGTGAAAATAGCGGCTATTGGCGGTTGGGACAGGAGAACCAGAAAATGGATTCAAACGCAGGATTGGTTTCCCCAGTGGAGACAGGATACGTGTTGGCAAAGCGGGTCTTGGAGGAGTTGGATCAGCCCTTTTCTATGAAGCAAGTGAGGACAAGCAAACGGGAAGCCAATATTGCGCGTGGCTTGGGAACCAATGGGCTGCAGGCGAGTCTTGCGGAGAAGGGGATGTGAGCAGATATTGTGCACCACTTGCAAACCAATGAACAGCAAATGGATTTGCAGGGAGGATAGGAATGCTGGGGGAAGGAACAGGCCAGGCATTGGAGGATTGAAAATGGAGTTGGACCCCTTTGACAGTGGGGGGGATGCATGCAGAATGGAAGGATGTGGGGCGCAGGGAGTGCCGAATGGGTGGGCCAACAGGGGGACCTTTGCCATCATGGCTAGTGGAGATTTTTGCATTGGTCCAACAGACACGCACGGCAGGACTTCAGGTGCGAAATGGGACCGGATTGGGAATCAACAGTATGACTGGTGAGAAGGAATTTGGGGTTGCAAGGGATTTGGCAACCAAAGGCGCGCCTGGACAGAAGTTTGGTCAAACGGCCTGTGGACACAACCCGCATGGCATTTGATGAGGCAGTGCAGGTCTCTCTCCTAATGGATGCAAAGGTTGCAAGCCACTGGTGTTGGAATTCTAAATGAATTCATTTCATTTGTCTTTGAATTTCCTTTTATTCATATTCATTTTTGTCTTTGAATGTCATTTCTGTCATTTCATTTCTTTTATTTCCTTTTTCTTTTTCACACACGAGTGACCCTGCGCGCATGTCTTCACACGCTTCACTTCTGAAATGCCCCACGCATTGTAGAAACTCCAGTTCTGCTGCAACTCCTCACTATTTTTATTGCTTGATGTGGTCTCTGTGTTTTCCCTCAGGACACTCAAGTCCTCCATGACGATTGGCCTATTCTTTCAGCAACCTCCAGCGACTCCACTAGTCTTTTCTCGAGCCCACTACTCCGTGATCTTTCTTTGTCTCCTGTTTTGACCTTTCATCTGGCCGCCACTCTTTTGGTTCTTTTTAGGTTCATTTTCTTCTCCTCTTTCTTTTCAGCTGTTTCTGCGTGTGTCGATTTTCTGTCTGATGATCTCAATTCAAATTCTTTTTAGCCTCTAAACTTCTCAACTGGTACAGCGGCTAGGCATGGGGGGGACAAAAAGAGGGTTGCAGGAACGCAGGCGCAGGGCAATTCTGGGTCCATAAAAGTTAGGACAAGCCCCACAACAAATGGCAGAATACAAGGTGGTGTGGTAGTCCAAACCTGTCCTATAGACATCAGACTCACTTTTCTAGATTAAAATCAGCTCAAAACCTCAAATTAACCTCAGAGATGGATTCTACATCAGAAATAACCCATAGTCACTCAGCTAAAGTACCGCCCTATCTCTCATGGATTAGACAATACAGCCCAACAGACCTCCAACTGTGGCAAAATCAAACCCAAAAAGGTGTCACAGCCCTGTGAAAGACATAAGAAATACCTTGGAAACCCTCAAGTACATACCAGTGCCAGCTTACCCTCAAGAACAGGACCATACACCAAATCTGTCACCTTATCTGTCAGCTTGCTAGTTGACAAGAGAAAACTTTCAAAGAAGATCAAAAACAGAAAATCAATAATAAAATTGAAAGGAGTGGGAAATACATATATAATATTTCAGAAATGGATTCCCCACCCAAAAATAGATAGGTTCACTCACTGACCCCACCCTTGAATTCCAACTCCTTATATTTTTAAATAAATTCAGAAGAAAAAGACCAACAAACCACAACACCAATATGGCACATTTTGGCCATTGTCATATTTCACACATAATGCCACGTATAGGTTTCACAACTAAAATTCAATCAGAATAGAGGTGTTGTGTATATTTTAGGAGTTACAGGCAGATTTGTGTTATGACACAATTCCCACGCGCAGCCCTGAATTCATACAGAAAGGTTAAACACTCCTGTCACCCAACATGTAGCTGCATGTCAAGAGACCCGCATGAAAAATGACTGAAGATGGATTCCTGCATGCAGCTGTCAAGCCTGCACGCGTCAACATCAGTTGTGCTAATTCCAACAGCCAAGTACTGCAGGAACATGCTACAACTTGCATTCATAAATCATGCATACGTAACAAGTGGACTGATGGATAGGCAGATGTTTGAAACCTAATAAAATTGAATAAAAATATGAAAATCAAAACATTAAAACAAATAAATTGTGAGAAAAAATAACAAAGGTTGTCACATAAATGAGATTTCCAAATCTTTATGAACCACGAAGCACACCAATAAGTCTTCCAAAAAATTATTAAAAGTTACAAAAACTTGCAGAAGATGGCGTAGAATCTACAAATACCCACTTCTACCCATGCCACTCAAAAAGAAAGCATTAAAAAGTAAGGAAATATGTCTGAACAATAAAAATAACAAATGAATATTTAAATACCTTCTGAAAATTATTTCACATAGAAATATGACACAGGCAAGGCTAGCAAGTTCAAAGCACCCAGACTACGTGCCAAAATAGCGCTTATTAGCCTGCTAGCCTCAGCGCAAAAGCACAACCCTCTATACATGCCCTGAGAAGATCTTATTACCCCTGAAAATTATATAAAAAACCCCTTTTAGATGGTTTAAACACCTGTAATTTTTAAGTAATCAATCCAGACCCCATTCCATCCATGATCAAGTGTTTATTCAAGATAAAAAAGTAATTTATGGCCTTGTCCTGATAGTATTATCATCAATTCTAAACCCATTGTTAATTCCATTGAAGAATATCAGCAATATCCCCAACAATTTTCCTGAGACCCTTTCAACCATGAATTTCTGCAAGTTTCTTGGAGTGTCTGCTTAAATTAGTAAGTTATCTCCTCCTTGCCTCCATGCATAAGTGCTTTGAGTCAGCCAGTCCACCCAATCCCCTGAGTAAACCCCTTTTGAGTAATCACTTAGGACCTCATTATCCCAAGGTCTTTACACGGTTCAAAAGAGCCCCTTGAAGAGAGGTTGTTATCCAATAAAGATCCCCTGTTTGCATAAACTTTGGCCCCTCTTGAAAAATATATTTAAATCAATTTAATCCAACCAAACCACTCAAACTTTGCACTTGCTTCTAAATCAACCATTTGAGCATTTTACATAATTTTCTTGGAATTATTATTATTCCGACACCAATATCACTTGATGTAGCTAAAGGACAACAAAGTTCCTGGTATCAGTAAGCTGAAAACTGAGGGTCTCCTTGTTAAATTTCCCTGAATAATTAATTTTTAATTAATTAATTTCTTGGACCAGATAATCTACGTAAATATAAGCAAAAATACTTATTACTTTTTTTTTGTTATTCTTCCAGTGGATCTTAAGAACAAAGGGTAATTACTCAATTATTATTATAATCTTCTTAAACAGAGAAAAGAAGATAGATTCTGTAATTTTGTACCTGTTATCATAACTCCTGAGCAACAAAAAGCAAAATGAAACAATTATAAACAACAATCTTTAAAAGATAAAGAATTAGAACTTGAAAGGCTTATTAATTTTAATTCTTTACTCAGACAACACATGGCCTGGAAGAAGTATCAGAAAAAGCTTTATTTCTTTAACAAAGATAAAAAAAATAAGGAAAGTAAGCTCAAAATATTTTATATATATTTTTTTTTGGAGAAAATTTGAAAAATAATTGAAAATTAATAAAAAATCAATAAAAAATTAACAAACCAATCATAAACTAAAAAAACTTATTAAATTGAATTTTTTTACCTTAATTGCAGTGGAAAGAACCTTTTCCCTTTCAGATTTTATTGAGAATTATTTGTTAGAAAATAGTTCTCACCACAGATCTTTGGATTTAAGCCAAGACCTCATTGGTACCCACAAAGACCCCCCTGAAGTACCCAGCAGGACTGATTCAACCCTAAAAAAGCTTTGTTACCATTGAATTCAACTCTAAGTGAGCTTAAATTAATTTAAAAATAAAATAAAAATATTTTTTTTATTTTTTTACTAAGTTTTGACAAAATTATATTCATTTTTGCACAATGTCGCAAAACAGGCCCAACACCCGCGCAACCGGACAAGCACCGTCCTATGGACCTCTGCCCGGAGAAACGCCTGCCAATACAAGTGCCCTTAGCAAGCATGATGAGAGTTCTCAAACCCGCAACTCAAGTGCTGCAAAATCTGCCAGCACCCGCGCCTGCCAAGTCAACCAACCAGCTGTTGGAAGTGAGCTCTTTGCCAAGACAGTTTTCCCGCAAAGCTAATCCTGCTCCTACACCTCCCAGTCCAGACTTGGTCAAGGAGTCCAAGATAAAGGATCTGTTAAAGGATCATGTGAGTTGTTGGGGAGCATACAAGCTAGCCCAGGAGCAGGAGGACCCAGCAGCCATGAGAAAGGCTATTTCACGGGCCAAGTCCTTACAAATAGCCCTGCAGAAATTAATTCCCAGAGAAGAAGTAGAGAAATATGTATAAAAATGGAACCCTTGGGATCAACTAGCCAAATTAATAGGAAAGGACCCCAAAAATTTGAGTTCCTCAAACCATCAAAGTTTTAGGAACCAAGAAGATTGGGAAAAAATAATATCTCTAGCCCAGAAATGGAAGAAATTTTATGACAATTAGATTCTGATGATATAACCCCATTGTTTAACAAATTCTCTGACAATATTTTCCATAACTTCAACATCTTGAGTAACAATTTAGACAGTATTCACAAACAACTTGACAAAGCAATCCAAATAATCCAAAACCAAACTGACCATCTGCAAGCCAATGAGTCTGAAATTAAATTGTTAAGAAACACCATTCATTTAAATAAAGCATCTTTAATTAATCATATTGGTACCAACTGAAAACGATACCCCCTCTATTCATCTTGTCAATAAAATTGAATTATTAAGAAACAAAATGGATTTGGAACTAGGTATGATAAAGAATGATTTAAGATACCTTAAGATTAAATCAACTGCCCCTCCTTTAATCAATGTAGAAGAATCAAAAACCACCAGGACAACTTTCACCCCTAACATCCCTCTTAACTCTGGAGTGAATAGGAATGAGTCTTACTGGTCTTTTCCTACCCCTGAAGTTGAACAAGCTTTGAAACTTTTTCCCCCTGTAACTGAATGGCCTAAATTCTCAGGAGAAGTGGAATACAACCATATCAGCTTCATTAAATTCATTGACTATACCCTTGCCTCTTATGAACTTCCAGATACAATAGCTGTAGTGAGAATACCTGGGCTGTTTGAAGGAGTAGAACTAGATTGTTTTATCAACAAACAAGGAGAAGTAGGATCTCAAACTTTGAACTCTTGGAAGTGTCTTATCAAAGAATAGTTTGGCACCAGAATCTGGAAAAGAGAGTTGATCAAAACTTTTGAGAACTCACTTTTCCACCTTTTAAAGGACAAACCCCACAAGTGGTTTTTGGAACAAAAGAAGAGGCTAGATTGTTGCTATCCTGAAGCTGATAAAGAGGAAATCAATGAAAGTCTCCTCAATCTGTGTGTGTCCCAGACATCTTAATCACAGTCAGCCAATGCACCCATGCGTGGCTGAGCTAAAGCTCTGCCACTCTGTCAAAGTTTTTTACGCAGCCCCGGGCCTCTGACAAGTAAGAAGCCATGGGACTATGGTTTGTCAAAGTGACAGGCGGCCTGAGAAACCTAGGTACCGCGTAAACATTCTACAACCTACACCGGAACATTCTACATATGTAATAAATTTTCCCGTGGATAGTGAATAGTCTAAAAATACATAAAATTATATAAAAATACTTAAATAACCTTTATGCGTATTTTTTATTAAATACAATTCAAATTACCAAAAATGTCAAAAATAAGATAATGACTGCTTCTAAAAATATATTAAAATAATTTAATATACTATTATGAGAATTTCTAGATATCAGTATTTTTGTGAAATACTAAGAAAACTTATGATGTAAAAATATTAAATGCATACCCATGACTGACATTTTGAAGTAATTATTTTAGTAAATCAACTGAATTTTGAAAATAAGGAGTAAAATCAATATCATTACTTTACTCCAATTATTTAATACATAATGAGAAATCACCTGACATCAGAATATACAAAGTAATGTCTATTGAAATAATTATTAAATTACTGGGAACATTTACTAAGGATAATTAATTAAATAATGAATAAAAAGGACAGATTAGTGTTATTCACACGTCCACACATCAATTATAAAGTAGAATAATTCCCATAACCTGTGGAATTAGATGCTACCCGTGTTACAGAACCAAGAAAATGTGACAGGCTACCACTGGTTACTCTTCTAGCCTCAGTGTCCATGCCTTTGAGCCCCTGTACCCGTCAGAAGGAAAATATTGAGATTTCAAGGATTGTTTGAAATCACCCTCCTGGAAACAAGGCTTGCCCTTCCCCCATCTTGCCAGCATGTCCCCCTTCAGGTTTGAACAGTCAAGGTTTTTGTAGCCTTCCATCCCTTCCACATCCCAAAGCTTCTTCCGTTTCCATTACAAACAGGATGAAATGGTGTGCCTTTTATGAATTCAATGCACCTTTGGAGCCTCCAATCACTTCATATTGTGAAATGAATTGCTCCACATCCACAGTGTTAAATCAAATGTGAGGGTAATCCTTTGGCTTGATGCAGACAGTAAAGGAGGAGGAAGATAAAGGAGAAGTGACTGCTGGTAGCATCCTGAGTACCTTTGAGAGACTTGGGACAAAAGAGGTTTCCCAGCCAGACCCCCAGATGTGGAAAGTAATAGAGTGGTGCTCCCCTAGTTGTCCCTAAGTTCTGGAATCAATGGTCCTAGCGTCTGTAAGTATAAGGATGTGCCCTTTTGGAGAGAGAGAGAGAGCAAGATAGAGATATATATGAATTTACTTCCTTTCCTTTCCTTCCCGCATCCTAAGGCGTGCCCTCTACAAGCTGGGGTTGAGAGCTTGGACTTTATGCCCACACTCTCAACCCTAACCTAAGTACAAGTGCAATGACAGCCCAACAACAATAGAAAAGAAACCCTCAAAACCAGAATCCTTTCCCCAACACCAAGCCCGCCTACTGTTACACACACCTGGTTCATCCTTCTCATGACGTGGCCCTCCCCTGCGCCCTACTTGGAGCCCCCCACATTGTCCATAATTTCCTGGAACACCACGTGATTTCTTGCTCCCTGGGTTGGCCCGTGCTTGCGCGCACCTTCCCTGCTCATAAATCCCTGATTGCCCGCTGTACCTACCTGAACTAGCCACCCGCAAACCTGGTTGGGCCAGCTACATCCTTGGGTCTGTAATGTCAAAGCGGGCTGCAGCCAGATACATCCAATCAAGCCCAACCCACACCCAGTTTTCTGAGCCATGCAGTGCCTACTGCTGATCCCACAGTGGCCACTTCTGCTACCTCCTGGATCCCAAATGCTGAACCTGACCTACCAAATGCTGAGCGCGCCAAACATGGCACAGTTCCCTACTCAAGGCTATAAAAAAACACCACAACACCAATACCCCACCATACCCTGCCACCATAATATGTAGATTGCTTCCACTATCCCAATTTTGATCTCCCCCTCCCACCTCCCCCCTGTTAGATGATTGAGGATAGCCCCAAGAGACAACACACATTTGAAAGTGCTCATAGCCATCTCCAGGCCTAAGGTGAGCAAAGAAACCATCACAAATCAAGTGTCACTGCAATAAGCTGACAGGCCATCATCAGGTTCTTAGGGACTACTCAAGCCTCTGTCACAGAACCACCCCATTTACTATAGAGGGCAATGTTGAAATGATTTTTAGCCCAAATGGGAGAGGCTGAATGCAAGGGAGGATGTGAGATTGTGAGGCTAACTGCAAAATGCAAACTGATTTGTTTTGTGGCTCAAAAACAGCAAGAAGAATGGAATGGTTCTAATGAAGAGAAAATAGGCAAAGCTCAATGTGATGAATTAACCACAGAAAATGCAAGAACTTATGAAATCAACTAACTGAGAAAATAATATTCAGGCCAACGGCATAGTACTTAAAAGGTAATCCAATGGTGACTAGATACAACCTGCTGGAAATTCAGCTACAGCTAGATAGCAATGATTAAATGGTGACAGGAACAAAATTGGAAAATGAATTTAACTGTACAATTGGATTCAAGGTCTTAGCACAGTGGAAATAAAATAGAATGTAAGAGTACATGAGAATAATGGATGAGAGAGCAAAGGAATGATGTGTGAAGACAATTCAAATGAATAGCTGTAGTTATGCAGGAAACGGATCTAGTCCATTTGCAGAACTATACAGTTGATTTGGCTATCTAGGCAAAGTTGCAGGCTAGTTTAGATGTGTGGCCAAGGATGGAAGTCTAAGGGCTACAGATACCCAGCATTAGAAGAGCAAAGCTTGAATGGATGGCCAGCTGGATTAGATTTAACTTCCAAGATAACAAGTATGGATTGAGTCACAAAGATTGGAAGGTTGTTTATGCAAGCCAGAGGTAGTAAGAAGAAGGAACTATTGATGTTTTGTCTGGTTTATTTTATGCTTTTGGACTGGGAAAACAATATTTCAAAGTGATGAAGACAAGAACCCTTCACCTTGGAGCATGAAAGTTTCCCAGGTATAAAGCTTCAAACTCCTGAAATCCTCCTGAGGAATTCCCATCTATTCCAAAAGTATTAAACTCACTATATACCCTTATAAAACCTACTAATTTCTACGTAGATTTAAATTAATTATTTTGTTATACTTTTCTTGCTGCTGCAAAAACGGAATTTTCCACAACAACCATTGTGTCCCAAGTACCACTTCTGATGGCATTTGGGACAAGTGCAAACAGTGCTGTCTTTGTAAGGTGGCCTGTTTTTTCAACTCAAGTAGCAAAAAAATGAAAATACCCAGAAGTTTTAGCAAGTGAGGGCCAAATTTGTAGTTCTGCGCAGCAAGTGAACAACCAAATCCCGCCAGTGCCAGTGATTGAATTTATAGAATTGCCAAACCCAGGTGAGCAAGGTTGGATAAAAAATAAATTAATGGAGATATAACTAATTAAATAGAGTTTTTGTCCTTTTAGTTTTACCATGGTTTTAAAGAAATACCACTTACACACCACCACTGTATTTTGAACTGCTGTCACATGGTGGTACGTTACACCATAATAACTGCAAAATGAAATGGTCTTTCAGCCAACTTCATAGCCTTTTGGTAAGGCATTGCCTCTCAGTTGGTTTGCAGTTGTGCAAGGTAAGACAGTAAACCGGCTGAACCTTTTGTGGGTTCAATTAACAATCAGGACAGTTTTTGGGTGTGGCTTGTTCCTGTGACAATTTTTGGGCTTTCTGTCTTCCAACAGCAAGATTACCAAGTCTTAGTGGCTCCTTATGGCATTCAGGAGTTTGTCTGAATATGTCCCCATGACTGCCAAGTGGGTTAGTGCCACCAGCTAAACAAACTTTAGGAAAAAGTGCCCTGAAGCCCAGGTGTACTGTCACACAGTGGTATGTGATACCATAAAAAAGCAGAATTAACTGGTCTTTGAGACCATTTCATAGAATTTTGGTAAGGCCTTGCCTCTCATTTTATTTGAAGTTGTTTAAGGGATGACAACGGCCAACCAAATCCCAGATGAACCAAGTGGAGGCTAAGGTTTAGGGTGAATAGCAAGTTGAAGATCAATCCAAAGTGATCACAGAGGGAAAAAAAGGGGAGGAAATAAATAGACATGAGGAAGGGACTGGAATGGAACAGCAGGAAAGAGATGAAGGAAATGAAGGAAATGAGACAGAAAGAAATGAAACAGAAAAAGATGGAATGGAAGGCCAAGGCAAAGGAACCCAATTCAGTGTTTTGGTGCCAGTCAAGACTGATGCAAGACAGTTGACTTGGGATTTGGGTGAATTTTTGTTGCAAATTCAATGGAAGAGGGCTCATGAGGAGCTACTGGAAGCAGATGAATTGAATTTCTGACCAAAGAGAGGTTGTACCTCAAGATGCAAAGAGATCTTTGGGGAGGCTTGAGTTGTACAGGTTCATCTTATTCAAAGTGTCTCTAGTTTAATAGAAAAAAAGGATCTTGATGAATTTAAATCAATAGTGAGGGGATTCACTGTGAATTGGGATAACTGAGAAGAAAAGATAAAAGAAAATTTATAATGTGCACATTTATATTTTGATAATGTTTTATTTTATTATTTTATTATTATTAGATATATATATATTGGAGAATGAAAGAATAATTTCTCTTAATGAGATAAATGGAATGAAGTAATTGAAGGTATATAAAATGAGGATTCATTTTTTGTAATGAAAGAAATGATATTATCAGTGTAAGGAAAATGAAACTTAAAAGACCAGGATATATAGGATGGAATGAAATTGAGAATTTGACAGAATGGGATGGAATGGAATTAAAGAGTGGAATGGTATTGAATGGAATGTAATTAAACTTGGAAAGGTTTTCAAGGGTAGTTTTCATTGAAGTCTTGGATCAATTCAGGAACAATGGAAAGGTGATGGGATGGTTTCCAATAGTTGTGATCTTTGTCAGACTGGAAGCGAGTCCATTCCAAAATGTATTGAAGATTTCCTTTGCGCAACCTGGAAACCAGGGTATGGCTTAATTAAAACCCCAAATGATCTTGAACATTGACCAGTTCACAAGGGGGATTGTTTGTGCCTGGTTATAGGACTCAAGATGGCTGTAGGGGAGACACATGAAAGACAGGGTGGATACATTTCCATTTTGAAGGTAATGAAATTTTTCATTAATCAAGGGAGAAAAGTGATTCAACTTTGAAGTGGAAAAGTTTCTTCTCAGAGAGTTTTTGGGTTGGGCAAGTACTGCATATTTTTCAAGCATCAAGTCATACCTGATCTCCTACTGCAAAGGTTGGTGCAATAGTGCAAAGTTGGTCTGCCTACTCCTTGCAGCACTGGTTTGCTGCTTCAATGTTAGTTTGTAGTTGGAATTGGAGAAATTGGATGGAGGTGAGAGGGTTGGTAGCAGGTTGAGAAGGTGCTACATGAAAAAATTCAGAAGTTGGGTTTATTCAATAAAAAGTCTGAAAGGGAAACTGTTTGGTGGAGGAATGAGTGCAGTTGTGGTATGAGAATTTGACTAGTTTAAGCCATGTTGAACATTCTTCCTGTTGATAGGAGACCTAAATTTGAAGATACTGTTTGGGAACCTGATTGACTCACTTGGTCTAACCATCCATTTCAAGGTGGTAGGCCACTGATAAATTGTGAGTGATCTTCAAATTATGCCAAAGAAAGGTCAAAAATCTAGATACAAAAAAGGATTCAAAATCATTAACTATATTATCAGCAAGTCCATGCTTTAAAAAGAAATATTCCATGAATATATTAGCTAGGTCTTCTAAAAAAGAAGTCACAGTACTTCAAATAAATAAAGCCATCTTTGAGAAGCAATCTACTAATACTAAAATAGAATTATAACCACTAGAAACTGTTATTTGAGAAATGGAATGCATTGGCAACAAGTTCCAAGGAATAGGAGGTATTTGAAGCAGCTGGAGAAGCCCATAATTGTGGTGTTTTTCAGACTTGTTACAATTGCACTAATAGCACACACTAAAATAGTCTTTTACTTCCTTGGTCATACCAGGCCAGTAGAAGTCTGGTGAAATCAACTGTTAGGTTTTATCCTGACAATGATGACCAGAAACCAGACAGTTGTGCCAAGTCTCAAAGATATCTAACTTGATGCAAGGATTATTGGTTACTACTATACAATCTTTATAAACTGAATAACCATTTTTTTTGATACCATGATAACTTGTTAATAATTTTGTGCTCTTTGAAAATTTTTTTATACTTGGGGTTTTTGAGTTGGGCTTGTGAAGGTTTGAAAGCTTTGTCTTGAAGTTGGGTGGTCATTGAACTGGGTTGGACTGGCTGATTAGAGAAAAGTTTCCAATTTTTTTAGGGTTGTTATTGGCAAAGGTGCCGCCTCCAACTGGTTAAACATTTTCCCAACGTGATAAAGCATCAGGGACTACTTCTTTTTTCCCTGGGAGGTATTTAATTTTTAAGTTGAACATGGAGAGCTATTTGGCCAATTGTACCTGTCTGTGTTTAAGGACTGTTGAGCTGATGAAATATTTAAGAGAATTGTGATCATTTAATACCTTGAAAGGTTCCATAAGTCTCAAAAATTATGAATGTGATTTATTCAAGCAATTAACAATTGCAAGAATGTCCTTGTCATTAATCTCATAAGTCATTTTGGCAGCAAGCAGTTTTCAAGACTTAAAGGCTACAGGATGAAAAAGATTCCAAGAAGTAGAAGACTGCAACATTCACCACAAAAAAAGTAGTGGCACTTGCTAGCAAGTGCCATCAAGGAAGCTCTAGTTGAAGGTCTGTCCAATCTCTAGTTGAAGGTATTTTCATTCTCCAACATGTTTTTGGTTCACAGTGACTGTGCAAAATGCAGAGTGACTGTGCAAAATGCACAGTGACTGTGCACAATGCAGAGTGACTGTGCAGAATGCACAGTGACTGTGCACAATGCAGAGTGACTGTGCAGAATGCACAGTGACTGTGCACAATGCAGAGTGACTGTGCAGAATGCACAGTGACTGTGCACAATGCAGAGTGACTGTGCAGAATGCAGAGTGACTGTGCACAATGCAGAGTGACTGTGCAGAATGCACAGTGACTGTGCAGAATGCACAGTGACTGTGCAGAATGCACAGTGACTGTGCACAATGCAGAGTGACTGTGCAGAATGCACAGTGACTGTGCACAATGCAAAGTGACTTTGCAGAATGCACAGTGACTGTGCACAATGCAAAGTGACTTTGCAGAATGCACAGTGACTGTGCACAATGCAAAGTGAATTTGCAGAATGCACAGTGACTGTGCACAATGCAGAGTGACTGTGCTCAATGCTCAGCCACTGTGGAAAATGCACAGGAACTGTGCAAAATTGACAGCAACTGTGCACAATGCACAGCAACTGTGGAAAATGCACAGAAACTGTGCACAATGCACACCAACTGTGCACAATGCACACCAACTGTGCACAATTTTATTGCTGTGCACAATGCACAGCAATTGTTAACAATGCACAGCAATTGTGCACAATGCACAGCAATTGTTAACAGTGCATAGCAATTGTGCACAATGCACAGCAATTGTTAACAATGCACAGCAATTGGGCACATTGCTATTGCTGTGCACAATGCACAGCAACTGTGACAATACACTGCAACTGTGAAAATACACAGCAACTGTGAAAATACACAGCAACTGTGACAATGCACAGACGCTGTGCAAAATGCACAGCAATTGAGTCCAATACACAGCAAATGTGCACAATGCACAGCAACTGTGCAAAATGAACAGCAACTGTGCATTCAAGCTTGGATAAATATTGTGCACAGTCACTATGTATTTTGCATTGAAGCTTGGAAAGATATTGTGCACTGTTGCTGTTCATTGTGCACAGTTGCTGTGAATTGTGAACAGTTGCTGTTCATTGTGAACAGTTTCTATGAATTGTCAACAGTTGCTGTTCATTGTGCACAGTTGCTGTGAATTGTGAACAGTTGCTGTGCATTGCGCACAAATGCTGTGCATTGCACACAGTTGCTGTGCATTTTGCCCAGTTGCTGTGCATTTTGCCCATTTGCTGTGCATTGTGCACAGTTGCTGTGCATTGTGCACAGTTGCTGTGCATTGTGCACAGTTGCTGTGCATTGTGCACAGTTGCTGTGCATTGTGCACAGTTGCTGTGCATTGTGCACAGTTGCTGTGCATTGTGCACAGTTGCTGTGCATTGTGCACAGTTGCTGTGCATTGTGCACAGTTGCTGTGCATTGTGCACAGTTGCTGTGCATTTTGCACAGTTGCTGTGCATTGTGCACAGTTGCTGTGCATTGTGCACAGTTGCTGTGCATTGTGCACAGTTGCTGTGAATTGTGCACAGTTGCTGTGCATTGTCCACAGTTTCTGTGCATTGTGAACAGTTGCTGTGCATTGTGCAAAGTTGCTGTGCATTGTGCACAGTTGCTGTGCATTTTGCACAGTTGCTATGCATTGTGCAGAGTTGCTGTGCATTGTGCACAGTTGCTGTGCATTGTGCACAGTTGCTGTGCATTGTGCACAGTTGCTGTGCATTGTGCACAGTTGCTGTGCATTGTGCACAGTTGCTGTGCATTGTGCACAGTTGCTGTGCATTGTGCACAGTTGCTGTGCATTGTGCACAGTTGCTGTGCATTGTGCACAGTTGCTGTGCATTGTGCACAGTTGCTGTGCATTTTGCACAGTTGCTGTGCATTGTGCACAGTTGCTGTGCATTGTGCAGAGTTGCTATGCATTGACAGTTGCTGTGCATTGTGAACAGTTGCTGTGCATTGTGAACAGTTGCTGTGCATTGTGAACAGGGGCTGTGCATTGTGAACAGTTGCTGTGCATTGTGAACAGTTGCTGCTGATTGAGAACAGTTGCTGTGCATTGCTCACAGTTGCTTTTGATTGTGCACAGTCACTATGCATTTTGCAGAGTTGGTAACTGTGCATTGGAGCATCAATAAATTTTTACCTTGGCTTGGTAGGAGCTTGACCTGAGCTTGGTAGGAGCTTGAAATGAGCTTGGCCATACATTGGGCAAGAGCTCTGTGATGGAACTTGCTAGCAAGTGACATGCAGATTTCTGTGGTAATTGATGCTGCAATTGCATAGTTGCTTGTACTTGTTTCCCAATTGGTGAGAGATAGCTTGTGGAAGTGAGAAATTATTGGAGCAGTGGTAAAAGCATTTTTCAGAGCATCAAACTACAAAGAAGCTTCTTCATTAAAAATAAAATGAGTGTCTTTTTGAAGAAGATTAGAAAAATTAACCCTCTTCTTGGTGTATTAGTTTTTACACCTCCTGTAAAAATTAATAAATCTGAGGAAAACTTGAAGGGCTTTGATTGAGGAAGGTGCGGTCAAGTCCAATATTTGTTTTCTTTTGGCTTGGTCCATCAACAATCCTTTTTGAAAAACTAGGAAACCTAAAACTTGAATAGAATGAGTATGAAATTTGCACTTGGAGGCTTTTGCAAACAGGTCATTATTCAAAGTTTCTGCAGCACCTCTTTCCCATGTTTGATTTGATCCTCAAAGTTTTTTGATTAGACAATTATATAATCAACATAAAACACAAGGTACTCTACAAGGTCAGAAAATCTAGCATTGAAAAAATTTTGAAAAGTAGAAGGAGTGTTTCAGAGGCCAAAATTCATGACAGTATACTCATAAGTGTCAAACAGTGTTCTCATTGAGGTCAATTAATCATTGCCTTTTCAATAAAAATCAGGTTTTAGGCACCTCAAAGGTCTAACTTCAAGAAATAAGCAGCTCCATGGAAGAGAGTGAGGGTGTGAAACATAAGTGGTACTGGATAGGCTTTCTTCCAGGTTACCTGATTCAGTTTCCTTTAGCCAACTCAAATTAAAAGGCTACCATCTTTCTTTGGGTCAAATAATACAGGCAAGCCAGTGTTTGAATTGATTGGTCAAAGAAATCATTTCAATAAATTTTCTTCAATGGATTCTTGGAGCACAGTCAATTATTGCTTCAAGAGAGATTAGATTGGTCTGGGTGCTGGCAGTGGGCAAGTAAGTTTGATACTGTGATCATAAGAATGGGAAGGAGGTAGTTTATCTGCCTTTAAATCTGAGAAGACATCAGGAATGTACTGTCAAAACAGAGGTAAATCTTCTCAAATGATTTCTAAATCTTGACTCTTGTAATCTTCAAAGACTGCTTTTGAAGTATTTGCATGATGCAAGAGGATTGCGGAGCTCAAAATATACCTTTTTTTAGTTACATGTTTCTGTTTGAAGAAACAAGGAAGAGGTAATTTGGAAAAAAAGCAATAACTTCTTATTCTGAATAGGGAACTTGGAGATGAAGGGCAGGATATTGCAAATTTCCTGGTGGAAAGTTATCATCCAAATCAATGTCATTGTAAGGTAGGCTGTTAAATTCCTGATTGACAAAATGGTTAGGTTCATGGGGCTTCAAGGTTTGGAGGTTGATTACTCCTTCTTGCCAGTTCACATCCAGATTACAGTAGACTAGAAAGTCATGTCCTGGAATGGTGTTGTCCATTCCAATGATATCCAAGACAAATAAGTCCCATCAAAAGCTTGGAAAATTGTAAAAAGCAAAGGTCCAGTGTAACCCAATGAGCAGGATTGGTTGCACTACTTACTAAATAGAAAGAAAATTTATCTATCTTGGAATGTGTAAGATTTTTTGAAGTGGCAAAAGATGAAATTCTAAAAGAAAAATTAGTTCCAGAATAAAGTAAAACAAAATAGAAAGTATTGTCTGGATGGGAAAGAACAAATATTAAACTTGGAGTGTTAAATGAATTGCAAGTGCAAAGATTTAATTTTTGATATTTGAATAATGTGTAGTCTTCCTTTTCAGTATCAGAAAAACTACAAGCTAATTTTTTGACAGCTTAGCTGCTTTTCACAAATATTGAAATCATGCTTTCCTCCACAATACATACATAAACCTTCCTTCTACCTACTTTGCTGTTCCTCATTCTGGAGCATACTGGTTTCCCTGTCCAGAGACTTTGTTCTTTTGGAAGTGGCCTTCCCCCTTGGTTTGGAGTTCAAATTTGGATTATCTTTGGAGTGTTTTGGATTATTCAAGTTTTTCTTCAAAGATTTGTTCAACTTTGGAGCCAAGGCTGAAGATCCATGGTTTTTTTGTTGAGAGTGGTTATTTTCATGATAGCCATTATAAAGCTCAATCACCCAATCTATTATCTTCTGAAGGAAGGTTGTTCATGTCCCCCAACTGCAAGCTGTTCAATTAGTTTTGCTGGAAAATGCTTTTGGAAATGAAATAAAAGTGCTGCCTAGTTCCATTGGATGCAAGAATGAATTTTTTGAAATTGAGAGATATAAACCAAAATCCTGTCATTCTCTTTCATTACTATTCCATCCAGTTTGTATTTTGTGTTTCACACTTTTTTGGGATTTCCAAACAGGGTGAACAATTGTCGCTTGTAATTGTCCCAATTGTTAAGGATATAAGTAGGACTTGTATTGGATAAAAGTTTATAGGTTCAAACCACTTCAAGGCCCTACCTCCTAAGAAGGAAGACACATACATGAATTTATGTCTGTTGGTGGGGAAGTTTTTAGGATTTTTGTAGAAAATGATTTTACAAGAGTGCAGATAGGATCTAAAATTATGCACATGTTCTCCTGTAAAGTGGTCAGGCTTCTTAATTCCCAGAGTGAAAAAGAGAGGAACACTTGTGCTATGTTGCAAGGCATTTTGATTAAGAGCCTGTATAAAAGCAGAGGCAAGGGTTGGAGCTTCCAACTTGGGACCATTTGTGCAAACCCTTGACCTAGCGCAAGTCAAGGTGTTATTGCAGGAGTTGTTGAAATATTTCATTTGCTCAAGAAAATCCAAAAAAGATTTTGATCAACTCTGAGAAGCAAGGGGGTCATCAAGAATTTCAAGCAAAGGAGATTTAGAAGAAGGAATAGGATCTAAGGTTTTTTTGGGCCTGTGGACCACTAGACCTCCCTACCCTATTGATATCATTATTATAAAGGGTGAGGGAAGCATTCCAAGTCAAGAAAGTATGTGAAATCATAAAATAAATCTACTATAGGTGGAAAACTACACTGATGAGTTGAGTTAGTTAATTCACCATCACACATTAAGCCTACGTGCTATAGGGCAATATTTTGATAATTTTAAGTGCAAATGGAAAAGAGACTGAATGCAAGATAGCCAGGCTAACTGCAAAATTGGTTTGGTTGCTCAATAAAAGCAAGAGGGATGAAATGGTTCCAATGGATAGTGTTAAGCAAATGACACAGGAGGATAGTAGAGCGCACGGGAGGCGACTGAACCCATAAGGATGTGGATACTCTAATTGGAGCTATCACCATCCAATTATTATGAGAAGAGAGAGTATAGAGGGAGCAATCAAGGACAGATTAATCTTTGATCATCGCAACTACTCTCAGCAATCCCTCTCAAAGCTCACAACCTACTCTCACCTCAAATCTCACTCACAACTCTCCAGTCTTCTTGCAACTCTCCAGTCTCCTATTTCTCATTTTCCTTTCATCTCATATCTTCACCCTTGTCAACACATCAGAACTCCTACACCTTCCATACCTCAACTATAGTCCGTGTGCCCGGTGAGATTCTGAACTAACCCTTCTCACATAGTATACTGGTCATGCTTACTAAAACCCTTGTCTCTCAGCCTCATCCAACTATCTACGCCCTGCTTCTTCAATCCTCATGTCCATGTCAACTAATTCTAATATACTCCTGGTCTGATGTTAGTATTTATACATCCTATTGCCTCTCATGATAAGATGTTGATTAAAGCTTGTTCTTTAGTTTCCAGTTTCTAGTGCAATCCATATAAGATCTCTATTAGATAGAAGATAGGAAAAGACCAATGTGACAACTTAAGCATAGCAAATGCATGAAAATATGAAATTAACTAACTGAAAGAACAATCTTCAGGTGGAAAGTTTAGTCCTTATAAGGTAATCTGGTGGTGAATAGATTCTACCTGATGGAAAGTTCTCTAAAGCTAGAGAGCAACAATGAAATGAAGGAATGGAACAGAATGGTAAAATGAAATGAACTGTACAGTGGGTAGACAAATATTGTAGGACTGATTTTTAAAGTGCTCACACCCACCCACTTCAAACCAACCCAATCTCCTTGCAAAAATCCATTTGACAAATGGGCTCAACCTCTTCCTCTGAATACATTGGTTGCTTCCCCCGCATCCCCCCTCCATCCTCCACAATTACCTCTTAAAATTGCCTTGACATATGAATTTAGGAAGCTTTTTTCTCATTGTGCCTTTTTTTTCTAAAATTTTCACTAATTTTTTCCTTTTTTTTTGTAAAATTTTTACTTATAGTTAACAAATCAAAAACAAAAAAAAAAACTTAAAAAATTATAGGATTGTTGGTATATATGATGCCGGCTCTTGGGGTAACAAAATTGCATCAAAATTGGAAATTTTGAGGACAAAAATTTATAACTTTCTAAAATGCTTCTGCAATTGAGGGACCATCAAATTTTCATAAAAATCTGGAAAAATTCAAAAACTAATGGACCAAAATCTTTTTGAGCTGGTCCAAATCATCAAGAGTGACCAGAAGTTGAAGGAACCCAAGATCTGCAATTTGATTATGCAAGACATATTGACTTGGACAATTCAACAAAGAGCCCATTAATTGGGTTTCTACTCAAGAGTGGCTTCCAAGAAGCCCAATTTGAAAAATGGAAAAAGAAGAAGAATTTTCTTTGCTTGCAAGCACATACATTGGACCATGGAAGATTGGATAAAGGTGATTTGTACCAACAGATTGAGCTTTGAAGTTGGCAAGGACTTGTAGCAAGTCATGGTCTGGAGAAACCCTCAAGAAACATTCAAACTGGAATGCTTAGCCCCCACATCCATGAGTGAGAGGTCTTTTTTTGTGGTCTTGGGTGCTTTCATTGTTGAAAGCACCTCCCAACTTTTCATTGTGCCCCCCAAAAGACAAAAAGCAAATTATTCCATGGAAATTGTTTATGAAGGAGTTCTTGGCCCATGGGTCAAGAATTTCAACCACTCCAATTTGTTTTTAATGGAAGACAGGGCCCCAGTCCGTAAGAAAAAAATAATCAAAGACTGGCAACGCTCAAAAGGCATCAAAAAATTGTTTGGCAAGCTCAATAATCCAACCTCAATCCAATCAAGAACTTAAGGAAAATGTTAAATTCAATAATCAAAAATTGTGTGAGAATTATTGGCCCACAAGCTTAGTCAAAGTGTGGTATTTCAAGCAAAAAAAATGCTGAGACAATAGTGTCTTATGATTGATCCTCAATCTGGGGCAGAGGAAATGGCTCACTTGTGAATTTGAATGAATTGATGAATTAATGGTGGAAAAAAGCAGGGAGAACAGCTTCTTAAATACAAAAGATGGTGCTCATGTGGAGCTCATGTAATGACAAGCAGAAGGCAAACAATTCCTCCCCAAATGGGCTCCACAGGCTCTACAATCCCTGTTACTTTTTTTGGGCTTACTCATCCCACTTGGAATTAGTTCTGAACCCTTTTGACCAGCCTGTACTGGTTGAAATTTGGTGTTTCCACCCTCACAGGGCTGAACCAGCCACTTGCTTTTTAGACCCTGGCTGGTTGTCTATTAAAACCAGCCTTATTACCTGTTTATATCTCTCTTCTAACTGTACTGGCCCTTTCTATACACTCACAGGCCTGGTTGCCTCCTTTAACCAGGCCCCTGGCCCTCAAAATGGCCAGGGTGGACTCAGAATCACTCTGGGTCAGGCCAAGAACTCATGAGGGGGGGTGTAACCAGCGGGCCTGCGCCCCCCCCCCTCCTTCACTCAAATCCCCTGGGGAGGTAATGAAATCCACCTCCAGGGGCCCTGGGGGTTGATACCGCCGGGGGTCATCACACAGAAGGTGGGCTGGGTGGTGGTCAGGCCCACCCAGACCCATTGGTTGACTCCCCCTTGGTAACGGGGGGGGGAAATATGGCCCCATTGTCATTGGTCTTGAGGTGGGGGGTGATCAAGTCCCCTCCCACCTCACCGGTTGCTTTTGTTGCAACCAGCTGGCTGGTCTGGTTGGGGAGGGACCAGCCATCCTCCCTCCCCCTTGCCACCAAGCAAGGGGAGGGAGGGACGCAGGGGCCACCAGCACCTGGGGCCACAACTGGGGCTGCAGACCCGCACACAGCAGGTGGGGGGACTCTAGACGGAGTCCCCTTACCCCTACAACCGCCCTGAGAAGGCCATCGGGCCCCAAAATGGGCCTGATGTGAGAAAAAAGCAGCCCCAAGCAGGCCCTGACACAGGCAGCGGCCCAAATGGGCTGCCAAGGCCCGATGACCCCAAGGAAAATACTTTGGCGGGCCAGCCTGTCTGACCAAGTATGTCCATAATAATCCTTGGGCTCATAAATTTCCAGATAAGCCCATCAGGCTAAGGTGGCCCATCCACCCTGAAAGGCCCATCAAGGCCCGTGTCCCAATTGACTTAGAAAATGTGTTTTGGCGCCCAAATGCCCGGTACCAATAAAATCCACATATGACCACGTGACCCATGTGATTTACAATGGGCCATGGAGGCCCATTTGTGCATCCCAATATGGATTATACACTAATATGCACATTACATCAGTGCATCCGTATTTTAACAAATTTTACCAACCAAAGACCACCCCAGAGATGGAAAGAGCCCTTGAAAGCACCTGGGACAACTTTCTGCATAGAAAAATCAACAATATTGTTGAATCCATGCCTGATTGCATCAAGGCTTTCATCAAGGCTGGTGGTGGTTCTACCTAATGGTAGAATCAATTTTATGTTTCCCCCCCTTTTCTAATTACTTATCATTTTATTACTATTTTCGGAAAATACCATCATCTTTCAATGGTACATTATTTTTTGATATTCTTTTTTAATCCATCATCAATCTTGAGCCAATTTGTAGCACTTTCTTCATTTTTCATTTTTGATTTATTTTTTATTTCTTCAAGTTAAAAAACTCATTGCAAAATAAACTAAGGATGCTTAATGAATGAAGTACAAAAAAAAACTTCTCCTGTATATATATGTCAGAAAAAATAAATTGAAAAAAACATGGGTTGAGCAAGAATAAGGGCATGATTACCATTAGTTTTTTCTACCTACTGTACAATTGTATCCAAGGTGATAGTGCAGGTGCAAGACAACAGAATGTGAGAATACTTGAGCATAATGGATGAGACAGGGAAGGAATGATGTGTGAAGAAAATGCAAATGAATAGATGTAGTTATGCAGGTAATGGAGCTTGTCCATTGGTGGAACTATACAGCTGATGTGGCTATCTATAAAAAGGTGCAATCTAGTTTAGATGTGTGACCAAGAATCGAAGTCCAAGGGCTAGAGATACCCAGGGATAGAAGAGAAAAGCTTGAATTTATGGCTTTCCACATTTGAGTTAACTTCAAAGATTGAAAGTATAGAATGAGTTGACAAGATTGGAGGGTTGTTTATGCAAGCCGGAGGTAGTAAGTAGAATGCACTATTGATGTTGTGCCTTGTTTGTGTCACACTTCTGGACTGAGGTAGATGGTACTGAGGAGAAGGTTATGTTGAAGTTTTGGAGACAAAAACCCTTAAAATTTTAGCATGAAAGCCTCCTGTTGCCATCAAGACCTAACCCATGTCAAAAGCTCACACACATTAACAACAAAGCAAAACATCTAGACCCAGAACACAACCAACATGGTCCTAACCATGGAAGAGGAGGGATCCAGAATACAAGCCCATCTCTAGGTCATTACTACTTAAAGCACTCAAAGCATCTAATTTGGTTGTTTTTTCCTGCACTACAAAACATTCTTGTTACCACCTTCTTGTAACCAAATTGTTACATTTACCATTTTGCATTCAAAAAAATTCTTCTCCAAATAATAACTCTTCCTTTCCTAAAGAAAACTTATCAATCTATTTCCATAGAAAGCTTGCATCCAAAGCTCCTTATCCCACTCCCAGCTCATCAATTCTTCCCCCCGCCCCAGCTATAATATTCCCCCCTTAGAACTCCCTCCCCTCCTTGACAATTAGTTTCAAGGCTGAGTTGCAACAAAGGGGGAACTAGCTAGCAGGCTGCTAATGTGGCACACAATTGCGCGCTTTGGGTTGGTAGCTATCAGGACACAGTCTTGTGGAGCAGAAAATTTTGAAAAGTGTGTGGCCAAATGCTTCCAGCTTTCTTTTTGGCTACAAATTTGCTACCTGAAAATCCAAGTCTTCAATGATTGGAGAGAAAAAAAAGAAAAAAAGAAAAAAAAGAAAAAAAAGAAGAAAAAGAAGAAAAAGAAAAAAAAAGAAAAAGAAAGAAAAAGAAAGAAAAAGAAAGAAAAAAAAAAAAAGAAAAAAAAAAAAAAAGAAAAAAAGAAAAGAAGAAAAGAAGAAAAAAAGAAAAAAAGAAAAACGAAAAAAGAAAAAAAGAAAAAAAAAAAAAAAGAGAAAAAAAAAGGAAAAAAAAGAAAAAAAAAGAAAAAAAAAGAAAAAAAAAAGAAAAAAAAGAAAAAGAAAGAAAAAAAAAGAAAAAAGAAAA